>CM069447.1:57237580-57837580 GCA_035610835.1 Ophiura sarsii | reverse complement strand
ATCAGTGCTAAGTGAATAAGCGACGGGGTTATACAATACACACAGCACGATAACATGAGACATTTGGCCAAACACAGTAGGGATCACAAACGTGATGACAAGAGGAAACTGAATAAATAAATCATATAATAATGTTTTATATCATATATATAATATAATATAAAGCAGTTTACCAACCCACGGTGTTTACAATAGACAATATAACAAACAAAAATAATAACAACCACCGGCGAATGTCCCAACGAAAAATAAGCAAGGACATTCACCGGCGGGGATTTGAACCCCGGTCTCCCGATCTCTAGACGGGCGCCTTAACCACTAGGCCACCGATAACTTGCTGATAAACGGCAATTTGAATCAGTGCTAAGTGAATAAGCGACGGGGTTATACAATACACACAGCACGATAACATGAGACATTTGGCCAAACACAGTAGGGATCACAAACGTGATGACAAGAGGAAACTGAATAAATAAATCATATAATAATGTTTTATATCATATATATAATATAATATAAAGCAGTTTACCAACCCACGGTGTTTACAATAGACAATATAACAAACAAAAATAATAACAACCACCGGCGAATGTCCCAACGAAAAATAAGCAAGGACATTCACCGGCGGGGATTTGAACCCCGGTCTCCCGATCTCTAGACGGGCGCCTTAACCACTAGGCCACCGATAACTTGCTGATAAACGGCAATTTGAATCAGTGCTAAGTGAATAAGCGACGGGGTTATACAATACACACAGCACGATAATATGAGACATTTGGCCAAACACAGTAGGGATCACAAACGTGATGACAAGAGGAAACTGAATAAATAAATCATATAATAATGTTTTATATCATATATATAATATAATATAAAGCAGTTTACCAACCCACGGTGTTTACAATAGACAATATAACAAACAAAAATAATAACAATCCCCGCCGGTGAATGTCCTTGCTTATTTTTCGTTGGGACATTCGCCGGTGGTTGTTATTATTTGTTTGTTATATTGTCTATTGTAAACACCGTGGGTTGGTAAACTGCTTTATATTATATTATATATATGATATAAAACATTATTATATGATTTATTTATTCAGTTTCCTCTTGTCATCACGTTTGTGATCCCTACTGTGTTTGGCCAAATGTCTCATGTTATCGTGATGTGTGTATTGTATAACCCCGTCGCTTATTCACTTAGCACTGATTCCAATTGCCGTTTATCAGCAAGTTATCGGTGGCCTAGTGGTTAAGGCGCCCGTCTAGAGATCGGGAGACCGGGGTTCAAATCCCCGCCGGTGAATGTCCTTGCTTATTTTTCGTTGGGACATTCGCCGGTGGTTGTTATTATTTGTTTGTTATATTGTCTATTGTAAACACCGTGGGTTGGTAAACTGCTTTATATTATATTATATATATGATATAAAACATTATTATATGATTTATTTATTCAGTTTCCTCTTGTCATCACGTTTGTGATCCCTACTGTGTTTGGCCAAATGTCTCATGTTATCGTGCTGTGTGTATTGTATAACCCCGTCGCTTATTCACTTAGCACTGATTCCAATTGCCGTTTATCAGCAAGTTATCGGTGGCCTAGTGGTTAAGGCGCCCGTCTAGAGATCGGGAGACCGGGGTTCAAATCCCCGCCGGTGAATGTCCTTGCTTATTTTTCGTTGGGACATTCGCCGGTGGTTGTTATTATTTGTTTGTTATATTGTCTATTGTAAACACCGTGGGTTGGTAAACTGCTTTATATTATATTATATATATGATATAAAACATTATTATATGATTTATTTATTCAGTTTCCTCTTGTCATCACGTTTGTGATCCCTACTGTGTTTGGCCAAATGTCTCATGTTATCGTGCTGTGTGTATTGTATAACCCCGTCGCTTATTCACTTAGCACTGATTCCAATTGCCGTTTATCAGCAAGTTATCGGTGGCCTAGTGGTTAAGGCGCCCGTCTAGAGATCGGGAGACCGGGGTTCAAATCCCCGCCGGTGAATGTCCTTGCTTATTTTTCGTTGGGACATTCGCCGGTGGTTGTTATTATTTGTTTGTTATATTGTCTATTGTAAACACCGTGGGTTGGTAAACTGCTTTATATTATATTATATATATGATATAAAACATTATTATATGATTTATTTATTCAGTTTCCTCTTGTCATCACGTTTGTGATCCCTACTGTGTTTGGCCAAATGTCTCATGTTATCGTGCTGTGTGTATTGTATAACCCCGTCGCTTATTCACTTAGCACTGATTCCAATTGCCGTTTATCAGCAAGTTATCGGTGGCCTAGTGGTTAAGGCGCCCGTCTAGAGATCGGGAGACCGGGGTTCAAATCCCCGCCGGTGAATGTCCTTGCTTATTTTTCGTTGGGACATTCGCCGGTGGTTGTTATTATTTGTTTGTTATATTGTCTATTGTAAACACCGTGGGTTGGTAAACTGCTTTATATTATATTATATATATGATATAAAACATTATTATATGATTTATTTATTCAGTTTCCTCTTGTCATCACGTTTGTGATCCCTACTGTGTTTGGCCAAATGTCTCATGTTATCGTGCTGTGTGTATTGTATAACCCCGTCGCTTATTCACTTAGCACTGATTCCAATTGCCGTTTATCAGCAAGTTATCGGTGGCCTAGTGGTTAAGGCGCCCGTCTAGAGATCGGGAGACCGGGGTTTAAATCCCCGCCGGTGAATGTCCTTGCTTATTTTTCGTTGGGACATTCGCCGGTGGTTGTTATTATTTGTTTGTTATATTGTCTATTGTAAACACCGTGGGTTGGTAAACTGCTTTATATTATATTATATATATGATATAAAACATTATTATATAAGTTACCAATGTTATTTGGCAAACAGCTGAGACAATTTCTTATCAAACTGATGCACATTCGTAACATGTTGATTTTGTATAAGCGCATGTTTCGACTGGGCAACTTAGCGGTAATTACCTTTAAGTTGCCCAGTGGACACAGCCAAATAACGCTAATAACAGTTATGTTTTCTAACGGCAAGACCTTCACAAATCCGGTTTGTTAACAGCAATTAACACTATTGCTGGGGAGCGGAGGCCAATTGTTTTGGGTTTTTAGCCCCGGCACAGGGAGACATACCAAAATGTTCCTTGAAGTCTGTAGCATGCAATCTAGGTGAACATCCTGGCCAACTCGGATGTTAAATTGACCTTTGACCTCGATTTAGGGAACAAGTTCACAGGTGTTTCAATGAGACGTCAAAACTTCAATATAACATGGGAAAAAGATTTTTTTTAAATCTATCGACCATAAACAGTATATCATGTTGTTCGGCTGACTGTTTAGAACAAAAAAATGCAATCACTACTTTAATTGTTGAGCAATACTTTTTGACCTATGACTTTTTGAAAATGACATGTCAGCAAAAAGCGGCCATTGTTTTACCGTTTTTACGAAATTGGCCAAAAATGAGATGTAATCATTATTTTAATAAAAATATTGGCCCTTGGATGACCACAGTACATCTAATATTGCTTGTTAATAGACCTACTTTGATTTTAAGACTATTGTGCAATCTAGCGACAATGCGGTTTCCATAGCAACCACCATGTATGCATAAATATTACTCCCTTTTGACCTATTTTTGACTTTTTTGGAGGCCATTTAAGTCTTTTGCCATGGCAACATCACACCATTGATGTTCGAAATTTATTTTAATTTCAAGTACATTGATTTACCAACCTTAAAACATGGTTTACCATTTTTGAATGAGCTACAATATTTTTTTAAAGTGTAATTGTTGCCGAATTTGTGAAATATTGCCTATTTTTGATGACTTGTCATATTTAAAAAGTCGTACATGTAGGTCAAAAAATATTGTGAGTAACTTGTTCGCTCTAAACAGTCAGCCCAACAATATGACATACTTGTTGTGGTCAAAATTTGTTTTTAAAAACAATCCCATGTTAAATTAAAGTGTTGACGTCCCATTGGAACACATGAGAACTTTGACCCTAAATCGAGGTCAAAGGTCAACTTAACATCTGAGTTTGCAAGGATGTCCACCTAGGTTGTATAATACAGACATCAAGGAACATTTTTGGTATATCGAGTGCTTGGAGCGCAGGTGTCTTAAGTGCACTTTTGATGAATTTGAGATTTTGCATAATATGAAAACACTTTGACATTCTCCAGTTAGTGCACACATAAGCTAGCCTGCAAATGTATCTTTTGATGGTGAAAATTGGATGGCAACTTCAAATTCCCCATTGCCCGACACAGAGTTTCTAGTTTTCAAACACGTTTATCTCAAAATGAACAAAATGCACTTAGGACATCTGCGCTCCAAGCACTCGATATGACCAGGGAGCTTTTATAATGGGAGAGGAAATTCGAATTTGCAAAATTGAAGCCTCCTATATAAAAATGGGCATGTGGGCGTGAGTACGCGCGATGTACCTCTAATAATGACCCATTACCATAATTTAGACGCGTGATGTACCTCTTAATAACTCATTAGCATGATTAATTTAGACGCGTGATGTACCTCTTGCATAATAAGGGCGCGCAATGTACCTCTTAGAAAGGCTTCAATATCGGTACAGTAGCACCACTCCCTGTGCCAGTAGACCGGGACCGGAAAACCATGCGCGCTCCCCAGCTACTAACCCGGAAGTTTACACGAACACGCCGGATGCTACATGTACGCATTGTGGCTCTACGTTAACGACAAATGTCATGTTTATTTATCGTGTTTGTGTTGGTTACATGCTATATTAAAATACAAGGAATTACAGCGGCAGTCTTTTTAAGTGAGGCGGCCTTTTTGGTATAACGAAAGGTCAAAATGCCGTGCCCCCCCCCCCCCCCCCCCCCATTGATAAAAATGCTTGTAATATTAGCAGTAACTTAGGCCAAAAAAAAAATTGTTTGTTTGTCCACATCCGACCGACCGTGTACCTTGGTGCCGACCGTATTATTTTTTATTTTCTATTATTTTTTTTAAAACAACTTTTTGAGTAATTTAAATGGCCAAACGGACCGTTTTATTCCTGATTTCGTACGCTATAATGAATCTGGTCTTTATAAACACCATTCCCAATGCGTAGAACCTGCTTAATTGGAGTATAATGATCCAGATCCAGATCCAGATCCAGAACTTTATCAAAATAATTCATACTGAATAACAACGCCATCGGGAATGCCAGTCGTATATTGGTTATTTATAAATAAAAAACCACATGATTTTCAGAGAGCGCAGTTGGTCAATCAGAGGCTTAATCCACATCTGTGGAACTATGGGGAACTGTGCCTTTCGAGATGAGTTACGAGCACATGTTTATTGGCATCGTTCCGGAAAATTGAAGTAAAATTTGTGATTGGACAAATTGTCACACGCATACGTAAGAATAATTTTCGTAGCAATACGTCATTCGTATCAGGTTTCGGAAGAGGCCGAAGGGGAAATCGAATAAAGCCGAAGCACGATGTGTCACACGCATGCGTATTAAAGGACGATTTTCATCAATTAAAAGATGGCGACCGTATCGGCCAGCTACTTCGGAATTTGTTCAATTTAGTCTTCATTTAACGTTTTTAAATGACTTTTTCGGCCAATTTTCCAAATTATTTATTGGTGGGGTACATCATTGATATGAATATTTCCCCCGTTCCCGATCTGATCTGGTTTTATCTGACGTTTTTGATTGGCGACGATAGTTGCAGAATTCGGAAACCAATTATATTTTATCGATAATATATCGACATGTCGAAGTTTTCTTTTACGACATATCGATACAAAATTTTGTTTCTATAACAGCACTACTTTCACGTAAATATTTCTAACATAACTTCAACACTACGTTGTTTCACTTTCTGCAAATTTTCAATCATATAAATGGCGGCGACCGACATGACAACATGTTCATTTGGTTAGTTGAACAGTTGTAGGCCTAGTATTAAAGTACAATTCTAACAAACTCATGAAAAAGAGTTCAATACTATCAAAGTGATGTGTTTTGTGTTTGGACGACTTCAATTCACAGTATTCATGCCGAATTTATAGTCCCGAACACAATTTAAAAAAATTAAAAAATTAAAAAAAAGAATATCCGACCTACCGACCCTACCTTTTTCGGACCCTCTATGGACAAACAAACAATATTTTGTTTGGCCTTATCGCGAGTAGAAATTGGGGGTGGGGGGGGGGGGGGGGGGTGGATTTAAAAGTTAACTGTAATTACCGTTAAGTAAACTTAGCGTTCATTTCCAGTGCCCCAGTAGAAACACGCTCTTTAAGTCCCCGGGGCGATAAAAACGTCTACTCTTCGTTAATTTTTATAATCGTGAAATACGTACGTGTACGTAACATTGGTTACATTACTGCAAAACCAGTCCGTATGACTAATACGTATTATAAGTAACAATTACGTAGATCGTTTACGATACGCGCCAAAGTATTATTGGAAAAAGTGTACTTTAGGTCCCAGATACTGGTATTCTAGTATCGTTCAATACTGGAACATACAAGTTGCCAGTATCAGTCGCTACTGGTACGATTTTACTGTTCCAGTATCGGTTGATACTGGAACATCCAATTGTCTTCCAGTATCGAGCAATACTGGAACATTTTTATGTTCCAGTATCGGGCGATACTGGTACACGTGATACCAATGTTCCAGTATTGAACGATACTGGTACATTATTAAGTTCAAGTATCGCCCGATACTGGTTCATTTTATATGTGCCAGTATCGACCGATACTGGAACACTGACTTTGTACCAGTATCGGACGATACTGGGTGGTCTAGTATCGGACGATACTAGTACAGTCCAGAATCTGGGATCTAAAGTACACTTTTCCTCATTATTCTGCATCACCATCACCAATTAAAATGAGTATTTATATGTCTTCATTATAATAACAACATTTGCATGGATCGCTGTTCAGTTTTTCATTGCTACATTATCGAGATGCAAAAAACAGGAGATTGTCGTCTAAAAGTATAACGTAAAAGTGCAAAAATCGCATGTTGTAAACAATGGATAACTCATTCACTCCAGTATCTCATACATTAGATTTATCCACGTTAAACCACGATGATTATATTGAAATCCAAATAATCATAGACTAATGGTCACGGTGGATTATTTTTCGGGTCCGTTATTCCATTTGTCTAAATACAATTTGCATGTTACTCCAATGTCTATATGTAAGCATCCAATGAATAAGTATCTTACTCTCGAGCCCCGTAGCTTGCCGTCTTTTTGTGAATTGTTAAAATACGACATATATTTTTAATTTTCTATAAAGGTGATTGTGTAAATTTAGAATGTTAAGCGTAAAGTGAACGGTGTCTTGTCTTAAAACAGTCTGGTGTGATGATTTTGTTTTGTTTTGCTTTTCGCTTTTGTTCATACACATTTTATAACGAGAACATTTCGTTTGAAAATGCTGATCGCAATCGATGTTTGTCTTTCATTGTTTCAAGTATTTTTCTCACATACACTCAATATCCATGATAACCTTGACCGGATGTTGGATAAATGTCCATCCTCACATTCATTCTCATCAATTTCAACATGACGATCAATAGCTCACAATCATGGAATGTCATTATGTATGATGCCCGCTTGGAGCGTTTACCATTGGTCTGCTCCATGGAATATCATATGTTTCAAATGATGTCTGTTAGAAATCTCTTACAAGAGATATTTAAGAGATTTTATATATATCTTTCGAATATTTAAAATTCGTTGTTTTCTTATAACCATCATACAGATCTATTCGGCACACTACTCAGAATTTGCTTAGTTACTATCAACCTTCTCAATAAGGTTCTCTCTCTATATCATGCAAAACAAAAAATCTGTATATTAAAAACATACAACTGTTTATGAACATATATAGCTCGAGTATTTTGTCGATAGGGCAGTAGCCTATGCGATGAAGTATTTTCATAATCTTCTGCAAATTTGAAACTTGCATATTAAAAAAGTTGATATTCATAATAAAATGTGTTGACAAGATACATGCTTCATTTGTATTACTGACGATTCTGATCATTAAGGTTGCTATTATTTGCAGAACTATAATCTATATTCTGATTCACCTATTGGTAGTCAGTTAAGCACTATCCACAGCTAAACGAGGTAATATACTAGCTATTACGAGCCTAACATAGTGAAGAATTTCCCAAAATGGGTCAAAATTGGTGAACGAATAACTTTATGATGAAAACTATGAGTAACTGATGACTTTTCATTGATAGAAAGATACAGTTTTCCTTAGACAAGTACACTGTTAATATCATATACATTGTATTTAAACTTTCTGAGATGCATATTATTGAAATGAGCCATCTAAAACTGTGTCCCTTGGAGCGAGATAAATATATGCGAATTGCGTTAGGGATCACGTCAAAACTCGACCGCCCGGCAACCGCCGGTTACGGCCGGTTCCGTTCGGTTCTCACAAAACGTGTCGTCTGTTATAATATACACACATAATGAGGTCAAATAGTAACACTCTGGTGAACACGACCGGTTGAAAGTGCCTCGTCACACACGTGAGCAATAACATCTTGAAGTATTGGGCTCTTTTAAGACTTAAAAGTCTCAGTACAATACAGCTATTGATTTTCGCTGGGGTTTGGGTTTTTCAATCTGTTTATAGCTCAATTAACTTTTTAAAATCAATACCGAAAGTCTATGAATGTTATTTTTTTATAGAACGATTATAGAGAGAGCTATTATGACCGCAAAGTAACAGATTGATAGTGTAAATTGGTCAGATTACAGCATTAAGTCAACCGGCGGTTGTTCAGTGTTGCATGCGCGAATATTCATATACCAGTAAAACATTTGACCTGGAAGAACCGGGCGGAACCGCCCGTAACCGGCAGTCAACGTGCGGTCGAGTTTTGACGTCTCCCCTTAACTGGCATTATTTCCGGATTTATAGCAGGAAACATTGTGTTAATGACTCGTAGAGCGTGTTTCTGCTGGGGCCACGCTAATAAACGCTAAGTTTCAATCGGTCAGTTTTTAATCCCCCCCCCCTGTTTCTACTCGCGAAAAGTTACCGCTAAGATAAATCGCCTTTCTGTTTCTATTGGGTTTATTGCCGATTATTGCCGGTTCAAAACCTGGTTTGTGAAGGTTTTGGGATTACCAAAAATACCGATTATTGCCGGGTTCTGCCTGTTTCTACTGGGAAAACTTAGCGTTTATTAGCGGTTTTTTCCCCAGCAGAAACACGCTCATAAATTTCCAGATAGTATTATACAGATTAATGGCATTGCTAAGCGTATTGTTACATCTGTGTTAAACAAAGCTTCTAACGTATCTTGAACACAGGACGTGCTCACTACGACTACATTAATTGTTGGTTTTCTTAAGTTATCAACTACTTTGATGTTACGGGTGACTGGTTACTACTCACATCTGTGGAAATGATCTACAATGAATTTTCATCACACGTCTCAAAGAATTCTTTTGTCTGAAAGTTGCCGGGCTAAATGTTTGTATACTATTGTCATAATTATAAACTCTCAGTAGTAAGTTATTTATAGAAATATTTAGAGACACGCTGTATGTTTTGTTAAGTTCATACATACACTGTGCTTCATCACTAGCATCTGTACAGTCTGGCCTCCCATTACACACGTAGGTCAATAAAACACATTCGTTACCGGTGTTACAAGGGAACTCTTTACTAGACCGACATTGACCTGCATTGATGACAAAACATTCAAAGCATATCTATAGGTGATGTAGCCTGTATTTCACTGAAAAATATATTTAGGGAATACAACTTGTAATATTTCAATAAGGTAACGATGTACACTAGGAGAGGGCGTCAGTCATGTCGGTAAAGCCCGGTGAAAATAACGAGTAATGTACAGTATTGCGTGTGGCGCTCAATATAAGTTATTAATATATAATAATTGATCTAGATAATGCAACGCAGTTTTCCATCCCACGGTGTTTCGATAGACAATATAACAACACATATTAACAAACACCGGCGATGAGTGTCCCAACGAAAAATAAGCATGCATCTATATAACATGAGACATTGGTCAAACAAGGTAGGGATCACATAAAATGATATACAGGACATTCACCGGTTAATATGTATTCTTATATAGTATATTGTAAACAACATGTGTTGGTTTAAACTGCTTTATAATCCCGTTCATAATAGTTAATTATTAAGTTTCCACTTATAAATATTATAGAGAGTTAATCTATTATGACAATAATTGTATCAAAACGAAATTATGTCAAATAGCATGTCTTTGAATCCGCCCTTTAAGATTTGTGTATTAATTCTTAAACATTGAAGCTTTGTAACTGCCAAAAATACATAAACTATAATGAATACTGGATTTTATTAATCTGTTTTATAAACTCATATCGCAATGCAAAGGCAGCACGTGTTATCATAACTTGTGTTGTGTTGTATTATTACTGATAGTGTTAAAGTCATTTACAATTGATCAACTCATCACTCATATCGCCGCAATCATTTCTACCATCACAAGTCCAGTCTTCCGGGATACATGCACCGTTACGGCAACTGAAATTACCATCGCTACACGAACCTGTAAATAAACGACAATTTACAGAGTAAAGTCAATGCACTCGGTGGACATACAGGGTGTGTCAAAACGATTTGCCAAAGTATCCAGCCATAGTTCTGCAAAGACCATTTTATTAAGCTTTAATTTTTTTTAAAGGAGAAATACAAAATGGAATTCTACTCTCTAAATTCGAGAGATTAAAAATAATAATCTATGGAGCGATTACAATTTTTTTTAATCTATTTTGATTATTTATTGTCGTTGTCAATCCGAAATGGTTTACAAATCGACAAATTCGCGCGCATTTAAGTAATCGAAATATCCATTTGAAAGTATACAAAGTTTCAACCAATGAAAATACTTAAAATGTGTAGACTGATTTTTTTTAATCGAAATCTTTCTTTCGGTAAGCGACGCGACGGAGCATAGCGAAGCGACACAGATCATGGAGATGGCAGACACTTATCTACAATCAGATTTGATTAAAGACTATTTGGAAAACATGTCTCACAATGCCGGCGTCTAAATTAGGCAAAAATCATCTCACAACTAACATGAATAACACCATGGAAAGTCGATTCGTAGGATAGTATAGGTACATATCTAACCAAAAGAATTCAAGACGTCACTGCTTGATGGCAGGCAGTGATTGTTCATACTGTATATTAGAAGCACATTATTTGTTTTTATGAAGTAATAAACAAGATGTTTAAAGCCGTTATACAGGTTTTCTTGACCTCGAGTTTCCCGACTTACAAATTAGAATAACCAATCTAATACAAAATCTAAAAGAGATTTAAAGTTAATCCATAACTGATTAGTTTTTAATCCAATTTGATTATAACGGATTTTTTTTTATATAGTGCTGTCAAAGTGTGAGGTAATCTAAAAGAGATTTAAAGTTAATCCATAACTGATTAGTTTTTAATCCAATTTGATTATAATTGATGTAATCTTTTTAAAGATTAAAAAAAAGTAATCCAAGAAAAGATTACTTTTTAATCCTAATAGATTTGTCCTTCAGGACAATCCGAAATAGATTAAAAAGTTAATCTTTTAGATTTAAATTTTAATCTTTCAAATTTAGAGAGTACTCTTGGATTATGGTATTACAATTTACTTCAGAACAACTCTCATGTTAATGTCAATGTATTAATGGTAGTTACAACGTAATTTACTATTCAATCCAAATATATCGTACTTTCATTCAACCCGCCTTGACAAGCTTAACAATATTTCTCCTGCATTTGTTATAATTAGTCAAAAAGAAAAGTAATGTAATATAATAGCAATGGTTGTATACATATTTGTTCAAAGTATATACATGATCTTTCTATCGCTTTTGTTTATTTTGACTATACACGCCTGTCAACAAGCCTTGTCATTCTATTTGGTTAAATAGTGCCATTTAAAAAAAGTTCAAAGTATAGTGCAAGTAATGAGAAACATGGACTAAACGTGATGTTTAAGCCATTATACCAGTATAATATACATGTCCATCAATCACAGCGCGTGATATTCAGCGGAACAAGCTCGTGGGCAACCCGCATAGCTCCACATGAGGATAACACTTCCGCGGGATGTTTACAACATCCAATACTTGTACTTTCTAATTTCCCCAAGAAATCTGACTTCTATCCGTGAAAGTTATAGTTCATATACAAAAGATCTCCATCGTTGTTTGTTAGCGCTAAAGACCTTATGAAACGGGTTGGATCGTACTTCTTATAAGTGTAATGAACATGTTTTACCAGTGACAGTTAAAGGAGGGTCCCGCAAGCACAACATTGAGCAATATTTGTTAGAAAAATAATTATCTATCCGAAATTGCGTAATTATATATAACAAAACTTCATACTAGTCACAAAAACGAATACAAATTGCCATCTCTCAACATGCAAAGTTTAAAATTCGCGGCGATCGAAAGTCTCGGTGTCAATGACGCCATGGGTATAGGTGCTCAAATTTTCGCATGAGCATTGTAAAACTATGACTTCATCGACACCGGGACTTTCGATCGCCGCGAGTTTTAAAAATTGCATGTTGAGAGATGGAGGTTTGTATTTGTTTTTGACAGAAGTGTTATGTTTTGTTCATATAATTACAAAATTTGGGATCGATAGTTATTTTTCTTACATATAATGCACAATGCTGTGCTTGCTGGACCCCTCCTTTAAAAATAAACCCATTTCTAATTGTATTATATCTATAAAAAAAAGGAATTGTAATAAATTAATATTATATTATATGTCACAACGTCAGTTGAAAGTCTAGAGGTTCCTTCAGAAAAGGCGATATTTGCGGTGCGAAGCGGTGCAGCAACCTTACTTCCGCCGCAGAGTACGGCATATAGCATCGCAGGTCATCATGGGTTAACGCAGGTCAACCTGGGTCAACGCTGCAGGACACCGCCTTCGATGGCAGTCAGCGCCGTGTTGTGAAATAGGAGAATATAAGCGTTACCGCAATGCGTCGCAGCCAACCGCAGTAGCAGTTGGAGACTTGTTAACTCCATTGCGATGATAACGCACCCCAACGGTATATAACGTGTTGTGTGAACGGAGCTTCAGTCAAAGATTGTATGTGTACTTACAAAGTGTTGGAAGTTCATCACTTCCATCCATACAATGTCTTGTCCTGTCACAGACGTAATGGATTGAAATGCACACTGCGTTGGCACAGGTGAACTCGTTGGCCCTGCATTTCACTATAGTTAAGACAAAGAAGTAGTTCTACTTTAGTTCACCTACTATTCCCATGGGATAAACGAAATGGGTGTTGGACTGAAGCCCATGTGCTCTGAATCAATGTTGTAATAACAGCTAAGTATTCACGCATTAGGGTAATGAATAATGACACACATGTCTGACCGATTTGACTCTACTGACATTGTATTGATTCCTATTTTTGTCAGCAATAATGAAATCAACTTCATTTTACCAAGGTTATAATATATTTATCACATTCAAAGTAGTAAGAACATCTTTTCCAAACAACAAGTATATTCATTGTTAGACGCATTTTGTCATAGCACGAGAGGAGTGGCTATAGCCTGCGTTATAAAGCTACGGACACAATTCCACCAACGGAATGCGGAGGTGCGTTGTGCGTATGCGAGTACGCGTGTGAACAGAGTAGTGTGTACGGTACGGG
This sequence comes from Ophiura sarsii, assembly GCA_035610835.1. Lineage (NCBI taxonomy): Eukaryota > Metazoa > Echinodermata > Ophiuroidea > Amphilepidida > Ophiuridae > Ophiura > Ophiura sarsii. The sequence goes on along the minus strand of CM069447.1, from coordinate 57,823,843 downwards.
ACACTGTCCCGAAATGACCGCGCGTCCTGATTGGTCATTTGTAAAAAGCACTCGCATGAATGTATAATTAATTGTTCGCGCATTTCAAGAATTTGGATGCAGCTACTGAAGCGACAACAAAATACGCGTGAACTAGCTTGTAATGTGTCCATGGCATTAAGATAATTCACAATTACAACAACAACAACAACAAATCCTACAATTAATCCATGTGTGTATCTAAATAATGTTCCCTACCTATTGGATTCGAAGATGAGCGAACACAGACCGGAACATCTTCGGACCAGTTACCGTTTTCGAGACAAATTCTCTCATTCGATCCATCTAATTCGTATCCGTCATTGCATGTATACAAGACACTGCCCCCAACGTTAGATCGGCTTATATCGATGTTGCCATTTTGGATTTGGTCCAGTGACGGGCAGACGACAACTAGGCAAAACATAAAAACAGGTCAGCTGACACATTTGGTGAGTTTCGCTGTGAAGTGAACATGACGCAAGCTGACAAAACCCGTCAAATCTGTAGACCACTGTCTACAGCCAATACATCATCCTATTTCTTATCACGTCGTATCGGGGGCCCGTTTAAGGATAAATATGAGAAGAGATGTCATCGCAAGGCCGGTCGCCGGGTCCGGTCGTCGCATGATTATGCTTCTAACTTATTCTCTGTGCCCAATATGTATTAGGTTGAACAATCTACGAGTCATGGCATATTCTCTTGTATTGTAAATCGAGTTTAAACAAAACAACAATCTCTATAGGTTATCTATCTCCAAAGTTTTACATTTACAAACGAATATTCAAAGTGATAAATATCAAAATAACAAATGATGACACATCGATTATTGTGACACAGAAATACAATACAATCATGTGTCGTGGAAGCTGCGAGAGCGGCAAACATATACTAGCTCAATTGTTTGAACATGTTATTTAATGCATTTCATTTCTATAATTTATGTCTGTAAAACGCTAGATCGACATATTTTGATGTTGTCGTCTTGATTGAAAGTGTCCGACAAACGGCAACTATACATCAATAACAAAAAGGTCAACAGAAACATTTATCCTAACTTATCGTAAAAGGTTGTTACCTTTCGCTTTAAAGGGTGATTGCTGCAAAATGCTAAACCTTGTGGTATAAAAGGAGTTATACAGAGGTCTTCATCTGATCACCACGAAATCGAATTTTTTTATTATTTAAAACCTGTTTTCATTCCACACCATGGACTGTTGGAGAAATATTATACCGGGTGATTCAAAAAAAAAATGACCCAAGTGCAAGGTGACCTTTCAACTACATTATATAGTTTCAGAGAATGTGTGTTTACTTATTCTTGATCAGCAATAAGTTTTGAAATTATCCTGAACAAATGGTAAATTTAGCTTGATTGGTTCTTCAGATATGGTTCATTATAGAGAGCATGCAAACAAAAATGTCGTGTCCACGGGAGCATCCTTTAGTAGAGATAAAATGCACAAAGTGGAATTACACACGATTGGTCACAAATTGTGAAAAAAGGAGAAAAAGAATAAAAAGGAGACATCCGAAACACCTGTTTGGTGCATGAATTACTTACATGCGTACCTACGTTTCATTGTTAAATGTGAATGGCACATAAGCATAGGGATTGGGATACTTTGCCTGGGCGGGCTTTTCAATTCTGAATCTAGAACAAGCTGTTTTGTTGAATTGAATATCTGTGCAAAAACTAAATGACGCTCCCATGGACAAGCCAGTTTTGTGCATGCTTTCTGTAATGAACCATATCTGAAGAACCAAACAAGCTAAACGCGCCATTTGTTCAGGATAATTTCAAAACTTACTCCTGATCATGACCAAGTAATCACAAATTCTCTGAAACTATTAATGTGGTTGACAAATTATTTTGAACTTGGGTCAACATTTGTTTGAACCACCCGGTATAGCCTCATATGTGTTATAATATAATTAAATCACCTTGTGAGGACGCGTTCATGACCGCCATCTGTTCATCGTACGAATCCTTTGATGCCATTGCCACTTCCATGTCTCCCGTCACTTGCAGGTCAAATATACACCACTCATTGCCGTCACATGCATCTATGATCAGCTGAGAGGCTTCCATAATCTCAAAAACTGGTTGGAACGAATCATCTCTGTAGGAGTCGGTTGAGAATCCATCGCGGTAGTAGAACAATGTCTCGGCGGGATCAATTTGCCCTGAGTAAAAATATTTTCAAAAACATATTATGCTTCACTGCCTCAACCCTTTGGTATTACAGACCAAAGACCCTGAAGCCATGTTTTTCGGGTTTTAAGACTGCTGTCATTGTTGACTAAAGCAATGCCACGTGTGGGATTTACATAAAAATGTACTGTAGAGAATGACCACTATACTCTCTTTGGCCATCTCGAGACAGTGACGTAACTGAACAGGCGCAGCTTTTACGCACGCGTGTGTATCTTCCGCCTTTCAACGCTCGTGTTTGTACGCCAGCGCCGCGAGTATGCGCGCGCGTTATGTGATGCAATTAGTAGAATACGCGGTTACGTCACTGTCTCGAGATGACCAAACAGAGTATAGCCGGCCTTATTTTGAAACTGGAGAACATTATGACCTCGCCGGTATAAAAGTGGTTAGGCAGTGGAACATTATGACAAATGATGCTTCCTGAATCATGTGTATGATACGTTGTTCATGACATAAATTGCCCGCTTAGGAGCGCTATTTATTCGGTCTGGTAAATCTATTGTTATCAATTACTACGAGAGGATTGCCCAGTGTGCGTGTACAACCAGGCAATCATATTTAAATTCGGGGCGTGTACGAGCGGGACTACTTGCTAACTGCATGGGTGAGTTTCCATTTTGTTGCAGCAGGTTGGTTGCACACGAGAATTATGTCATATAGCAAACAGCTTTTTTTAGGGCACCATTTTATAGCGCTGCTAAGCGTGCCTTGTATCTTAATGATTAGGGTAAGAAATATATATTGTTACTATGGGTTATTGAATGAAGGGTACTTTGATTAGGATAGATACTTTCACACGCCCTTAGACCATCCGAGCCGAAGCAAGCTTTCTTGAATCGGCAACACAAAAAATATACATATATGTGATACGTTCAATAATATGTGTTATGTCACAATTACCCATTACAAATACATCTAATCGAGACACCTGGAACATGCATTGAAGGCTAGACAAACATACAAGTATATGGGCAGTCTAATGTTCAATTGACTACATAAGTCAGTATAAAACACTCATATAGCTGTAAGCTATGACTAATTGAAATCCCAACACTTAAATTGTTTTTAAATACTTGATGTTTTCAAGTGGTTACCCATTCGTGCATATCATATAATGTTAATAGTACGCGAATACAGTTCTAATCTAATGTTCTAATGGTGGACATAATAAGGTGTTTGTTTGTTTATTTGTTCGTTAACTTTTACACGCATTGGACATGAGTTAACATCTCTTTAAAAAATTCTCGAAATGTTTTGATGGAAAACTTCACAAATACGAGGACCGCAATCTTTATTTCATAAGCCAACGTTATATATTAACCACCAGGGTGTGGGGTGTGTGTGTTTTATAATTGTTTTAAACATTATATCGCCGGTGGTATTACATAGTGACGTATGGTAAACTTATGGTCGTTTTGGTGATTTATAACCTATTGTCTTGACATATCGTTACACTTAATAATCCATGAACATGTATTTGTTGTACAAAAAAGCTAATATATAAATGTCGTGTTTTAACAAAGTGACGTCACTGTGTTATACCAACCATCGACGATATGTGCGATCTCTATCGTACCCTTTTAGATTTGGTATATCGCATGCAACTGTCTACATGAATTATTTTGCAAGATGTATATATCATTGTGTCGGGCGACCTGCCAAAACTCCCTGGATGTATGGTGTCGTATAAATGTCACGAAACGGAAGTATGTGGGCATGAAGATAAAATACCAATAAACCTGTCTATTACGATAATGTTAAACCCATATCCTTCAAATCTTATAAAACATAACCATTATGAAAGCGTTTTCCAACCACACGTTTCGTTAAGGGGCAGAGATACTTGGATCTCCATTCAAACGTCGCGACGGCTAGCAAAACTAGTCCACAATATACATGCGCGGCACAAGCGCACCCCGACGTGCGCATGCTATTATTCACTGGTGTGCTCAACTTTTTTAAGCTGAAGGTCCATAGCTCACAATGATAATCGTTAAACTATCGGTTAAATCTTGATTTTTATTCTCTAACGTCTTAAAGTGTAGTTGTTTACTTCAGATATTGACGTCACTCCGTTAAGGACCCGACTTGAGATTGCTCTGTATTTAACTTCCGGCACACATGTCGCCGTATGTAACATTATGTTCCATTTTTATTGGATAGGAGATGTGGCTTACGCTTTTTGAGAATTTTCATTAGATTTGTTCAATTGGGATTTTGAGATTTCAGCCCTTGGCCTGCTGTTATCAGTTGGACATTTGTGTCATAAATCTGAGGATATTTTGAAGCAGTTACCCGGGGCCAGTAATTATATTGGTTCCTTTGTGCATAAAAGTAAGTTACGAAGGGAGTATCGTAAAAGCGATACAAAATGGCCATTTGGATAAGTGTACGTCTTCAAATACTGACGTCATCCCTTTAACGACTTAACCACAGATACTTCTTGCATACAACATCCGGTCTACCGCCAGTTGAGTTATTTATTAGATTTGTAATATTAGAATATTGAGAGATGTCAGCCCTTGGTCTATATCAGTTAGACAATTGTGCGATTTCAGAATGCTATGAGATAAGTTTCCGAAGGTCGACAATGATAATCGTTATTTTATGTTGAAGTATGTAACGAAGTATTATCACTGAGTGGTGTTGGAAAACGGTACATCCTCAATTCAATCACCATGGTTAACCATCGATTTGGTTTGTAGCGCTCAAACTAAAGTTGAACTACTTTAGAATATTAACTTTAAGGCAAAGTTCTTTTTGGCAATTGGTTTATAAATATCTTTTAATTCATGATTGATTGAAAATGTTCGTGATTCAGGAAAGATTTAACAGAAATAGCCCATTTTATTCTTTATTATTTCAAATTATGATGTGTGCAGCTGAACAGAAAAGGTATCAAATTAATAACATTTATTTCATTTCTTTCTACACGTCATCAAATGTAGCTTTGATAACATCAAACTATTTCTTTCTTAAAATCAAATATACTGAATTTTCAGATTGAACAGCAAAGGTATAATTATTGTTATAATCTATGTTTTAATGTTGTAATGCTAGATGTGACATGTTTTTTTACAACGCCCATTCTAAAAATATAATATTGTTCAAAAATACATAACTTTTGTCCAAATGTATTCATAGTGCGCGCAAAACACATCATCGTATTACACTTTCTTACGTTTCGGTATGTACATTTCGTAAAAGCCCCGAAATGTTATCGTTTTCTTTTTCTTAGAGGTCAAGATTTGGCACGTATTGGTAAATATCATTCAATCCTCCCTGCACGATTAGTGTATTTATTTAAGTCAAACTGTTCATATCCATAGCATTCATGTTTCTCCAGTTGTATTAAGATTTTGCTACCTATATGATAGCGGGCGCAGTGTAAGATATGAGATAAAATGGGGAACCATGCGCGGGTACTTTATAGCACTTTTTCCTTTAGGGTTAATTGAACACGAAAATAGTGGTCAACCCTAACCCCGGGGCACTGTCTTGGGAATAAAACTCTCAGGGGATAAACATTATTTGAGGAAACAGTTACCGCCGGCGCCGCTGCGGGAATCGAACCCATGTCGCCTGCATGACACTTTAAGATTTTGCTTGACCTGTTTTTTTTCTCCACTGAGTGATTATAAAATTACCGTGGTCCTCGAAAGAGTATTGACATCACCCGGTTGATACCCAAAGTTGCTTTCAGCTAGAATGCCACTGTCAGAGAGGTTGCTGCCACGAATACGGACACCTGAATAACGATTATTATACAAGTATACCATTCGGATGAAAAACAGTCAGGTATACAGAGTAAATCTACTGGACACGTGACTCTTGTTGACCTGGTTCGGTACACAGAGAAAGATTCCAGGATGCGAACCCCCCTCACCGTACAACAGTGTAGGCAGGGCTGTTTGACTGTCCGCTTTATAATTCAAACTATGGGATAAAAAAAGATTATATAGTGGCCCTTTTATGGTTTGACCTGATTTAGGTAATGACAATTTCAAGAAAATTGTTCGAGCCCTTTTTAAATTATCGGCATTTTCTACTTGATACATATTTTACATGTAACTCTATGGGAAATGTGGCCGATGAGGGCGCTATTATAGTAAATAATAATATTCAAAGCTCTATTTTTCAGAACTGGCAACAACAAATGTTCTGAAATTTCTACAAAAGATGGCCAGTATATTCAGGTATTTTAATCAGTTAAACACAGAAATGGGCCAGAAGTGACGGTGTTCTCAGACTAAAACGGACACATTTTTTGGGATCAAACAGCCGTGTATGAATATATAAGGAGAACGCAAGTAATGACAAATTTATAGACATTCAAGACAGGCTATAATCTGTTTTACTCAGAACTAGAACTTGTTAGACAGAGTTTTACCAACGGAAATATAAATTCGCTGACGGAAAGTGAAGTTACATTGATTTTAAGACCCTATTTTAGACCAATTGTAACGATGCTTAGTGGAAGGTTTAATGTTGAGCGACTTTGATCGCAAGGACAACGTCAACTCTATCGACCATACATCCAAAGTCCATCAATATCATGCATAGAATACCGGTGGTAACCCCGATAGACAATATTCTTCGATAAATGACAGCATATGCCGTACATGTATAAATTAATGTACAGTAAATTGACTCCATTAAATTGTCTCCGTATAGATGAGGTGACCTATGATGTCATGTATTTACAAATGGGACACCCTCTGTTGTTTCCCTCCAGGCAGAATATACAGTAAAGTTAATGAAGACAACATGAAATTTCTTTCTAATGAATTGTAAAACTCATTTAAGTTTAGGTTTTTTGTGTGAAATGCGATAGCTTATAGCATTCCTAAGCAAGTTTAAAGACAGTTTTGATAACAATTTGCTTTGACACCACAATCTAGTTAAAAAACCTGATCTGGCCTATGTAAACTATAGGAACTCTTGCCCGGTGTGTTTTGGCTCAAACCAACAGAGGGCGTCCTAAATGTCAACAAATGTCACCTCATCTATACCTTACTGATAAACGGCTAAAACGGTGAGATTTAAAGTGTTCTTACCTAAACAAATCATGGGGAAATTTAAATTATCGAGACCGTTTCATAAGTTTCTCCTTTTCCAGTTATGAATTCCACATGCAAAATAATTTTCAGTGCTTGTAGTTTATGTAAAAGTTTAACGATATGTTTTAAGATCCAACTGAATGATTACCTCTCAGCTTACGTAAGCATTCATGCCAAATACTGAATGTTTAATGACAATATTGAATTGGAACTCGTGCAACCTTTAAAGCGCGCACCCGGTAAAGGAAAATAAGAAAAACATAATTAAACATTTAGAGTGTTTGTGGTGTAACATGGCTAAACAGGTGGACATCAATCTATCCAGTTAATGGAATACATTAATTTTGACATTTTGGTTTTTTCATGGTGCAGTAGCAGGTAGTATCGATTGTTTTACGGTCTTACTATGGTTATTGGTTGAAAAACTAAGCGAGACATTGGCTAATGACAGGTGGTTATTGATGTGATAGTCACATAATATATCATACTATGTTTTATTTTTTACACTTTTAGTGTTTATCTTTTGAGTTTCCTTTCTTCATAAATTGTCCCATAGATAATCATGATAACATTTGTATACGCCATCGAAATCAGGAACGGAGAATATATCTCTGGTATTTTCTTCCCACTGGGCAGGTTTATTATAAACAATATGCTATAATTATTATCTTTTCACCGATATAGTATACTTTTCGTATATTTGTACTGATTTTTCTTCTTTTTTATATTAACGTATTGTTTCGCATAATATATCATCCATTAATATGCACATTGTTGTGAATATTAATTTCATCAGACATGTTTGTTATTATCTTGTTTATGTTTATTTATATATTCCAACATTTCTTTTATATTGTACAAAGCTAAAGAACATAGTATTTGTTGAATACGCAGATTATTTGACTCTTTGTACGTGTGAAGAAAAAAGCAAAATCGTGAGTAATAATATCACACGGAACTGTTGGGTACGCACAACTGATACGCTGAAACAATCTAGAATATTCAACTTACATTAATGGGAATACAATACCCTATGTGTTTTATAACATGCAAGAATATACATATTTGTTTCATATCAGAGACTTTTTTCGCAACACGTCGCGTTAAGTGTTCAGCTGTAACGCCTCTGGAAAATTTTACATCATGAATTGATCTCGCCCCGAAGGCTTCGTATGTTTCATATACAACAAATATCTAGCCCATTATTCACGGAAGATGCCAAATGCTTCTAAACACCAGAGGGATGTCAAAAAGTAATGTGAAGTATCCACTAATTATTCGTAAAAGTTGCCATTAATAGGAGTGTAGACATGAATGAGGCAAATGTGTGGTTTTGTTGAATTTTATTTTTTCGAATTACGAAAACAGCTACTCCAACATGTTCAATGGGAACAATAAGTTCGGTATCTGGTTAGTTTTATAAAGGGCCTCCTACATTTCCACCACAATTGGTGTTATATATCATTAACGCATTGTAAAAAGCTTTATTACATAGGTTTTACATCAAAAATAGATATCACCCCAAAGCACTTTAATTTCAAAATCCATAACGCATCTACCCCACTAATGGCGGAAGTTCCAAACTTCATCTGACACCAGCGGGATATCCAAAATCAACGTTTCATATCTGAGTATTCGTAGAAGTTGCGATCAATTGAAGTGTAACCATAACTGATTCAAAATGATGGCATTGTTGAATGTTATCTTCTTGATATTGACAAATAAAAGCTTTTCCAACAATGTTCAAATGAAATAATGGGCTCAGTATCTGGATAACTGCATTGCATGTAGAGCCACACATACATATATATTTTGTGAGATCTGTAATTATAATATTAACCCGGTTGATTTATAGAATTAATCAGAAATACGATTATTACATATTACATACCAAGTCTTATCAGTGACTCTACGAATTCTTAACCAGTTAAAGGAAACAAAGTCTTCAATATCAGATACAAGTAGGGTGCATGTTGGCAGAGGGTAAAGGAAATTAAATAGTTACTATAACTTCTCAACTTCATACAAATATCTGTTTGTAATGTAGGTTGACAAAACCGACATGTCGATGACTCGAAAACATGAATTTAGATTATTTTGGAGATTTGGACTTATTATCCATGTCATGTGTGTGTAGATCCGATACTGGCATTTTTGTATGTATGCTGGCAATCAGCGTGGGTTTGAATCATACCCTCTAACTTCGGTTGTGTTACTTCGTCATGTTACCTAAGAGTACACGATTGGCCTGTGAACGCTGAGAACACGTATCATCAATCAAACATGACAAAATACACAAAAACAGTTCCCCTTTATCTAGGTCAATAAATAAGAGCTTCTTCGCATATTTATATGACAAGATGTGCATTATTTAGGTGAATTCGTGTGAAAAACACGGTTAAGGTTCTATAGACATCACCACGTTTAGAAACCCATCTAATTATGTCTATGGCTATAACAAAATGATGACAGCATTACACAGTTGCCTATTTAATATTTACTATCTTTTTCTTGCAATATGTTAACATGAATCAAAATACAAGTGTCTAAACAAATTAAACTTCAAAGAAAAGACATAACTCAAAAATGATTGGGTGATCGCCGCCCTAGAACATTGTGGTTTTTTTTCTTTTTCTTTTTCCTTTTGACTTGGCTGCTTTAACCAAAATCGCATGCTTTGTAGGTCATACTAAGGATGTAACGACGCCGAGGGCATCATACGTTACCGCGCCCTCGTTCATATTCAGATCACGTTTATTCCGTATCACTGGAAATAGAGAGCTATAGCTATTATAACGCGTGCAAGAGGATATCAAATCGATCATTGAGGGCGCACAACACTATTTTCATTGGTAGCATTTATGGATAAATAATATGTCCTAAACAGTTCTCTTAAAATGTAGGGCTGTATTCTCGTGCATTAAACGCGGTTTTATGCTAAGCGCAATTGTCGGAAATGTTTTTAATTTAAACACGCGTCTACCTCGCTGGAAAGTATCTAACTCTAAATATAAGTATAGGGTAGTTAAACTTGCGTTTAATTAAACATTTGCACCAAGTGACGTTACTTTCGCAACATGTTGAGTGCATTTTCAGTTTAATAATGCATAGACTAGACGTACATTTGATGCATTTCTTGTATTTCTACGGTGACCTATTTGAATTTCTGATTACTGAATACATTCCATACAAAAACATGTTTTGCTAAACGTCCTGTAAAGATCAACTTGTATTTAATGGGCCGTGTTAACGCCAGATAAGTAGAGAGGCGGGTGCAGCGGGATGTTAATCACTGATCTTTTTCCGATGCTTTTAACAATAGAAAAAAATATCGTTTAATACTGGTGTAAAATCGGTGTAATACCGGTGTAAAACCGCTTGAGAGTTTGGATATCGCCCCTTAAGCTGATTGCTGACAACTTTTTCAATTATTTTGGAAATATTCTGATGGTGGAAACAGGCCGATAATTATCATAATTATTGCAGTCAAGGGATGGTTTCTTGAGTATCGGTGTGATCAGAAAATGGTTTATTATTTTACCGATTGCCACCAAAACTTTGCAACAACCACATCACATCACATATTCACATCGTATACCGCGTATCAAGATATTATTTCGCTTTCGAATGGGTGATTTCAGCTAATTGTAATGTATACTGTTCGCCGCTCATTTTGGTTATTTAAAGATACTCATAATCAACAGCTTCTGATTACATAAATATGATACCGTCCCATCAATTTATCAACAAAGTCTCGTTGTTAAATAACATATATAGCCACAATTAAGTAGCACTAGCTGCTTTTGGCCTCATGTAATATCCAATTTGTCCTTTCGGCGGCCATTCATTAAATTTAGTGTATTTTAATCTAGAAACACTGGGACTTATGATGCTAGAATTATTACCTTCATAGAAAATGGTTGAAAATAACTGATGTATGGACCAAATATGAACTGATCACTCCAAACTTCATCCCAGAGGTGTGACTATATTTGTGTCAATACGGTATTAACGTGCCTGTTACAAACAATAACTTCTTCTCACCCACTACTGTACTGACAATAGTTGCTAAGGATACTGTATGTCCAACTCTCCAAACCTTTATATCGAAGTGATCTGTCAGTGTATGCAGTAGAACACCAAAACTTTTGCCGGTACCATTCTCAGGAGCACGACACAGAAATGCACCGAATACGATCAGCCATGCCCGAGTGTCAAGCGCCATGTTGTCCCTTGGAATTCAAAATATTAGGCACGTACATATAATACCACAGGCAATATGCAGTATCATAGGCCTACAGATCAAATGGTCGAAATCACTGAACCATTAAGGACGGTACAAGTTGGATTTGTTTGCATAAATGAAAAATGGACAGTTCAAGGTTAATTTGTGTCTACTGGTTCCCATTGACATTACATTGCAAAGAAAGGCAAGGGTCTTTAAGAAAATTCTGCTACAAGTAGTACAATTGATATGACTTCAATTCAATCCTCTCTTGTTTTTCTTAAAAACCCTTGATTTGTTGAATAAATATTTTAGTTGGGATTCAACTTCTTTTCATAGCTGCTGCAGCTAGGGCCAAATATGTCTATATGTACCATGTATTAGAAGGTGACAACTCAAGAAGACCTCCAGCACATGTTTGGCTGATGGGTTGGGAGAAAATCCCTGTTGCCAGTGTAATGTTGCCCGAGTGTTGCTAAGCATGCTGGACTACACCATAAATCTTCTTTGCCTTCTTCCTAAAGTAGGCATACGGGCTACTATGTTGCAAATCGATTTCACCAAATAATATTATATGAATACACTTTTGGGCAATTACCCTCTTTTTTGATACCTCGGTATACATCGATTCATAACGTGTTTGCTTTCTTTACTTTATCAATGTATCAATTTTGAGCCCATCATTACTAATTAAAGAGACCAATATAAACACAAACAGTCGTCGGGAATTATCTGAATTCCCGATTGAAGGAATAAAGTCAAAGACATTCCATTAGCATTGAACAAAGAGAACATATCAAATCATATATTTCAACTTTCATGAATGAAAATTTGGTAACTTCAATAACTTAAACTTTATTTCGTTACTAAATTATTTGATTATTCTGTATGCATTTGGTCGACATGGATGAAGTACAAGACTTAAGAATGGGACGAGGGCATCTTCAAATCGTTGACGGAGTTTCAATATTCATTCCCGGCATTAAAAGACGTATCGAAATAACTTTAACATGTTTAAGAATTGCTTGTTATAGCCTATTTAGTGGATGAAATATTACATATAAGTAGACTCTATCAAGTAGTAGACAGATATCAGCCGTATATAGTTGATGAAGTATTAAGACATGCTATAAATAGTAGATAGTGGATGAAGTACGGGACGTGCTATAAGTATTAGATAGTGGATGGAGCAATGAGATCCATTTATATTATATTATTTCCCTTCCCTTTATAGACAGTGTGATGTAAATTTAGAGACACAAACTGTGCGCACGTGCATGCTGCCTTACGGTTGTAAAGGAGTAGTCTGATAAAGTGGCGTGTCCAGAATTTCTCTGGTGGTGGTGTGGACGAAGGGAGGAGAGGGAGGCATGTGGTAGTGATCCCGCGTCAATTGCCCACAAGTCGAGATCAAGCCACCCCCTTTTTTGGTAGATACTATACACATGATAAATGAATGATATAATACAAACTATCAGTTATAGTAGATAGCGGATGAAGTAGGGCTTATGTGTTATTGACGACCCTTACACCATCCTTCTATCCTCTTCCGACACTTTCAATTGGCACTATCACGGTTATTTAAAAAAACAAAAGGAGTTCAACTGCTGATCCATTTAGCCTATATTCATAAACAGTTTCATCAGCGCTTTCGTGTATCGACTTTTGATGATGGCACGTTTATCAAAAAGGCGTTTGACAGGGTTTGGCATGCAGCCCTGTAGTCTACCATGAGGATGTACAATATCAACACCAACCTGACCAGAGCCATTGAGAGCCTCTATAACAAGGCCTCCAGTGCAATCTACCTCAACGGCAGCTTAGGAAATGGTTCAAAACAACAGTTGGGGTTAGACAAGGTTGCTTGCTCTCACCTACCCTATTCAACATCTATTTGGAGAGAATAATGACTGACGCTTTGGAAGACCATCAAGGATCGGTCAGCATCGGAGGCAGAATAATCACCAATCTGCGCTTTGCCGATGATATTGATGGACTAGCCGGGTCAGAGGGAGAATTAGCAAGGCTCGTCGAACATCTGGACAGGACCTCTTTAGCGTACGGCATGGAGATTAGTGCAGGGAAAACTAAACTGATGACCAACAAGACAGACATGTGAGAGAGATATTTACAACCTTAAGCAAACAACATGAACATATGCAGTAATTGAGGAGGAAGCAGGGCACGTCAAACAAATAATTTTCATTTGTTTTCAAAATTGCTTACTTGTTATAAAAAAAGCTTTTATCGTCTTTTATCTTTGAGTCAATAATACGTTTTAATATTTCAATATCGGGTTCGTTCTTTAGACACCGACTTTGGAACAATTAATACAGTATAACACATAATGTATCACTGTATATATATATAGAGTGGGTTGAAAAACCCCTAAAAATACATCCTTACAATCAACTTGTATGCTAGTTTTCAATGTATCATTCATCCATAATTCAACATTTTGCCAACACTCTTTATAAATGGGAATAGCCAAAACTTATGCTCAATATTAAAAACACAAATGGCACTTGTCATCATCAATAATTTGTACAGATTTTAAAAGGGAATTATTTGGAATAAATGATGTAGCAAGTCTAAATTGGAAATATCTCATTTTTTCCTCAATTGTTACTTAGAAAAGAATATACCAAATATTTTCCAATTGATTTTATTTGGGAGTTCCAGTAAACACTCGTAATATAGCTGGTAATGGTAATTGTTTCAGATTGAAAATACTACGTATTCCACGAGTTGTTAGCTTACTAATGTTCTGTGATGTATATAATTCGTTACCTTTAGCCTCATCAATATCATGTTTAGATGATTTGCTTAATGATATAATACAAAGTCAATACATTTTCCATATTTACAGAACAATTTTGAATTAGATATGAAAGAACCCTTCATCGTCTAATACATCTTTCACTCTTTTGATACCAGCTGTGTGAAATGAATTAGTTAATGGACAGGTTAACATTGCGTTATTCCTCAGTGACATATTACAAATATCATCAAGCTGTAATTTCTTTTTATTGCAATCGTTAAACTTCTGCTAACATAAAACAGTATCTATATAAACTTTAGGACAATATTTCGTAAATTAATCCTCTTTCATATTTTTTTTGGAAATATATAATCACGACCTCCCAACTTATTAACATAATCATTTGGTATATCTTTCCACGTTGCATTGTCATCGCTGAGGAAACGCTTCAATCACATTATTTTCAAAGCTATATTGGATCAATTGAACATATTTATTATATCGACTCCATCTTTTTTCTTATGGTGCAACCATAACAGAACGTTTGATTGTATCTGGTTTTCCTTTCCAGATGAAACTATACGACATTTTATATAAAGCATATAGAGTTTCACAGAAAGCATTGACATTGAGTTATTTAAGAAATCCCAAGGTTTTTAACTAGTAATACTTTCCCTCTGGGTGTTAAGTCCTTACTAGGCCATACGTTCAATTTCTCATGATCATGCCCCACTCTGCCACTGGTAGTCCCAATACTTAAACTGTACCTCTAGCTGGTCTAATATCGCCAATAGGAATTTCATTCTTTTATTTTGACCTAATTTCAAAAGCTCAGTTGCCTCCATATTTACATTTAATCCCGAGAGCCTACCAAATGGATCAGCCAGATATATGTCGCGTCATCAGCAAAAACAGAACATTTTAGTCATTTCCAGCTAACCAGTGCAAAGTAACACCTGTAATGTTTTCACTTTGTTTTTGTTGCTAACGCTAGAATTTCAATGACACAAACCAATAATGATGTTGATAAGGATAACCTTGACGAAGCTAACACATTTTGAATAAATATCAATTCACTCTCAATAGAGTATACAGAGCCATATCCTTTGAGAATATTGTTGCCTCTGAACTGGATCTTATTGCTACATCTCCATTTGGATGGATTGTAATTCTCTGTGGGGCTCCACTCCAGACACGTTTTGAATAAATATCAATTCACTCTCAATAGTATTAACATAATTTTCAAAGCAATGATCATTTATGAAGTTATATTATCACTCCATTTTAGGGCCTACTAATTTCGGTAGAGTTTGAATGTTGTTTGTGTTGTTTAAGTCTCACAGTATAACGTTTCAACATCAAGTAAAAACCGTAAATATATCACGAATGGACTATGTAGGCATGCTTTGGCCTCACAGGACTAGTATATGTAATTTGTTGGTGTAACCCAAGATGTATTCGACCAGTCATAAGTCTTCTGACTTTAATAAAAATGTGCCCCATTTTGAGGAAATTGAAATGAAAACAAAGGTTTTACATGAAGATGTCATACCACTAAACTAGTTTTATTCTACAAAGGAGGTAGGGTAACCCCATATAGTCTATGTGTATTACCAATTAAATATGTATAACTCATACAATAGACATCTTTGCACTAATTTGAAATCACAAGGCCCTTACTGTATTGCATGCCAAAGATGTAAGCCGTGTATGGCCTTTATGAATTGACTAGCCAGACCCTACTAGGTATTAAAGTCATGGTCTTTGGAATATCCTCACCACACTTTGCCTCACTTCTGCAACATACAGTTGTTGTCCATTCTCCGTGATAGCGATACCCCATGGGCTATCCAGTCCTGAGATGATACGTCCAAGGCACCGATCACCATCTGCTGTATACCGGTATACAGATTTATCGCCATCATTCACGACGAATATTTCACCTTGCTTGCTGCAGCAAACAGACCGTGGATACCATCTATTAACCCCTTGAGGTGTCTGCACTACCCTGATAGTCCTACCAGAGTCATTTGTCAGTTTTAGGTTGTTAACAGCGAGCGAAACTACAAAATCACCTTTTGAGGTGACATCAAGATAGCGTGGTCTAGAAGGTGTAGCAAACTTTGAAATGAGATGACCATCTGCTTTTTGGATAGAGATTGTGTTATCAAACAACCCTGATACGATCATTCCCCGATAGTCTATAGCTAGAGTGATAGGTCGCGATGGTCTGTTGTTAACATCGTAAGTGGCAATATCGAGAGGCTTCAGGTGGTTGCCTCGACAGTCATAAAACAAAATCTTCTGACAGCCAGTGAGTATATATTTTTTGTCTGGAGTGATGGCAATATCTGGGCAGAATGTGATACTGTCTTGGATTTTGAAGGAATACTTCAGAGCCCCATACTTTGAGAATATGGCTGTCTCTGAACTGGATCTTATTGCTACATCTCCATTTGGATGGATTGCAATTCTCTGTGGGTGCTCCACTCCAGACCTAGTGCCAAATGTTTGAATCTTCGCCCATGTCTCTCCTTTTGCCTTATATGTCCTTTCTGGTAACGGTGGAGCTAAAGGTGCCCGTGTTGTCTCGTTGGGATGCTTGTCACACTTGTCATCTCGAGTGGTCGTTACTGGCAACATAACCTTCTCCACACTGATGACATTGTGTTTTCTCATGGATTTCCATGCATTGTGGGATTGATGGCAGACTTCACAGAAGGATTCTTCGCATTCTGTGCAGTGAACCGTGGCTTTCTTTCCTGGCTGGTTGCACTTGGTACAGGAGGTGTAGGTCGCAGACTCATTTTGAATCTAAGAAATAGGATGTAAACGATAACAATTTGGTTAGATATTTCGATTTAGACTGAAACCCAAAGTGCCGGTCAGGTGAATTTATTGGACGTCTCTTCTCTTTACTACAGGCTGTCCCAGAATTATTTGTACCACATATGTCATAAACAAATAAAAACAACAAGTGTATCTCAGTCTAATACCTAAAATATATTGGTGGATGTGTCCCCCTACCTATTATACATCAGGATATCTCCTTTTGTTCAGATATGGCATGATATTGCTGAATATTGATGAAATCGTGTTCAATTATTTTCAGCATATTTTAAATAATTAAAGTCACCATTGTAAACACTATTTTTGCTTTTTGAGGCCAAAATGTGCATTTGTGCACAAAAATATGCCATGTGCATTAACTAAAACCCAAACGCGCGGATGTTGCGATTTTGTGTGTTTACACAATTCATGTTTAATTGTCAAAACCAATGTGTTTCATTCACTACTAAATTAAAAACTAAATAGGGTCTAAAATGAATAAACACTTCCAAGTTTAAGCAATTTATAGATTTTTGGTTATAGACAATATGTTTTAAATTTAGACAACTTTAGATTTGATTTTGAGTGATGAAAAAGTGTTTTACACTGCAGTCATGGCAGTCAAAGAATGAAGTTTGAATAGGTCAGTCAATCTGAACAAATCCATTACATCATACATATCTTACATGACAACTAATATAAGCATGTCAATATTTCAGTGGATATTTTAAACAGGACCCAGCAAATGACTTGACCTTTTTGCTACTTCATGGTCAGTGAATTTAATTCAAAATTGTGAATTTTGGTCAAACATTGAATCAATCATTTTTACAAACAAAACATCTGTAATTGTTTTCAGAAACAAATTTTGATTTAATAAATCAAAGAAAATCAAAAAATGTTGGCAGACTTCAATTTTTTATTTTTTTTTATTTTTTAATGTCAGGGTGCAGCATTGTTCAAAGTCTATAAAAATCCAAATTAGGTCACCGCTGGACCTTCGTTACCATAGCAACGGCCAAAATATCAAAATGACACGTTTTGGCCTATTTCAGCACTTTTATAAGGCTAAAATATTTCAAACTTTTAAGATTCACCATATGTAGGGAGAGTAGAGGTAGATCTTGACAGTCACACCACATGATTTACAACACATAAGCTTTCTAGAAATGCAGTTCTCAAACAACCATCATGGCCTACTTGGGTTGTACCATTGTTTGAAATAGGGGTGTTTTTTGTAAATATTTATGTCCTGAAATATAGCAATGTTCAACGAGCTGTAAACCCCAAAGTGGTGCTTTTTAAAAATTTATATTATCAATGTGGCTAGACTAGGTAGTACTTTACCTAAATAAACAAAAAAAAGTTTCGGTAATTTTGACAGAGGCAAACAGTGTTGCCTGAAAGTTTGACATTTTCCCATAAAATAACAGTGTTTTTTGGGGGGAAATGAGCCCCTACGAATGTTTTAACAGGAAACCAAGCATCACAAAGTACCTTTAAACACTTATTCTCAAGCAATGACCCATTCTTAAGACTGTTCTGCAGCATATATTGTGTAGTAATATCCAAAATGGCCCCCAGAAGCCATCTTGGAATTTAGAATATCACATAACTTCTGGACACATTAACCCAGAGACTAATTTTATGACTAGGAATCTAATACGGTGGTTATTTTATGATTTGGAGGCTGTATTCAGCATGAAATACAAGATGGCTGCCAGCGGCCATCTTGGAATTGATAAAATCACAAAACATTTGAACATCTTAACCAGGACACGTTATTAAGGTGTCTGTTTTGACTAACGCTATGCCTTGGAATCCTATATACAGTAGTTATTTTATTATTCTGAAACATAATGTAGATGTTGCTCTCATCTTATTTATATGAAATTATTCTAAAACCTACTAGTATTTAATGACATGTATGGGTTAATTGTACTCATTATGAAAGATTCAAGATGGCTACTTGACGACTATTTTAGAAATGTTATGATGTTGTTAAATATGATAAAGGGGCATTTCTTCAATAATTCCACAATGCTGAATACATTCCAGAGGCAAGTTTTTCAATCATTTTCAGTATAAAAGCCCCAAAAGCATGGGTGGATTTCAGTTACAAAATCCTGTACTGTTGCTGACCACGAATAATTGTTGCAAATGTTAAGGACAAATAAAAAAGTATGATAAAACACGGTAGCTGCTTTAATTAACAAATTTTACTTTACAAATTTTAGTTTTTAACGATAAAAAACTTTAGAAGAATGCAATACAATGCATCACTCTAGTTTCGTTTTTGGTCTTTAACCCTTACCCCAGCGGGTATATTTTGGTGTAGATCAGGAGGAGGGGGACACATTGAGGGATTTTGAACAAACAAACCACCGCGGTCCGACTCTGATTCGATCCGCGGACCTTCTGCATGCCCCACGCGCGCTCCTAACTGAGCTAACACACAAGAGCTTACGATATAGGCCTACATGATATAAATGGCACATGAAATTCGCCAGTTACGCTCGATACTGTTACAATTCTTCCAGATATATCGAGCGATACTGGAACGTGTTTATATTCCAGTATCGGGCGATACTGGTAGGTCACACGCTACAGTAGTGAAGCATGCGCTTGGGGAGAGGATTTTGCGTAATAATTCGTAGTATTTAGGACTGTTAGGGTTAAGAATACATTGGTGTGTGTGCCAAATTAAACCAACGTTGCATAACAAATGTGGTGATCTTCTACTGGTTCACGTAGTGATCCTCATTGATGATCCCAAAGTACATTCCCTCGTTGAATTGTCTTGTGATACTGAATAAGGATCGCATTCTATCAGTGTTGGTATATTGAAAGCCAAACCATACTGACCAATTACAGTTTGCATCCACCCATCTTCTTTATAAGAAAGTGTGTGGTAGAATACTTAAAATAGCTACTATGTTTTAAAAA
Organism: Ophiura sarsii; assembly: GCA_035610835.1. Classification (NCBI taxonomy): domain Eukaryota; kingdom Metazoa; phylum Echinodermata; class Ophiuroidea; order Amphilepidida; family Ophiuridae; genus Ophiura; species Ophiura sarsii. The sequence continues at coordinate 57,803,783 of CM069447.1, read as the reverse complement.
TAGTATAATAACAAGCATTTAAAAAGCGCTCTACGAAGAACACAATACAGCGCTTAACAATATCAAACAACATTATATACAAGAAAAATGCAAGGAAAATGATATACACAAGTCATGCAAAGATAAAAAATAAGTACTTGGGAAACAAATTCGTTTTTAACAGGCGTTTGAAGATACAGACGGACGGGCCTCTCTGATGCTGACCGGGAGCTGATTCCAAAGTCGGGGACACGTAATAATGATAATAATAAATAGGCATTTAAAAGACGCATTTCAAACCGTAAGGAAACTCAATGCGCCGCACAAAGATAAAATCAATAAATTAAAAATTAAAAATTAAGAAAACGCACAACCTTTACAACCATAAAATACCATAACAAATTAACAAACTATATAAATGAGTAAAAGGCAAAACACAATTGAAGCGCAAAAGTCAATATAGATACAGATTTGCCAAATTACGATCTAGTGAAACGGAATTATCACCAGCTTGATGTTTAAATAGAGGCACAAAATCCTGGTAGCATCAGAAGAGGGGCGAATTTGGGGTCTGCTATCTTCATTTAACACACATGATTTTTCTTTCTGTTTTGCCTTGCTACATTTTAAACTTGCCAAGACAATTCAAGTTTGCTAGCAACAGCTGACTTCTGTAACTTGAATCCACCCATGGATGCTTTTATACTAAACATGATCTCAAAATGATTGACACCCGTTTGCCTCTGTAATGGATTTCTCATAGTCCATTATGATACCCGTCATCATCACTAAGTTAGTTTGGCTCAAAAGAAATGCACCATAAATGTTCTAAAATGGTTGTTGGTGGCTTTCTTTGATATCCATGCTGAGAATAATTAACTCTTACAGGGAATCCTAGACAGATTATTTCATGAACATTAAATTATTCAAGAGCAACATCTATTGTGTTTCTGGGTTGAATGGTTCGGCCTATATGGTCCCACACCACCAAATAAGTACCCTATTGCTTTGTGTGGTTTAGAGTTCAAGTTCGTGTTAATTTGTCTCACCTTAAAGAGCTAATGGTTCATTCAAATCATTGTTTTTGTTGAAGATCAAGATGTCTTCTGCTTAAAAACAATCCCTTTTGTCGGGGTTAACCGGCATTTCCCCCAATACAGGCCAATGATATCTATCTTAGGTACGATAGGCTGCCTATATTCTAAGATTCGGGATTTGTTTTGCTCTAAATTGGTGGAAACAGTGACATCATGTAAACTAATAACATTCATGAACAAGCTAGAGATTTCGGGCCTAATATGGAAGAAATAACCTACAAATGCCAAATTATGAAACATTGAGGTACATTCACAGCAATTTTTACCTTTTCTAGGATGTTAAATTTAGACTTACGGAGTTATGGTGGGGTCTTTCTTGATTTCAAACACTGCCGGATTTTGCCAGAACGCAAAATATGATTGGGTGGTGTGCACTCATATGAAAATCTAGATATACAAATGTCAGTCTTCTTGGAATTATAATGTTGAAGGCATACCATAATAATACAATAATCACTGTTTTGGATTCCAGGGCATAACGTTAGTCAAAAAAGACACAGAAATTATAGAATTTCATCAATTCCAAAGATGGCTGCCAGCAGCCATCTTGGATTTCATGCTGAATTATAAAAATTATAAACTATCCACCGTAATAGATTCATAGGCATAATTAACATACACATATCATTATATCAATCATGTCTCCAGGTTTATGTCTAGAAGTCATAACATTTTCTACATTTCAAAATGGCCTCTGGCGGCCATTTTGGATATTGCTGTATAAAAGCCTGTATCCCAGCTGTCTGCAGTTGCCCAAACTTTTGCGAGGTGAATAGGAGCTAATTTTGTTTCTAAATACCCTATAGTATCAAAACCCACCCTTAACCTACCTTTGCTTTCCCTGGATCACTGAATATGACCCTACTAATGGTTATGAGCAACAGCTTCATTGAGGGCGTTTAATCTGGCAACGCTGTTGTTTAAATACTATCAAATCATGTCCAACTTAATGCTGAATTGATACAAATATCATTTGAATGCATATCAATCCTTATCAGAATTTTTTATGAAAGTAAATCCTGAAAATCCCTATTTTTCACAATGAATTAAATGTCAATAAACCGAAAAAGTGCAAAGTTCCTGGCAACACTGCTCTCCGGTACAACAATTACCGAAACTTTTTTTTCTTGAAACATGTAGACCAACATCCTGTCTATTGACCCTGAACAGGCTAATTTTAAAAAAGCACCACTTTAGGGGTTATGTCATTTTTACAACCTTCACTTTTTGCAAAATTAAAATTAATCAAAACACCCCTATTCTACAAAATGGTTTAACCCACAATGAAAAATTGAAAGTTAATGTTGACATCATTTTTGGAAAGGACAAGGATGGATACTTCACTGTATAAAAGAAGGGGACTGTAATGCATGTTCTTCATACAGAAATATAACATAATACTTACGCTTTTTTAAAGTTGTGAAATGGGTAAAATAGTGAAAATTGGGTAATTTCATATATTGGCCGTTGCCATGGCAACCAAAGGTATATTGGTAATTTTTTCACCAAATATATACATGTTGACCAAAGGTCTAAACATGTGCAAAGTATAAAGGAAATTGATATTTTAAAGTCTGCCACCACTTCTTTGATTTTTACACACAAGGTCTCTTAAGTATGATAATGCAGAAGTTAGAATTGTAAACATTCTAATCAACAACGATGGTATTCAAAGCCAAATATATATATGCCACTGTCCAGTTATATCATTCTGGGACAGCCTGTATTATTATTATTATTATTAGTAGTAGTAGTAGTAGTAGTAGTAATAGTAGTATTACTATTATTATTATTATTATTATTATTATTATTATTATTATTATTATTATTATTATTATTATTATTATTATTATTATTATTATTAATAATTTCAAGTGACCCCCCCCCCCCCCCCCCCCCCCCCCCCTCCCTAAAAAGGGTCATACCTTAAGTTTGGCTATATCCACAGTTTCCTGTAGGCTGTTCAACATGAAACTAGCCGGGAGTCCAGACACACCCTCTTCTGGCACTGTCGTTGGTTTCTTACAATTGGGACACAGAACTTGTCTCTTCCCTCGGCAAAATTGCTCCAAACATTCGTGACAGAACGAATGAAGGCATGGCAGTCCGCGAGGTGTACGGAAACGATCCAAGCATATTCCGCACTCAAGGAATTCTGCGTCAATTTTTTTCACAAGTTCCTCGGCCATGCTTGATTGCAGAAAGGGTCGTAGAGTCGAGCCCGCTTGCCTCGATTTACTAACCACGTCATGTCATAATTATGTGATCGGCCAATATAGATGTGATGATAAAGTATTGGCATACTTAAAATAATATTTCTCAGTTTTGTAAAATCCATAGTTTGTTTGCTCCATGTCTTTTCAGTAATCTGAATCGGTATACTGAATGGTATTTATTCTTACACTGAAATCACATATCACGAGTGGTTTTGGTACGTCAAGTCCATTTAATTTGAATAATTTCGATAGATATTTGTTACATTTATTATAATTATTTGTTCAATATTGATAGATAATAGCATACAATGCAAACATGAATCTTGATAAAACGATATCTTGTGTACCAAAGAGTACAACAATATGTATAGTATTCAATGGTATATTTAAATTGGACCATGACCCCACACCTAGTTGGATTCAATGTGTTTTTGTTGAACAATAACCTCAATCATATTTCTTCTTATAATGCAATATACGAGGGCCTTTCAAAAGTTCTACCGCCTACCTCATAACAGCTTTAAAATACACATGGATGCATGGTTTGTATTGTGGCATTTGTTTGTGGTAATGAAAACAATAATAGGCGGTGCTGTTGTTATTTTGTACATACATACAGCTAATATACACTAAGTGATTATTTCAACATTGTTTCTATAACAATAAGTTTATATCGAACTGAACCCATTTACGCATTCAGTCTATATCAGACTGATTACGGCAGTATTTGTTAATGAATGTTGACACAATGGAATTGATATTGCGAATAATTGTAAATCAAATAAACCCGGGAGAGGGGAGGTTGCCGGAGGATGGCAAAACAAGGTCAAACACATATTGGATATCCTACTAGCTTATGCTATTGATGGACACAATCGCAAACAAATATATTTAACTTTATTCCAGAGTTATAACTCTCTGGGTAATACATTCAATCAATAAACAAGGTCTTCTAAAAAACTGGGTGGACGAGTGTTTAAGGTGGCAAAAGGATGAGAAGAGTTTCAGAATGGATCTGTTGAATTGTGTGGAAGTTGGCAAGAGGATCACTTATAAGTGTATAGTATAGTGTTGTTCCGCGAAGGAAATCACCGAGACGTTATGTGAGCTATGTGGTGAAGTTATGGAAGAAAAAGAATTGAAAGAAAAAATATCATTATTTATAATTTAATTTAAATTCCAATGTTTAATTACGAGAAAAACGTAAGTTATGACAAATTTAAAAGTGCAACAAAATAACTTGGATTTCCCGGGGCGTGCACTGGGGACGACCGTTTCGCCATGAACAAGTTGTCTGAAAGCAACGATGCAATGCAAATGGTGTATCCAATAAACTATAGTACTGCTTAGAAATCGAAAATTAAAACCATTTTATCCAAAAAGATATTTTTAAATGATCTGTATTGAAAAAGAGAATATGAAATGTGCAAACTAGAGTGCTATTAATATATCTATTTAATTTGAGAGTAAAGAAAAATGTAATACTAGTATTAAAATAAAACCGCTCCCCAGCGGAGTCGAACTCTGGATTCCCGCGTGAGAGATAAACGTCTAACCACTAGACCACGGCCTCTTCTTCACAATCATTGTTGTTCCAACAGTATAGATTAGTTAAGATTGTCTCAGGACTGCTAATCAAAAATTAAAATGTGATATTTAATCACTTTGTCCATTAAAACACCATTTTATTTACGGTAATAGACACATATAAAATGTAAAAAGATGAATCCAACGGAACCAGGAACAAAACACACCAAGGATCAGAAAACTGATACAAGAGGATATCTCGAAAATATAAAAATGCTAAGAGTAAAAGCAAGATATACCAACAGGGTGTGGGGAAACAGGTAATAACAATGGAGAATAACGCGATAAAACAGATAAATAACAAAAAAAAACCACAAAAAAAGGCAATGCACTGGGACAAACAATGAAAATTGCTGTGCAATAAAACAACAAAGATATATCTGAGACTAATCAGGATATATGGTAACAATGAAGACCGACGTTTCAAGTGGATATACCACCCTTCATCAGGGACAAAATAAAAACAAAGTGTCAAGAACTATAAATAAGGTAATGAACTAGACAAGTCCACCACTGTAATTAGCAAGTTCACTATAGAATACAGATCCATGTTGCTAGGCAAACTAACCAAACATGTACAATAAATCAATAGAAGAGGAAAAAACCCCAAATTAATCCAAAATTACATAAATTAATTAGGCCTACTTTTTACACTGATAGGCCTACCACTACCGACACCGCTAGGCTTAATCATGCTATTTCTAGGACTACAGACACTAATAGGCCTACAATTGCTCACACCAAGACCAGGAGACGACGTCGGTGGTATCGACGGAGATCTCAACATAGATCTAGGACTAAACCGATCACAAATACCAAAAACGTCGTTAACATATCATCATACAATCTTTCTGATCACGAACAATCCATTCTCTCGCGTGGTTTAAAATTCTGCTCTACTCCTGCTTCTCTTGACCGCCTTCAACTTCGCACGGATCTAGATAAATTCGCTCGTCGTCTTCGCCTTAAACATTTTCATCACAAAGATAACTCCGATGATGAGACTAGACCTGATACTCACACTCATCAGCTTCTCAATCACCCTCTTCTTAGAAAGCAGAGCACTTTCACTCCTTCTCCCGGCAATGATCTTTTTCTTGACGCTTATATAACTGCTGTTGATGCTGACATCATGAATGATATAACTCCCAAGACCTATCGCAACATTAAACCCCATGAAGATAAAGCTCTTCATGACTTGAAAAGTAATAGGCATATTATCATCAAGGAGGCAGACAAAGGTTCAGCGGTGGTCATACAAGATCGTGAGCAGTATATCCAAGAATGTTCCCGGCAACTCAAAGACACCAAGTACTACACTAAGCTTGACCATGATCCTACTCCTACATTCACCAAGGATGTTGACAAAGCTCTTAACAAAGCTGCCACCATAGGCCTAATTGATAAGGAGTTGAAAACAGCACTTAGGCCCAGAAACCCCAAGCCGGGTAGATTCTACACTCTTCCCAAAATTCACAAACAATACGACAGCATACCCCCAGTCGTCCCATCATCAGCGGTAATGGCACTGTTACTGAAAAGTTTCCTTGTTCATTGACTATCATCTAACAACCCTGGTTTCTAAGCTGGATTCTTATGTGCAGGACGACATGGACTTTCTTCGTAAACTTGAGACCATCAAGCACAATGGCCCTCTTCCTCCTAATGCTATCCTGTGTGTTATGGACGTGTCTGCACTGTACACCAATATCCCTACAGACGAAGGTATTGCTGCTTGCCGTTCATTTCTAGAAGATAGCATGCCTCCTGAGAAGGTTGACTCTTTCTGTGAGCTTATGGAGATTGTCCTCACTCACAATAATTTCATCTTTGGTGAGGATAACTACCTTCAGATTTCTGGCACTTCCATGGGCACTAAGATGGCTCCTTCTATGGCTTGTCTTTTCATGGGTTTATTGGAAAGCAGACTCCTCTTATCTTCTCCAAAAGCCCCCCTTATGTGGACACGGTACATTGATGATATCTTCTTTATATGGACTCATGGCTCAGAGGAACTTGACAGTTTTCTTCAAATGTGTAACAACTTCTATTCCTCCATCAAGTTCACTTCCGAATCTTCTACCAAAGAGGTACCTTTCTTGGATGTCATGGTGTCTATTTCATATGGTGGTCTTCAAACAGACTTGTATTCTAAGCCTACAGACTCCCACCAATTTCTTCATTGGACTTCTTGTCACCCCAAACATACCAAGCGCAGTCATCCTTACGGGTTGGCTTTCAGACTGAATAGAATATGTTCCACACCTGAAAACCTCCAGCTTAGAGTTTCTGAACTCACAGGTTTTCTCAGGGATCGAGGGTATTCCAGTCGGTTGGTAACCACGCAGATCAGCAAAGCTTTGTCTATCCCCAGGTCAGAAGCCCTTAAACCCACTGGTGGCAGTGATAAAACAGTATTGACCGGGTTCCTCTTGTGGTTACGTACCATCCATCGCTTCTGGGCATTTTCAAGATCATACGCCGTCATCTTCCCATTCTCCACTCTTCCGATGTTGGTAGAGTTTCTATTTCTCATACCTCTGAGAACACAACTTTCACCAGCTCTTCTACTGGAGAGACGTTTCCCATACGCAAACATTTGTCTTGCCAATCGGACAATGTCATATATCTCATTACCTGCGCAACGTGTGAGAAGCAGTATGTTGGAGAGACTGGTCGGACTCTGGAATGTCGAGTAGGTGAGCATTGCGCTGACGCCAGACACAACAGGGACAAACAAGTTGGTCGTTATTTCAACTTACCGAACCACAACGCTTGTAACATCTCCGTTACATGCATTGATAGGCCTCCAAAGAACGACATTATCATGAGAAGGATCTTGGAGAAGGAATGGATCATGAAGCTTGACACAACAGAGCCCAAAGGTCTTAACATTAAAGATTAATTATCATAGGCCTATGTTCCAGCTTGTCATTTTACAGTCCATACACCCACAGGCCTATTTGTTTCCTATAACTTGAGTGCCCTGTCTGGGGCATAAGTTTGAACCCCCCCCCCCCCCTTTTTTATTTACTACAACTCGAGTGCCCTCACTGGCGCTTAAGTTTGTGACCCCCCCTCTTTTTATTTCCCACAACTTGAGTGCCCTCACTGGGGCTCAAGTTTCTTGTGTCTTCCCCCCCCCCCCCTTTTATTCTTGTAAGTTTATTTTATTTTATTATTATTATTTTACAATTTTTTTATTTTTTATTTTTTGTAATAATATTTTTCTCATTTGCTTATATGATTTATTTATTTCCTCATTCATTTATGTAATTTTGGATTAATTTGGTTTTTTTTCCTCTTCTACTTATTTATTATTAATTTATATTATGTATGCCCCCACTCATTTCATTCACATTAGGCCTAGTTAATTTACTATTTCTGTCGCTTATATTCATCCATTGTCCGCAACTTCCTGTCTATTGTCTTCTTAACATCACTCATGCATATGCATGATGTGTTGTCTATTGATTTATTGTACATGTTTTGTTAGTTTGCCTAGCAACATGGATCTGTATTCTATAGTGAACTTGCTAGTTGTGTTAATGCTAACTTGGATGCCTAGTAGTCAACATCTATTACTGGCATTGTGCTATAATTACAGTGGTGGACTTGTCTAGTTCATTATCTTATTTATCGTTCTTAACACTTTGTTTATATTTTGTCCCTGATGAAGGGTGGTATATCCACTTGAAACGTCGGTCTTTATTGTTACCATATATCCTGATTAGTCTCAGATATATCTTTGTTGTTTTATTGCACAGCAATTTTCATTGCTTGTCCCAGTGCATTTCCGTTTGTTGTTTTTTTGTGTGTTATTTATCTGTTTTATCGCGTTATTCTCCCTTGTTATTACCTGTTTCCCCACACCCTGTTGGTATATCTTGCTTTTACTCTTAGCACGGTAATAGACACAGTTAATATAAAATATCATTAAAATACTAATTTCGCACTGATAATCTGAAGTTAGTGATATTTTAGCATTTTTATACCAAACTACTGCCGAACTCATATTAAAAAGCTCAAATTGCCTGAAACCACAGATAAAGTTCGTTTTCCTATCAATACTTCTTCCTTTATGTATAATACAATTTACATTATTTAGTAAATACAATAATTGTAACGTTTCATGTCACCACTAGCTAATTGAAACAATAATAATGACCCATGACCTTTCATTTGAAAACTATGGTGTCCGAGTTAACTCGTCCACCAAAAATCAAGCATATATTTCTACAAGCAATTATAGTATAGCCTAGAACATTCAAATGTCTTTATGACAGTAAATTTGGGAATTCCAAACCACTGCCCTACTTTGCCGTACATATGAGGTATATAGGGTCACGCGTCATGAACTCGCCTCCCAATAGGGTGGTGCTGTTACAATTTTTAGTTTCATGCTGTCATATTCCTTAAATATATTTAAAAGCTATTTGGTATCATTTTAAAGCCCTAATAATAAGCTATCAGCCTGCAAATTGGCATTGGTATAGCTTATACTAGGCATAGCACAATGCACACACACAGAGTCTGCCACTGGGAGCATTACACCAGTGAACAACAACATATGAATAGCTGTGTTGCATAAAGCCCTACATCCACTTCTACCTGTTACTCATTTTGCATTATTGAATGGATGGCTATTCACGATGTGGAATGTGGTTTTGTATTGTTGCCTCAATTGGCGTGCATGGATGCACTAATCCAAATCATGAAGACAGCCATACAATATTTGGAATAATTAATCATGCAAAATGAGTAACATGTAGGAGTGGTCTGTAAGCCCTTATGCAAAACAATCTTTTCATATAATGTATGCAGCTCCACTTTGAAAAACATCCCTATATAAAATTAATTATCCTCACAAGAGGCACTCCCTGTAGGGCAGTGAGCTTGCCATATATGGTAGTCATGACCTTGGACTATATAACCTTGATCCAGGTATAAATACTTATCATCAGGTTTTTTAGTTATGACTGTTTTTACCAATTTTTGAAATTGGCTCTGAACTTGAATATATTGGGCCGATTTAAATAAACCTAACCTGAGATATTGTACTAAACACTTCAATCAATTTAGTGATATGCTCAGTTTTTGCATCCTTTGAGTGCCTCTTGTGAGGAAAAGACTGAGAATTTGAATATGGGTATTTATGAAATGGAAAAGCTTGTTTAATTTCTAAATCCATCAATATTTGTCAATCAAATTGGGTATACATGTTATATATCTATTACCGATCACTCTTATGATGGAAAAAAAATTGTCGGACATTGCTCATTTGCATATCAATGACTTGAATAGATAATTAGCTAATTTGCATATTTAATGAGCTTATGAAACTAAATTATAGTTTAAAAGATTGGGTATCGTACAATTAGCCATAATACCAAGTTTGATTGCAATACACCATTCACATCTGGATTTATAACATTTACGCATATTAATTAGCTGGACTTCGTCATTTTCTTGATTGCAGTCAGTAAAACTGGTCAAAATGACCAATTTCACTAGGTTATTTTAGCTTAATGCAATATAATGTTACCATATTTTTTAATTTAACATGGTATATAGATATTCAATTGTTAAAGAAATATGTGTAAATGGTGTTTTGAATGTTAAATTATTAACAAATTGAGCTCTCTTAATCCTGATAAATTATATTTGTGGGCATTGTTACTGTTTTTGGCAGGTTTTCGGCCATTTTCCGAGTATCTCAAAACACCGTACCACAAGAATGCATTGACCGATTGTCATAATTCTTTTTGGAAAATAAATCTTTCATTGTAATCTTTCATTTGAATCCAATTTTGTACATGTCTCAATCATTTGAATGTTATGTGTGCTATGCCTACTAATACAGAAGGGGAGCTACAGCTGTTTGAAGTTTAGGGACCAGGGGTGGTACTGGAAGGGGTGCGCCGAAAGGGGTGTCGCCTGTACAAACTCAACGGGGAATATCCCATGCTTTGTTCTTTTTACCATAACTATTCATCCCCTTATGTTACATACACCATTCTGGTCCCATTTTAAAGGATATTTAGTAATCTTTAAGTATGTGGTTCAACAGACTTGTCAACTATTTGTAACAACTAATTAATTATAGATAAGACAATGATCATCGACTTTCTTCCTATTCGCTACACAGTCAACATGAAATATCAGCCTCAATTTAGGGACCGTTCATTATTTATGCTGGAGGGGGGGGGGGTAAAATATAGGGGGGGGGGTCATGTAACTTTCATATGTTGAAATAGGGGGGGCTATGTAACTTTTTATTCTTAAACAGGGGGGTTGTGTAACTTGTATTATGATGGTGGTGATTGAGGCTATTTTGGAGTGTAAATGCCAATTTTTTCTGCGCTTCGCGCACATTTTCTTAGGACCTATCGACCTATCAACTTCAAAACATGTAGGCTACTTAAGACGAGACGACTTTCAGACAGCGAAACTTTTTTGTGCACGCCCTGCTCGGACGATCTGTTAAAAAAAGACTTATATGATCATCAACGGTTGAAAACATTATAGCCATGGGGTGTATAAAAACATGTTAAATAGCCTATGTTTCAAAATCCAACATTAATATGATTAAAAACGATAATTTCTTGCATGCTTTTCACCTCGTCTCACTCTCAGCTCTGCACCAAAGCTCACAAAAGTAGAATGTTTCATACGTTTTTGTCAGGATGTTCTAACTTTTTTCGGGTTATAAAGACTTACAAAACCACCCAAAATGTATAAATATATGACAATTTTTTCGCCTCGCTAAGTTCGCAATGTAGTTAGTATAATTTCACACGATCACAAGATGGGGTATCGTTAAATTATTGGCCGTTCAGAGAATCAGAGGGCACAACACAGAACTTACCAACGAATCCATGGACAAAAGAAAAAGACAGCCCCTAAGTATGTGACAAGTTGAATTATTATTTTTTTTTTTGGGGGGGGGGGTTGTGTAAAAAACTACTGGTTAGTAGGGGGGGGTCATGTCATTTTCAGTTTCAGCTGTAGGGGGGGTTAGGTAAATTTGACACACGAATCTCGAATTTCCCCCCCCCCCTCCACCATAAATAATGAACGGTCCCTTACCGGATTTATAAAAATGGCTATAACAGAAAAAGTTTTCACCCTATGATAGCAAAAGTATACATTTTTGGAAAGCTTGGAACTAGAGGAATTCAGAAATGCAGTTTAGATCAAGGAAGGGTACATTCTTAAAAATATTTCTGAAAATTCTAAAAATATATAAAATAAAAATTGAAGATATTCACCAGACGGTATCATTACCTTACCGACGTAGTAACCTTTGACAAGTATATGTCATCTGGTGAGTAATTTCATAAGGAATTTAAATATGTAAAGTAAATAATGATAGGGGTAGGTATAAAAATTATATGGATCTCAAATTACAATTTTTAAAAATCTGATATTTTTCCGTAAATTTTGAATCATACCATTTTAGTCCTTGGTCGTACTATAATTCCAATGGCATATTTGGTTTTCTCGTGCAATTTCCCTTCAGAAAATGTATACTTTTACTACCTCAGGTGGGGTATGGTCAGAAGTCACAAACTGGTCCAAAAAATGTTTCACTTCTAATAATGTTGAGAAATGCACCAATTCTGATTAAACGGGACAAAACTTAAGTTTTACATACTTAATGACCCACAAACTATATATTGTTGGAAAGCTTATGATTCAAGGTTTTTCATTTTTGCAAAAATATAATCAAATTATACAGGGTGTGTAACATTTTTACAGGGTGGAACATAAAAAAGTTGATCGTTTTTGCTCCTCACAAACTATTTTGATAGTTTGTACAATTAGGGTTTAGCTGAAGATAGTCACCAAAATCAGAACAACCGCAGAAGGTGCTACCAAATTTGCTCAGAATCACCTGCCCAAAATGTACACAGGAAAAGTACAGGGTGTCTAAAATTATGATGAAATAATGCATAAAATGAAGGTTTGTATATAATATTCTATGAAATTTAGTTAGCATGGACTATTTAATTTAAAGGAAAATGGTTATCAAAATGAACTACATGAATATCATTAAAGTTCCTTTTATTTTGAATACAGGGTGGTCCAAAATAGGTCTAAATAGCAAATTTTTCATAAATCTATGAACAATTCTGTGAAGAAACACTTCTGTTTTTTTTATTTAATTAAATGTTTTACTACCCAGGGTAGAAAAGGACCGAAGAGTCACACAAATGAAATAGAGAGACCGCGATTTGGCCATTGTTTAATCAATAAAATGAATAAAACTGTGTATTTTTTTACGTTAAAACACTCCCTGAATTGAACATCATATTCTAGTAGAGAATGTCTAGATAACAATTCAATATTATTATTCATAGTAGCAGGCACATGTTATTAACACATATGAGAAGTTTGAAAACTTTCCTATGTATACTTTTAAAATGGCATCAATTTCAAAAGTTCTAGTTTTCCGCTATTTTGTGTAGAAACCTATGGGCGCCTCACCCACCGGCGCCTCACCCACCGGCTCCACCCTTGACTCACTCGACGTTTAGATTGATAACTTCACTGTTGCTAAACATGTGGCTTTAATCCTTTTTTTATTCGGTAGCTGGATAAATTGTCTTTAATATGATACCAAAAATGTTATGTTTTTTTGACAACTTCTATTTAAAATAGAGACACGTATCACGATTTTAAGGATTTTTTGAAACGGCTCCACCTTATTTGATATACCTATTAGTGACCTGTGACCGTATACAAGTAAATATAAATGTGTAAAGTTAAAATCATGTCGCGAAAGCCAAAATCTGTATGTAACGCGAAAGGAGGCGAGCTTATAACACATGGCCATCACTGAAAGCCAAACTGGAGTCAGGGTTACTCTATAAAGGGAGTCCAGCCTACATGTGACTCTATGTCAATATTGACTCTGTTTGGAGAGTCACATGACTCCCTTGGAGAGTCAACATTTACTGACTCCTTTGGAGACTCATGATGCATGACTCTTCAAGGGAGTCTTGTGACTCTTTAAATGGAGTCAATATTGACATAGAGTCACATGTAGGCTGGACTCCCTTTCGAGAGTAATAATGACTCCAACTGGCTAAATAGAGTCACCGTGACTCCAGGTAGGAATAAGACACTGAGAACTGGAGGTGGGGGGGGGGGGGTGGGGGCTTTAAGGTTATTGGTTCTTTGATGTTTATGTTCTTGCTCAATGTATTTGCATTTACTTAGTGAGCAATCACATCCTTTCTTAACCAGTGAGAAATATGCATATATCAATATACATTCAACGGTGTTAAATTAAGGTATCGACTTAATTCAAATAAATTAATAGGTTTAAATAAATAAAATGTGCAAATTAGCTCATTAGCATAATTGAAATGGTATACACGAGCATCGGTGCTAATTGTTGTACCATTGCAATTATGCTAATGAGCGATTTGTGCATTTTACTCGGCTAATATAAGACCAAGTAAAATATGCAAATTAGCTCCAGAGAGTCAAGATGACTCCTTTGGAGAGTCATGGGCGATGACTCTTTCCGACGGCTAGGATGACTCCCTTGGAGAGTCAGGATGACTCCTTTGGAGAATCAGGATGACTCCTTTGAAGAGTCAGGATGACTCCTTTGGAGAGTCATGGCCGATGACTCTGTCCGACGGCTAGGATGACTCTTTTGGGGAGTCAGGACGACTCCTTTGGAGAGTCAAGATTACTCCTTTGAAGAGTCAGGATGACTCCTTTGGAGAGTCATGGCCGATTTACTCCATTTGAAGAGTCACTTGACTCCAGTTTGGCTTTCAGTGATAGTCATGGTCTACATGCATTAACACATAAATCATTAACAAAACAATCATAACAAATAAGTCAGTTTGGCTATTTACAGATTTCATGGATTTATTTAAAATACAATACAGTAACATGATGCATGTTCGTCATGTCGAGATTAATCTATATCCCTGGATATCTTCCCTCGAGACTATATCAATAGTAAGTATATCATTGTACGTCTCACATATAGTGGACATTTCTTTATACTAGCTACATTAATAATGTCAAGGATTCGATAATTAGGTTACAATAATGTATGAGCATATATTTCTGTAAATGCATCAACAACATTCATCAATACTTATGAATACGACAATGTATGAACACAAATTCCCGAGAGCCTTCTGCGCTCTGACGTCATTTTCTAATCAAATTTGACAGCCCAGCGTAAAAAAATATCAATAATGGACGATGTGTCGTAAAATGCAACTAAACGCCGTGAACGTTGTACTGATAATAGTTGATGATAATGTGAGTGTTATAAGCTATAAATGGCTGAAAACCGTACAGAATTGACCGAGATATGAGCAAAACAGTACTAAAATCCAGGCTTTTTCAGACTATTTGTATGAGATTGACAGATGTGGCCTTGGAAATTGTTTTAAATATTGATGGAGATATTTCAAGATTTATTCTATTGGTGACAGTCGTCATTTGATTTATTCCGTTGAGGGCGCTAACGGAATGTCTCTTAAACTGCACTATACATACAGATTAAGACGAATTGTAAACTGCATTTATAGTGCAGTTTAACAAGGAGACCAGGTTGATGCAGCACCAAGCTGTGCATTTTATAATGCAAATCCCCAAAATAGGCTTACATCTACGTTAATATAGGGGAATATTTGCAATGACCGCTCCCTAAATTAAGCCATTATAGCAATAGGCTCATCCGAATTTAGATGAATTTGTTTGCACTTCGCCAATACAACCCTGGCAATTGGAACACCCCTCTCCCCGTGCAACGTTGAGAAATGGAAATGACTTCAGCAGTTATTCAAAGTGTGGGGGAAGATAAGGTTGTTGTTTAAGATGTCCTAAAATAAACGTCATTTGAATATCAGACGAAACAAATCTGCACCTTATGCCTAAAACGTGTAAAGCGTTCATAGGCCTTTTTTTCAAAATCCATCGTTCGTTATGCTACGTTACCATAACATCTTAGGATTGACTTTTAATTTAAATATCGTAAATACATCACATTGATACAATATACCAGGATGTTTGTTTAGATGTGATATAATAACGTGCAAGAATGTCCGAACTCATTCTCAAATCTGGATTGCGATGTTGTAGCGGTAAGTTAGTATATTCAACGGCGTCATTTCCTCCTCAGTCTGTACTTGAATGAACAATTCATGAGTGTCGTACGTTTATTATAACTTAGCAAAAACTCAAGTATTGTTGAGAAAAACTGTGTATTTTATGCCGACTACATACTACATACACTTGAATTACAATGGATTGACTCCATAACCTAGCTTCGTCGAATGGTAATTCAGCAACTGAACCATATAACAAGTTATTAGGAAGCACTGCAAAACGAGTACGTACGGCTCATAAGTGTAATTTACGTAAGACTATATTTTGCATCACCATATGTACAAGCAACATTCAAAATTTAACTGAGACTAATGCAAAATTTCAATAATATTAAAGAAATATTTGTACACGTCATGTATACGTATTATTATACGTACTATAGTCAAATTAATAATTAAACGAACAACAGGCACGCAGCACAAAGATGATCGCGCCCAAAATGATCACGCTTACGGATATGCGCCCTTCACGCAATGTATGCAATACGCTGCTTCAAAGTATTCGTTCAATTATAAATCCCACTATAGTTTTGCAATCTGCCCTTACGGGAGCGGCAAGTTGATACCGTGAATCTGAATATATAGTAAAAACATCACAAAAGGTTCATACATGTACAAGTTTTTCAAGATTGCCTTTGTATTTACATAATTCCTGAAATCTGCATTGCCTGGTACGTCGATATTCGCTGGTTTCTGTTTGCTGTGCGTCTTTGTGTTCCCGGCATTATTCATTATTAATTCATTAATGGTCATAAGGAAACTCTGCGTATGGGCGCCAAATACTTGTGTACGATAATGGGCCGCTAAAAGAACAGTGACGCCAATATCCATTGCAGTGCTTGAACATAGCATATAAACCAACATTGATACTATTCCATGTAACTAATAATATGGTACACAGCAGACAGGAAGCAGACAGGAGATTTAGGAATTTAAATATACACCGTTGTCCTACTTTGCTGCAATGTTGACTGTTGAGGTCTATTTTCATGGCGTACCTGTGTGAATACAACGAAAACATAATCATAACAACGGAATCAACCATGGCTATTTCCCTGTCTTATATACACATACAATATCGTTACATGATACATGTCTGTCATTTCGCGGGATTCATGTGTATCGGCGAGATTTCCCCTCGAGATTAGATCAATATTAAGTTAAGTATATTATTTTATGTCTGCAATAGGATTGTAGCGGACATTTCATTGTGGTAACTACATTTAGTTAATGTCGAGGGATTGGGAATCAAGTTATAATAACGCCGTTATATAAGCATAGTTTAATGAGCAATGAATTTTTGTAACTCCATTGTCAACATTTATGTTTTCGTAAGGATGCAGGAGGATATCCAATGGATATCAAGTTACCCGTTATCCTTCTCCGCTCTGACGTCACGTTTACGCCCAAGTTGAGATGGAGTAGGTTTTCTATACAGATTTTCACTCATAATATGTTGTCTTTGGTAGCAAACGGTGTATCAAAATGAAGCTCCAAAAACCCGCAAGATATCTTATAGTGAAATGTTATCATCATGAGCAGATAAGATAAAGATGATAACTTCCCAACTAAGGGCACTCTTTCCTTCTGCGATCTATATGAGTTGAAACCACAGCAGATGGCATTTATATTAAGTAGTTGTGTCATACGAATCGGTAAAGGCTTCGTATACTTGTTGACGTACACACTAATCAATATGAATAATAATAATCATTATTATGATGATGTTAATAGTGGACTTAGGCGAAATTCTTTTCAAAAATAGATTTCGCCCTAACGAACAAAATAAACCGGAATAAATCGCATTGTTTTCTTCGCCTTATCGTATGAATTAACAAAAGGTACCATAACTGTGCATCATTTATCACTTACATTGTTGGTTTCTCTCATCACTGTAATCTCCACAGTCATTTCTTCCGTTACACATATAAGCAAATGGAATGCAAGCGCCATTGCTACACCTGAACTGGTGTTCTTTACAGTCACCTGTAACAATTGCATACATATTTTAATTAGAATTCATGTACCTATTACAACACGAAATATAACATCACATATCAATCGTACAGAAATGAAAACAATGATTCTGTTGATGTCGCGCGTCATTTGTCATGACAATTGATATTATATGAAAAGGGTTGACTTTGCAGTTAAAAGTTATCAAGGCATTCAGATTTTACGAATGAAAATGACTCATAACTTCTGATTAGTTTCTGTATTTTTGCTGTCCATTTTCATCTATATCTTGAAAAAACACAGCATACCTGCCATTACACATTTAATGAGGCTATCCCACATTTAATATTGTGTCCTGGTTAATTCAGACATGATATTTATTCTGCAATAATTGAAACTCGGAATAACAAACTCGAAATACCATGTATAATGCATCGGATAATTTTGTCTGTGCTTATACTAGTATTCTGAATCTTATATACGTTTGGACATCTTAGATAAAGATATGTAGAAATTGCACACTATTCCATAAGCAGTTGTGTAGATCAGTTGACCATCCTTTTTTCAAATATATTATTTTTATGAATATCTCATCGTTTTCAGTAAAGATAATTATAAATGTGTGAACGTTGGTGGGGCTATTACAACTAAGTTACCAAAGGTATTTGACAAGCTGAGCTAAGACAACTTCTTAACAAAATGATGCAATTTCGTTACATGTTGAATTTGTATCTAGATAAGTCCCCGGGCGATAGAAACATCTGCTCTTCGATAATATATTAATAGAGAAATACGTACGTTTACGTAACATTAGTTACATTAGGTAAAACCAGAGCGTATGGCTGATACGTATAAGTAACATGTACGTAAAACGTTTACGATACGCTCCAAAGTATTATTCTGCATCAACACCATAATATTTATATGTCTGAATTATAATAGCAATATTTGTATGGGTCGCTGTTAAATTTTCATTGGTACATACTATGGAGATGCAAAAAACAGAAAAATAGTCGTATAAAAGTATTACGTAAAAGTTCAAACGTCCCATTCACTCCAGCGTAAAAGTATATAATTTGTTTACGTTATAGCCACGGTGATTTTACGTAATGGAAATACATATAATCATTTAACTAGTAGTCAGGAAAGGGTCACTACGGGTCTACGTATAAAAGTACCCCCTATGTTAAAAATAGCGTTTTTTATTGTTTGAATTCATACAAAATTCTAAACAGAAAATGGTGACCTCCGTGCCAAAGGTCAGTGGGGGTCAATAGAGGTCGAAATATTAAACAACCCGATTAATTCATTCAAAATCTAAGTTTTTCTTTGTGACCCTTCTATATGCCCCACGGTTATAGGTTCAAAGGGGTCAATAAGTAAAATGTCAAACAAACGCTAAGACTAAGGTAAGGTCCGTGATCTATGATCACAATTTAGTTCTAGTTTGATTTTGTGTTTGTGGTTGAATTCTTGAAACTTTTGAAATGTTTTCATTGTTTTCTTTTTTTCTTTTTCAAATCTGTTGAAATGTTGTGGTAAATTCAAAGAAGATAGCTGAGAAAAAAATACCCGAAACAATGCTTCTAACTTATTTTGAATACAAAACGTGCTCACTACGACTACATTTGAAGACGTGTGCGCAAGAAGTCAATCAGTCAATTTTTGGCCCAATTGAGTTAAACATGGTTTTGGGCAGCTTTAGGGGTAAGAAACATGGGAATATCACTGATTTTTAAATTTGAGACTTTTAAATATGTTTTTCAGGAAGGTCCAATTTAGCATTGTCATCAATGTGAGTGCAAGAAGTATGTAAGTCCACCCATTATTGTGTTTATAAAATATAAACCAAAGTAATTTATCAATGTTACTGCACAAAACACAAATTTGTGTTGCACTTAAACGTCAAAATATATTAATTCGTTAATGGCCCACAATATTAAACAACTTAAACGGGGAAAATATGTCGTTTTATCAAAAAATATGGTTTATGCTATAAGAGAGCCTGGAAACACTGTTTGTAACTCCACAGAATAGAGCCAATTTTCCTGTCATTTTCCCCGTTTGTCTTCACCAGGGTAAAAAGGAGTATAATTCACCCAAACTAACTTCCAATTTTATTGAATTGCAATATAATTGCTAGCAATGTAATTTAAATAAATGTTAGTATTATTTGTTCAAGGCTTAAATTATTTTTTTCGAGATTTGTTATTAATTAGTAATATAAAAAACACTCTGTACAATGCTTATGGTGCCAACGTGAGCGCAAGAAGTGCGTAAGTTCAAAATCAATACATTGATTAATATTGATCAATAGACAATGTAAACTTAAGTGTAGAATATAAATCCCAGAGAGATAACCTATAATGTTCACCAAGTAACAGCCAAATTGACCTTTTACGTTGATTCCTAAAGTAGTTTGTAAAGTTTAAATGCCTGTATCTCAAAATGTCAAATATGGACTTCTTGACTTCTTGCGCTCACGTCTTCATTTGTTGTTTTTCTTAAGTTATCAGCTACTTTGATGTTACGGGTGACTGATTTCTACTCACATCGGTGAAAATTATCTATAACGAACTTTCATCAAACATTTCAAAGAATTCTTGTGTCTGAAAGTTGCCGGGCTAAATGTTTGTATACTATTGTCATATAGTTATAAACTTTCAGGCGTAAGTTATTTATAAAGCTATTTAGAGACACGCTGTATGTTTTGTGAAGTTAATACATACACTGGTCTTCATCACTTGCATCTGTACAGTCTGGTCTACCATTACACACGTAGGTCAATAAAACACATTCGTTACCGGTGTTGCAAGGGAACTCTTTACTAGACCGACATTGACCTGCATTGATGACAAAACATTTAAAGCATATCTTGGTGATGTATATATCACTGACAAAAGTTAGGGAATACAACTTGTAATATTTCAATAAGGTCCCGATGTACAGGAGAGGGCGTCAGTCGGTGTTGGTCAAGCCCGGGGAATATAACGAGTAATGTACAGTCTGGCGTGTGGAGCTCAATATAAGTTATTAATGTATAATAATTGATCTATATAATACAACGCAGTTTACCATCCCACGGTGTTTCAATATACAATATAACAACACATATTAACAAACACCGGAGAATGTCCCAACGAAAAATAAGCAAGGAGATATATAACATGAGACATTGGCCAAACACGGTAGGGATCGCATAAAGTGATGTAGAGTACATTCGCCGGTTAATATGTATTGTTATATATTATATTGTAAACACCATGTGTTGGTTTAAACTGCTTTATAATATTCAATTATTAAGTTTCCACTTGTAAATATTATAGAGAGTTAATCTGTGATGACAATATTTGATTCAAAACGAAATTATGACAAATAGCATGTCTTTTAATCCTCCCTTTAAGATTTGTGTATTTTATTCTTAAACATTGAACCCTTGTAACTGCCAAAAATACATATACTATAATGAATACTGGATTTTATTAATCTGTTTTACAAACTCATATCGCAAAGGCAGCACTTGTTATCATAACTTGTGTTGTGTGGTATTATTACTGATAGTAGTCATTTACAATTGATCAACTCAACACTCATATCGCCGCAATCATTTATACCATCACAAGTCCAGTCTTCCGGGATACATGCACCGTTACGGCAACTGAAATTACCATCGCTACACGAACCTGTAAATAAACGACAATTTACAGAGTATAAAAATCAATGCACTCGGTGGACATACAGGGTGGGTCAAAAAGATCGGATACTATTGCCAAAGTATCAATAGTCCTGCAAATACCATTTATTTAGCTCTAATTTAAAAAGAAAGGGAACTAAAAAATGTAATTCTACTCTTGGATTATGGTATTAAAACTTACTTTAGAGCATCTCTTATGTCAAAATGTATTAATGGTAATTACAGCGCCATTCACCATGCATTATATCAAAATATAGCATGTTTTCTTAAATCAGCCAGCCTTGACAAGCTAAACAATTATTTCTCCTGCATTGCTTATATTAGTCATAAAGAAAAGTGATGTATTTTAACAGCAATGGTCTTATATACATTTTTTGTTCGATGAATATACATGATTTTTTCATCGCTTTCGCTTATTTTGACTATTCACCCCTTTCATTCTGTTTTGTTAAATAGTGACATTTAGAAAAGTTCAAAGTATAGTGCAAGTAATGAGAAACATGGACTAAACGTGTTGTTTAAGCCATACTACCAGTATTATATAAATTTCCATCAATCACAGCGCGTGATATTCAGCGGAACAAGCTCGTGGGCAACCCGCATAGCTCCACATGAGGATAACACTTCCGCCGGATGTTTACAACATCCAATACTTGTACTTTCTAATTTCCCCCAGAAATCTGACTTCCGATCTGACTTCTATCCGTGGAAGTAAAAGTTCATATATAAAAAAAGTCTCGATCGTGGTTTGTTGGTGCTAATGACCTTTAAAACGAGTTGGATCGTACTTTTAAAAGTGTAATTAACATTGACAGTTAAAAATACTAGATTTTACGGAGCATAAACAAAAGTTTAATTGTATTATATATAATATCATTAAAAAATAGCATTGTAATTTATATACATATATTGTCACAACGTCAGTTGAAAGTCTAGAAGTTCCTTCGCAAAAGGCGATATTTGCGGTGCGGCGAAGCGTTGCGGCAACCTTACTTACGCCGCAGTGTACGGCATAACATCGCAGGTCAACCTGGGTCAACGCAGGTCAACCTGGTTTAACGCAGATCACCGCCTTCGATGGCAGTCAGCGCCGCGTTGTAAAATAAGAGAATATCATTCAGCGTTAACGCAATGCGTCGCAGCCTGCCACTATAGCAGTTGGAGACTTGTTAACTCTATTACGATAACGCACCGCAACGTGTGGTAAATAACGTGTTGTGTGAACGGAGCTTCAGTCAAAGCCCAGCGGGCAAAATGACGTTGTAACAACGTTGCATCAACGTTGATTATCAACGTTGAAATAACGTTGAATTAACAGTTGGATTTGAAAGTTTGTACCAACCATAGATTTCAACGTTGATTCAACGTCATATTTCAACGTTGATTCAATGTTGAATTTCTGTCACGTAGTTGAAATTTGGTTGATATACCAACCAAATTTCAACTATTTAACCAAAATTCAACATTGAATCAACGTTGAAATACGATGCTGAATCAACAGAAAAATGTGTTGATTTCTTCCTAAAAGTATACTGTGTGAAGCTTTTGTATCGCTTGGCAACCAGGGGATGGGGGATGGGGGAGGAGGAGAGGGGGAGGGGCTGCAAGGGCATTGACTCTTGGATATTTATGTTCTTGCACAATGCATATATGCATTTGTTTAGTTAGCAATCACCTTTCTTGTAACCAGGGCGAAAATATGCATATACAAGTGTATATCAATATACATTCTATGGTGTTAAATCAATGCATCTTAATTAAAATGACTTAATTCAAATAAAATAATAGGTTTAAATGAATAAAAGGTGCAAATTAACTCATTAGCATAATTGAAATGGTACAAAGGAGCACCGGTGCTAATTTTTGTACCATTGCAATTATGCTAATGAGCGGTTTGTGCAATTTACTCGGCTAATATAAGGCCAAGTAAAATATGCAAATTAGCTCCAGACTGATTATGATTTTTTCAAGTCCATTCAACAACGTTGAATCAACGTCAATATTCAACGTTACTTCAACAAAGCACAGAATGTAGTTGAAAAGATGTTGAAATCATGTTGTTCAACAACGCAACCATATTTCAACGTTGATTCAACGTTGAAATATGGTTGAGTGCCCGCTGGGCAGGGTCCACTGCACCTAGGACCGCTTTTAAAGAACGCCCCACCATTGGGCCTCTTTGGGCCATGGGCATCTTCGACCGCTCTTTTATTCTTAAAATGCTTATCAGGTTCGGACAAAATCAGTTTATTTCCTGAGTGTTCATTTTTTGAAACTAGTGCAGTGACATTCGTACAGGACTAATAAAACCGCAAAACTTGTAAATGCACCGGCGTGTCATCTACTGATG
Organism: Ophiura sarsii; assembly: GCA_035610835.1. Classification (NCBI taxonomy): domain Eukaryota; kingdom Metazoa; phylum Echinodermata; class Ophiuroidea; order Amphilepidida; family Ophiuridae; genus Ophiura; species Ophiura sarsii. The sequence continues at coordinate 57,779,757 of CM069447.1, read as the reverse complement.
AAAATAGCATTCATTGTGACTTGATTAGTGTATCTTCCGGAACCCCGCGGGGCTCTATATAAACATGCTCCGCTCTGGGCGGTCACGCACAACAGGGTCCACTGCACCTAGGACCGCTTTTAAAGAACGCCCCACCATTGGGCATCTTTGGGCAGTCCACTGCACCTATGACCGCTTTTAAAGCACGCCCCACCATTGGGCATCTTTGGGCCACGGGCATATTTGACCCACGGGCATCTTCGACCGCTCTTTTATCATAATTTTGTTGGACGCTTATTTTTGACACAACATATTTAAACCATTATCAAAAGAACGACCTATCATGCATTTTAGAGGGCTCAATAGTTTGATTTGGGGCGTTTAAAGAACGACCCATAATCTATTTATGCCAAACCTGTCACTTGATACTATCAAACGGTGTGTTACAAAATCAGTTTATTTCCTGAGACTACCATTGTTGAAAGGAACATCGCACAATAGCGCAAATAGCACATCCATGGCATGTCTCATAGATGAATGAAGTATAATGATCATTCGCACAATAGCGCACTGGTAACATTGTTGAAAGGAACATCGCACAATAGCGCGAATAGCGCATCCTTGGCATGTCTCATAGATGAATGAAGTATAATAACCATTCGCACAATAGCGCGAATAGCGCACTTCTGACTTTGTTGAAAGGAACATCGCACAATAGCGCGAATAACGCAAAATCGCGCGAGTAACACACCAAATGCTCACTACTAACATTGTTGAACGGAACATCGCACAATAGCGCGAATAGCACATCCTTGGCATGTCTCATAGATGAATGAAGTATCATTCGCACAATAGCGCGAATAGCGCACTACTTACATTGTTGAAAGGAACATCGCACAATAGCGCGAATAGCACATGTGAAGGTGCTATTGTGCTATTGCAGGAGAAAGAAGCACACAATCGCGCGATCGCACACACCTGTGCTCTTTTGTGCTATTGTATAGCAAGTGACAATGTGCTCGCGTAAAATAGCGCGATTATATGCTCCTAATTGCTTCGCACTATCACATTCGCCCGTGCTCTTCTGTGCTATAATCGCTATACTGCTCGCACTATCGCACAAACTCGTGCTCTTCTGTGCTACTGACGCTATTGATTGTCGCTATCGCGTAAAATAGCGTAATCATATGATCATAATGCGATTGCTTTAAAGTCTCAAAGATGAATGAAATTTAACAAACATTCGCACAATAGCGCACTACTAACATTGTTGAAAGGAACATCGCACAATAGCGCGAATAGCACATCCTTGTCATGTCTCGAAGATGAATGAAGTTTAATAATCATTCGCACAATAGCGCGAATAGCGCACTACTAAAGATGAATGAAGTGTAATAATCGTTCGCACAATAGCGCACTACTAACATTGTTGAAAGGAACATCGCACAATAGCGCGAATAGCACATGTGAAGGTGCTATTGTGCTATTGCAGCAGAGAGAAGCACATAATCGCGCGATCGCGCTCTTTTGTGCTATTGTAAAGCAAGTGACAATGTGCTCGCGTAAAATAGCGCGATTATATGCTCCTAATTGCTTCGCACTATCACATACGCCCGTGCTCTTCTGTGCTATAATCGGTATATATACTGCTCGCACTATCGCACAAACTCGTGCTCTTCTGTGCTCGCGTAAAATAGCGCAATCATATGATCATAATGCGATTGCTTTAATGCTCGCACTATCGCACACGCCTGTGCTCTACTTTGCTATTGTCGCTATCGCCTCACTGCTCGCACTATCACATACGCCCGTGCTCTGCTGTGCTACTGACGCTATTGATTGACGCTATCGCGTAAAAAAACGCGATTATTATGCTCCTAATACGATTGCCTTACTGCTCGCACTATCGCACACACCAGTGCTCTTTTGTGCTATTGTCGCTATTGTCAGTTTGAGCGGCTTTATGGTCACCGGTCACACCATCTATAAGGATTAAGAAAAATCAGCCCTCTCTGTACAAGAAAACGTCGATTCAAAAATGCTCGTACAGCCGGGACGAGCATTTTACGTCCGACAATATCCCACTGCAGTACGTGATACATAAACGCGAACCATATTTGCATAGAGGGCGTTTTTCAATAAATAGCGATGATGTTGTTTTAATCAAGTTTTGCTGTGTTTTTGTTAGTAGAAACAACAATAATGGCAATTTTTAATGTTCATCTTGAATTCTGAAGTAAATTTGTACACAGTTAAAAATTTCAACATGAGTAATCAGTTTGCATAAACTATTTTTACAATAAATGGCTCATATTTGGATAGCGAATCATTGTGTTTTTAGTTTAAAGTTTTGCCTTACTCCCAGAAAACCAAAGCTTTTTAAATTTCAGTATTAGTCTTTTTCTAAAAAAAATTGGTAGTACTTTCTGACAACACTGTCTTATCTCTAAATAATTGCCCAAGCAGTTCTCTCCAGAATTGAAAGTGGCAATGTATACAATATTCAAAATCAAGAAAAACAATCAGTGCCCAGGCAAATTATTTATTTTGCGTCCTAAACTTGGGTAAAAAACGTATATTTTAAATATTTTAAAACTACCAGTGTTGCCAGAGCCAAACAGAGGATACAGAATAAAGTTGACAAGTTGACAGTCCTTTATTTGATATCTTTTGCACTTTTGAGTCAGTAGCTTGGAAGAACAGAGCATATTTTAACATAATTTTTTCCTTAGTAAAGGGCAAAATAGCCCAAAATGCAAATGGGTACTGCCATGGCAACAAAGGTTTTTTGAATTTTTAAAATGCATTTTAATATTAAACCATACGGTTTACCATATTTTGATCGTGCACATGACCTGGTGGTATTTAGGTGTTATCTGTCTGAATTGTGACTTGTGAGTATCAAACGTATGCTCAATATCGAATAATGACTGCCACCGCCCCTCTAGACTACATCCCCCAGTCTTCAATATTACCGTACGGCCGCTAAAGCTGCAAGACCCCCTCCCCTCCCCCACACACGATCAATTCACATTAAGGAACCCTAATAACTAGGAAGAATAACTATTCCGTAATGGGGGCCTGGCACTCAATTATTTTTTGGGTAGGGTTGGTGCAGGGACTAAAGATGGAGGTTTTGGACCGGTTCAGTTTCTGGCAACAAATAAGGTAATTAAGAACTGATTTTCCCCCATAAAGTATGGTCTTAAGAACTTCTTTTTTTTTAAATTGGGTCCTTAGAACATTTTTACAATTGTTAAAATTTTGAATAAAATGGGTGACTTTACGAGCTGATGAAAAAGGGTCTTAAGAATGAGAAGAAGATATTGAAAATGAGGTCTTCTGGGGAGGGGGCACACATACACAACTATCCAATGTCAGTGCCCCCTCCCCAATGATTCAAGGACAATAGACACAGTTATTTTGTTACAAAATAGTTTATTGTTTTTAAAAACTAAATTCCATTCCTCAACCAATACTCTGTACAAATGATTATTATCTTTAATCAAATAGATGTACACGTTTAGGTTAAATGTACTTATATATAAAAACAAAAACAAGACTGCTTTTCCAGAAACACCTCAAGTATTGACAAGATAGAAATACACATTATCACAATATCAATTCATTATTTTGATATTTTAATATACAATTAAAACTTTTAAACTTTACCTCTCACTTCAAAACATTTAGTTTCGGAATGGCTAAATATATCAGGGTTTTAGTGTTATTATGAAAATAGTACTGGTCTTTATATAAATAATGCTGATACACAGAAACATGTGTACTCTGTATTTTAGAGAAAAGAAAAAAATGAAGAACTAGTTGTCCTATTTCCCCCAAATAAAATAAATTAAAATAAACAAACACTTATCTTTGTATTCTTTTTTATCCGAGAGCCAATACTTTTGGAAAAGGGGCTGTAAGCATGTCTTAGGACTTTTTTTTTTAAAGGGGCATTGAGAGATGTATCGATATACTAAATGAGCAAATAATGTAAAGATAATCATCAACATAGCCCAAATCCAAAATGTCATACAATTCCGACATCGCCTTCATGCCAAATAAGCAAATGACGGCACTTCCGGATTGAGATTTGCCGCGATAGTCTGCACGAAAAACGATAGCATAACTTCCGAATTCAGCACCTAGTTTCCATATGATCATATCGAAACTAAGAAAATCATGAAATTCTATATGATAAACGGCGAATGTTGGTAAACTGTTTCAGATGGTAGTTAGTATATGCCTAAGTATTACTTTGATGCCAAAAAACTGATTTCCAGGATAATTGAGGGCGCACTCCCATACATATCTCTCAATGCCCCTTTAAGAATGAAATGTACGAGTTGTGTCCTTTGCTGATGTATGGAGGAGCAAATATAAGTTGTGAATGCTGTGTGGATATATATATACAATACAATGATATTGAATAAAATGCACTAGTGTCAAGCCAATGCATAGACTTTGATGGACTGACCAGTTTATGCTCTCCATGCAACAGCAGATACAAGACATATTGACACTGTTTTAGGGTATGTTATATGAGTCTCACAAGAGACTGCTGATAAGATTAGAATTACACTTTAATTCAAATTTTTATTTCTCTTTATTTTTTCTTCAAAAAACCAAATAAAAGTCTCAATTTATCTGAAATATGATTATATTTAAGTCAAGATATGTAAACCTTAACCATTGGTCACAAACGGGTTTTTAAAGTCACTGCGGTAATATGTTTGCTCTTCAACAGCACAACCCATTCACCACAGAGGGATTTGAACCAACTACCTTTGCATAACAAGTGCAGTACAGTTCTCTACTCTACTACACCACCTGCAAACCTAATCTAATCTGAATTAAATTACGTAGCAGAATTAAATACCGCATTGTAATTACATGATGTGCTTTATTCCGTCAAATATGCATGGCTGGGACCTAAAGCACACTACAGTGGAAACTCGCTAACACGAAGTCGCCAGGACCGGCAGAATTACTTCTGGTTATCAAAATTCGGGATTAAACATCACAATCCTTTTCGGCCTGAAATGTTGAAAATCAATCAACACCTTACACTTGGGTGTGCCACCATGCATACAGGCCGCACCATACATGTATTGTGCGGCCGCAACTGCCGAAACGATTGTTTATAAATTAATAATTATAGTCAATGTCTTGTTGATAAAAGTATTTCATGTGATCAGTTACTAAAACAAATAAAAGGGTTGGTGATGGAAATTACTTCGTGATACCCAGGATTTCATGTTATTTTGTTCGTGTAAAACATTATTATTTGAACAGGAAAGATAGGCTGTTGAACGTGACTACGTAAAATATTTTGCGGTAAGCGGGATTTTGGGTTAGGCGTTTTCGTGTTAACGAGTTTCCGCTGTATTTCCCTAATCCATAGTTATACTTAAATCATTCATCAAAATACTTTTTTTCCTTTCATTAGGAAACATAAAATAAAGACATAAAATAAAACCCCACAATACATATAATTTATAAAATCTAACAAAATAAAAAATATAGTTTATCACACACCATAAATCCCTAAGCTTAGGTTACTTTAAAAACAACTTGTATCTTCTCTAGTTCTAAATTAAAACACATCTTTGGACATAAAAAAATAAAACAAATGAAACTATTTTTAAAATTAAGACATTATTTCCAATAAGATTAATTATACAGTACCATTGAATATTCATTTGAAGGGGAATTTAAAAAATAAATGTGTTTACTAAATTGCATGATAAATCTTTATCTTAAAATTCATAGGACATTTTCAATTGCCCATACCTTGATACTGTAAAATAATTTAATTTCGCTAATTTCGCTAGGAGACCTATTTCACCAAATTAAATGGCCGCCAATTATATTATCTATAATGGTTATATTTAGGAAGATGATACAAATTTGAATTAAATTGCCACAAAAAGTTGACTAAATGCTAATTTGCTAAGTTAAGTTGCCGTGAAATTAAACTGTTTTACAGTATTGAGACCTAAAACAGGACACAGAATCTTTTTTTCTGCCTTACACTACAATACAGTTTTATTTACAAGTACATTTTGCACATAAGCCACCTATTGATATAATCTAATTGCAATGAAAAAAATAATTCTTATCAAAATTCGTTTTAGAAAAATCAATATAAATATCCGATAAACATTTAAAAAGCTACACAAACACTGTATAGGTCTATTATAGGTTTATGTCTTGAAATCTACTTTATATAATCTAATTGCATTGAAAAAAATAGAAGCTATGTTAACACTTTCCATGAGGCAGTCGTCTGCAGACGACAATCCAAAATGTATTGAATTTCATCACCATAATTTGGAATCACTATTAAAAATGCATTACCAATTTTAGTGAGATTGATTGGAGTGGCGGGCGATCAAAGATTCGACGAAATAGTGCTTACCCAGCTACACACATACTGACTGCATTGGTATAAATAGTCAATAGTCAGGCCATATTGGACCATTTCATTTCAAAAGGTGAAATATTAGACTAAAGGTGATGCGATCAAGCAAAAAGAGTCGGAAGTTGAAAACAATCATGTGTGTGTCCAGCCGCAGGGCGCAGTTGTCTCTCAAAGAAAAAGTTAAGATATTAATAACAACAAAAGGAGTTTTTTGAATGCTTCAAAAGGACAATATTGTGGTTAAGATTGGATACTGTTTTCAGATTTTATGAAGAAAACACACTGTAAATTGTTCTTCTTCTTTGTTTTTCCATACCTAATTCCATCAATATCTCAAAATGCATTTTTCCTTTTACCTTCTGCACCCTTTTGCCACGACAGTTCACATTTTTAGTGATCTACTTAATTGTATTGGTCATGTGCAATGCAACATTTTGTAGAAAACCCAATTAAGAATGGACAATTAATTTAAAGATGTGAGCAATTAAAGATTAATTAAAACAATAGAAAACAAAGAAAACTCGATCCTTTGTTTGGTTATATCTCAAAATCAATATTGCGAGTTTTGACTCATTGTTGAGTTGTGGATATTTGTCCGACTTAAAAATTTGATACACTTTATAAAGCACATGTTCATCTTATTGTTATTTAGTCTAAACATTGTGATCCTACATAATTATTTATGAAATGAATTATCTGCATTATTTCAGTTTCCAATCAGTGCTGTACCTTCATTTATAGTCACCAACATAAAACTTTGGACAAAATTCAATGAAACTTGTGCAGGTTAAATTTCAATCACAGATTTATAACCTAGATCCATCCAGTACACTGCCGCCATTTTGTTTCCATCATGGGGATACATTTGGAGGTATGTTGGTATTTTCCGTAAAAGCTCGGAAACGGTTCACTGTGTCACGTAGTTCGCACACCTTGAAGCGTAATTCAGAAATTGCTTCAACACGCATGCAGTATTACTATCCATAACGCGTACCCCATCCAGTTGAGTTAGTGCCGAACCGCCGGGATCTCACACATTGACTGAGTTTTGACATGGAGAAAGACACGGCTCAAGTATGGGTATGCTGTTGTCTTCATTCTTTTTTTGTGTAGTTCTGAAAAATACCAACATTCGCTCCATGATGGAATTCAAAATAGCGATGGTTACACATAAAGAGATCTGTTCTGGATCTACTTTTTAAATCTATAATTTCAATGCACACTTAGATTGACTATTTGTTAGGTGTGAGAAATCACTTCCTGGTTTATCCGATAGATTATGATGGCAACTATAGTGCAACATAAAAAGAACATCTACATTTCAGTAAATGATCTTATCAATTATCAATTATCAATAATATTTACACAGCCCACCAGACACTGGAATTTCCGGTAGAAGCATACACATGGCCGCCAGGTCCACGCTGACCGACTCGAATCCTTCCACGCAAGCCGGCTTCCTCGATATTTCCAGGCAAAGTTGACGACAGGGCGCCACAACTGAGTTGCCAATCGGACACTTCGGAAAGGTTATCCCGCACATCAGCTGAAGGGCATTACGGTCGCAGGTGCGATATCGGTTGAAGGCGCGTATCTGACGGCTGGCGTCCTGAGCCGTAGCGAATCCGGTGAGGTTCCTGGTGAGGAAATTGGGAAAGAGTCCGGCCATGTACGGTAATAATTCCTCTGAGGAGCAACTTACCCCAAAGTTATAGTCATCATAGAGAATACAGGAATCTGTAATAGCAATCAGACAAGTAGTAGGTGTAAGGCATTGGGGCAAAACAGACAAGTAATAAATGTTTTAAGGCCTGACTAATTGTGAACCAATGCAGGTAAATGAGGCACAATGATAGGGACAAATGAAAATTGAGTTATTTATATCATGAAAATATGCAAAAATTAAGGGACATTATGGATTATTGACAATCACTTTGTCTCAAAACACCAAATACAAATTGTGAACTTATTCAAAGTTTTGGTTTTGTAAACAAATCAATGGAGTAAATTTAAATGAAATACCTCAAAATGTAGTTTATCGTTTTATTTTCATTGAGTCTTTTGTTGGATACAAGATGTATCAAAGATCAGAAATAAGACTGTTTATGAATTTGACTTATTATGACCACGTCCCCCATTTTTGCTCTTAAATCAAATTAGCGCTTCTGCTGCATTGTGCCTCATAATACTCATGCTGGGATTTCATTTGACTTTCAATACAGCCCTTTCAAAACCTAAAGAAAACCCCCTGTGTGTTGCAATTTGTGGTGGGTCAAGCTGTAATTCGCTCTTAGCGCGGATCCACCAGTTGCGGGAAAACCTCAAACTGGAATGTCTCACTGCATGACCAGTCATTATGTATCAAGAGAGTCAAACTAGTTACACAATGGTATGGAATAGTCCCATTCAACGCGGTACCAGTTCGAGGCTCTCCTCGCAAATGGCGGTCCGGCGTGCAAAGAGCGAATTGGCACTATGATTTCCAATACTGTATGATTGGACATTTGTGCGCTACATTCATTTTTCGCGTTAAAATTAGCAAGCGCGAAAATAAAAACTAGCGCAAATATTCATTTTCTATGTAGGTCAATGTAAGGAAGCTCAAAACCGCGAAAATAAAAACAAGCAAAATTGTTCAATATATACATTCTCGTGTATAAGAAGAGGCAGCTTTTCTGACTTTCAAAGCTCCCCCTAAATACTATGACTATCAATACACTTACATGATGCGCTGCAATCTTTCTCATCCGGTGAATCCGCACCATTCCCGCAATTGGGATAACCATCACATTTGTCACCTTCTGCATAGCATGTCCTTCCATTGGGGCACATAAACTCACCCTCTGCACAAGTTACAAAAGCTATAAAAAAAACCAATACAAATAATAATAATAATAATAATAATAATAATAATAATAATAATAATTAGTATTTATATAGCGCCTTTCCAAAGTGATCAAAGCGCTGTAATTTCGCTGCTGGTGAATCATCAGAATCAGGTCGCATCAACTTTCTAGCAAACCTATCCGCACTTAGATTGTAACATCCACCATTTTTCAATGCAGCTCCCCAAATACCATTGGGTCAAGGAAGTTTTTGATAACCGAAACAACTAATCACAGATTTTGAAAGCAGGAGGAAACTGGAGATCCGGGAGAAAACCTGTGAGAGCGTGTATGGATCGTGATAAACCAAATGCACATAAAGCCCGACTGAGCACAGATTTCGAACCCGGGATTCATTGGTGCAAAGCGAGGGTATCTACCGCTGCGCCAACACGCTCTCCCTTACAAAAATAATTTACATGATATTATAAGGATGATGTTAGTTGGGGGGGGGGACACTTTCAAAAAGCGTTTGTTTTGTTTTAACAAAACCAACATTAAAACAATATTAAATCAATGGAGTTCATGAAAATAAAATACCTCAAATTGAAGTTTACCTCTTCATTTTCATGAATTTGAATATATGATGATTGGGTACAAGATATGTCAAAGATTAGAAATAAGACTTTTATAAATTTGACTTATTGTGTCTTTGTCCCCCATTAAATTGTTGTGCTATTAAATCAAATTAGCTTTTGCCGCATTGTGTCTTATTAACTCATGTTGGGTCACGTTTGAGGTCAAATAGCAGCTATCAGAAGCCAACTGAAGTCATGTGATGCCATTGGAAGCTGGATACATGACAATGAATCCGTTTCCCTAGTTATATATAATGCGCCCTCAAGCTTACCTGTTTCGCAGTTGACGCCTGTGTATCCTGTGTAACATTCACCTGTATATGCACCACTGGAGGAAACACAAGTTGCACCATTCAGACAAGGTAAACTAGCACATACGTCTTGAACTGGAAGTAAAGTGGAGAAAAGGTCAAATCAACAAAGAACTGTACCTTATCAGTGTATTTTATCCCAGTCATTTGTTAACACTTTATTTTGCAGAAACCTTTCCCATGTCTATCTCAAGAATTACTGAACCAATACTAGGCATGTTTATACTTATTTTAATGCATTTCTCATGGCGGTCCCAAATATAGTGATGAATTTCAATAATTGTGACATTTTTGAAAAATTTTGCAAACATTTGGAATGTCGTCTGCAGATGCCTGCCAAGTTGAAAGCAGTATCAAAATTGTTGAGATTTTTGACACTTCTAAAAAAAGGAAAATATGCAAATTGCCAGTAGATTCATTCAAAAGTATCATCAGTAAAGGTAATGTCTTCCCATTGAGAGGGGGGGGGGGGGGGCAGTGATTTGAAATGTTAATCGGACCATTGACACATATGTGACCCAACACGAGTAATTGAGGCACAATGCGGGACATATGAATATTGAGGTATTTATATCGTGATATCAAGGGACATTTTGGTTAATCACATTCCTAACCAAAGTTACATATTATTGAAAATCACTTTGTCTCAAAACATCAAATACAAATTGTTAAGTTGTGGACATTTAAAGTTTTGATTTTGTTACCAAATCAATGGAGTATAAGAAAATTAAAATACCTCAAAATATAACTCTTTATTTTTCATGAATTTGAATCTTTGATTAGGTACAATTTGTGTCAAGGATCAGAAATAAGACTTTTTATAAATTTGAATTATGTCTGTGTATATTATAAGTAAAATTAATTAATTGTTGTGCTATTAAATCAAATTAGCATTTGCCGAATTGTGCCTCATTAACTCATGTTGGGTCACGTTTGAGATCAAATAGCAGCTATCAGAAGCCAACTGAAGTCATATGATGCCATTGGAAGCCAGACACTTGACAATGAATCCTTTTTCGTTTTCCTAGTTATATAAGGCGCCCTCAAGCTTACCTGTTTCGCAGTTGATGCCTGTGTATCCTGTGTAACATTCACACGTATATGCACCACTGGAGGAAACACACGTTGCACCATTCAGACAAGGTGAACTAGCACATACGTCTTGAACTGAAGTAAAGTGGAGAGAAGGTCAAATTATGAAATGTAAATCTGCAAGAAAATCTACTTTCTAAAAAAAAATCATGAATAGAGGGCACCCCCCCTGAAAAAGATAACATAATATGCCTTTAACAGTGATTTGAAATTTTAATCGGACCATTGACACATGTGACCCAACACGAGTAAATGAGGCACAATGAGGGACATATGAATATTGAGTTATTTATATCGTGATATCAACGGGCATTTTGGATAACCACATTCCTTACCAAAGTTACATATTGAAAATCACTTTGTCTCAAAACATCAAATACAAATTGTCAAGTTACGGACATTTAAAGTTTTGCTAACATATCAATTGAGTAAATGAAAATAAATAGCTCAAAACGTTAATGAATAAAAATTGCCATCGTTGAACACCGTTGCAGGGGCCGTGTTTAAATTTTGAATACCGGAAGGTGTATCAGCTGCCCTTAAACTTAACAATTTCACAATTAGAGCCAGTATATTCGGGCTGACAGAAGCAGAAGCAACTATTGGTGCCTTCAAAGCATGTACCAAAGAAGGCGATGCTCACAGGTTAAACTTACCAGTTTCACAATTAGAGCCAGTATATTCGGGCTGACAGAAGCAGAAGTAACTATTGGTGCCTTCAAAGCATGTTCCACCATTTTGACAGGGCTCACTAGTGCACTCAAGGGTTACTGAAGGGGAAAAAAGGAATCAATAATAGAAAAGGTAGAACGTTTATTTGTTAGGCAAAAAAAAAAAAATTGACTTGCCCTTTCCGACCGACCCAAATTTTCGGAAATCTAGGGTCGCTATTTTTATTTTTTATTTTTTCCAAAGTAAAAAAAAAATAGAATTTTTTTTGTTGTTGAAAGAAGCACATAACAATAAAGAAAGATAAAAACATGTTTTTGAGTAGTATCTGCTTGTTTAAAAATCAAAAAAATCAAAACAAAAAAAATCAAAAAAAATCAAATCTTTAAAACGTGTTTTTGTGTAGTATCTCCTTGTTTAAATTTAAAAAAATTAAAAAAATCCGACTGTCCGACCCAGACTCTGGCCCTGAAAGGGCAAGTCAACTTTTTTTTGTTGCCTTATCATGATTGTTTGCTGTAAACGGAATTCTGATGGCAACATACTTGAAATAAATTATTACTACAAAATGTGGCATTGTTTATGAACAGATCAACTTCCCATTGATATGCAACACATTATAAACATATGTGATGCCATCAAGCGGAATGAGTCGTATGTCGGGAATATTGATTTTGAGTTATAGGTAAAAAGAAGTGACAAGTTCTTATGTTTTACTTTGTTTTCTCAGTTGGAAAACTGTTTGTAACTTAAAAACTAGAGATATAGGCAATTGAACAGATCTTTTTTTGAGGAGTTTATATATGTGACGTGATCAAGTGAGATGAGTCACATGTCGGCAGTTTTGAATTTTGATATTTGTCCATCATCTAAAAGCAGGTGAAAAATGCTACAGTATGGTCCAAACCCCATTAACATTGAACTTTGAGTCTTTAAGTTACAAAACAATTTACCAACTGAGAAAACAATGTAAAACATTAGAATTTGTCACTTCTTTTTACCTATAACTCAAAATCAATATTCCCGACATACGACTCATTCCGCTTGTCGCGTCACATATAGACAGAGGAAAGGAGAACATTTTCAACAGTCAACATCATAACAGTATCTTCTGCTCTACAAGGTGAGAGTCAGAAAGAATGGGATTTTTTTCTCAAAAGTGCTACAAATAATAAAAGCCATATATTTGGCTTTCATTTTTTTTTAAATCCATATAGAATCGCAATAATCAATACAATTGGTTAAAAATATCAAAAGGTGTATGAACTTTTAAGAATTCAATGAAAAAACACCTAGCAAGAAGTGCCAGGATGGCCCAAGAGTTTGTTGATACTGTTTAACTTTATTTTATTTATGTCCCTTTCTTGTCTCATGCTCCTCGTTCCAGGCGCCTAGTTTGCTTTTTTAGCAGACTTTATGGGTTATCCTGGCATCTCGGCATTTTGGTGTTTGTGTTCTTGATTATATGTATATATTTGTGTCATGCATTTTTTGTATGTTGTATTTTGTATATTGTCGTTTTGCCTAATAAACAACAAACAAACAAACAAACAAACAATTTTGGATACAAAATCTTTAAATAAATAGAACCATGGAAATGAGAGTAAAGAAAATGTCTGAATTCAAGGAATACAATTAAAAATATATTGAAGATAATTCAACCATCCCATGGATTTGGCGTTAAAATAGAGGACATTACTAAAAATGAGTGTAACTTATATGACAATCATGCAATGATCGATTTTTTAAATAAAAGCAAATGGTCTTTTATCACTGCAATTGGTTTTGAAGATTCTTGCCTAAATAAAAATGGGTTCGTCGGGCCCGTACATAGAACAGGTCACCTAAGTCAAAAAAAAAGAAAAAAAGTTGACTTGCCCTTTCAGGGCTAGAGTCTGGGTCAGACGGTCAGAATTTTTTTAATTTTTAAATTTAAACAGGGAGATACTACACAGAAACATGTTTTAAAGATGTTTTTTTTTTATTTTAATTTTTTTAATTTTTTTAATTTTTAATTTTTAATTTTTAAACAAGCATATACTACTCAGAAACACGTTTTCATCTTGTAGCGATCCTAGATTCCGAATATTTGGGTCGGTCGGAAAGGGCAAGTCAATTTTTTTTTTGCCCAATAGGTCACCTAATAATGTTGGGTTAGTTATTGCAGTTTACACTTTCCACGCGGCTATTGGTTCGACCATATACAAAACTGATTTTTCAGAAACCCTTCCCACATTTCAAGGTCTATCTCAAGGATTATGGAACCAATACTAGGCATGTTTGTACTTATTTTAATGCATTTAATACAAACAATTTTTTTTGGGGGGCCTAAGTGTGTGTTATTATTTCTCAAGGTGATTCCATGGTAATGAAATTCAATAACTTTGACATTTTTGAGACATTTTGGAATGTCGTCTGCAGATGCCTGCCGCATGGAAAGTGTTAAGATTAACCTTACGTAAATTTAGGAAGAGTTATTTGTTAACTTCTGATCCAGACTTAAGAAGGTATTTCTAAATTGAGCTTCATAATGAAGGGTCATGTTCTAAAGTTTGACCTAGGGTCTATATCGTGAATATTAACTCACAAATTCTTAAACAATTCTCCTAAGAAGAGTTGAAAACTTCAGAAGAATAACTCTACTATTGAGGCATGGTTCACTAGATATGACTTACCCATTTCACACATGTCTCCTTCAAAACCTAGTCTACAATTACATGTGTATGAATTAATCCCATCAATACATGTCCCCATATTGAAGCATGGTTCACTAGATATGACTTATCCATTTCACACATGTCTCCTACATAACCTAGTCTACAATTACATGTGTATGAATTAATCCCATCAATACATGTCCCCATATTGAAGCATGGTTCACTAGATATGACTTATCCATTTCACACATGTCTCCTACATAACCTAGTCTACAATTACATGTGTATGAATTAATCCCATCAATACATGTCCCCATATTGAGGCATGGTTCACTAGATATGACTTACCTATTTCACACATGTCTCCTTCAAAACCTAGTCTACAATTACATGTGTATGAATTAATCCCATCAATACATGTCCCCATATTGAAGCATGGTTCACTATAGATATGACTTACCCATTTCACACATGTCTCCTACATAACCTAGTCTACAATTACATGTGTATGAATTAATCCCATCAATACACGTCCCCAAATTGAGGCATGGTTCACTAGATATGACTTACCCATTTCACACATGTCTCCTACATAACCTAGTCTACAATTACATGTGTATGAATTAATCCCATCAATACATGTCCCCATATTAAAGCATGGTTCACTAGATATTACCCATTTCACACATGTCTCCTACAAAACCTAGTCTACAATTACAAGTGTATGAATTAATCCCATCAATACATGTCCTCATATTGAGGCATGGTTCACTAATTATGACTTACCCATTTCACACATGTCTCCTACAAAACCTAGTCTACAATTACATGTGTATGAATTAATCCCATCAATACATGTCCCCATATTGAGGCATGGTTCACTAGATATGACTTACCTATTTCACACATGTCTCCTACAAAACCTAGTCCACAATTACATGTGTATGAATTAATCCCATCAATACATGTCCCCATATTAAAGCATGGTTCACTAGATATGACTTACCCATTTCACACATGTCTCCTACATAACCTAGTCTACAATTACAAGTGTATGAATTAATCCCATAATACATGTCCCCATATTGAAGCATGGTTCACTAGATATGACTTACCCATTTCACACATGTCTCCTACAAAACCTAGTCTACAAGTATATGTGTATGAATTAATCCCATCAATACATGTCCCCATATTGAAGCATGGTTCACTAGATATGACTTACCCATTTCACACATGTCTCCTACAAAACCTAGTCTACAATTACATGTGTATGAATTAATCCCATCAATACATGTCCCCATATTGAGGCACGGTTCACTAGATATGACTTACCCATTTCACACATGTCTCCTACATAACCTAGTCTACAATTACATGTGTATGAATTAATCCCATCAATACATGTCCCCATATTAAAGCATGGTTCACTAGATATTACCCATTTCACACATGTCTCCTACAAAACCTAGTCTACAATTACAAGTGTATGAATTAATCCCATCAATACATGTCCTAATATTGAGGCATGGTTCACTAGATATGACTTACCCATTTCACACATGTCTCCTACATAACCTAGTCTACAATTACAAGTGTATGAATTAATCCCATAATACATGTCCCCATATTGAAGCATGGTTCACTAGATATGACTTACCTATTTCACACATGTCTCCTACAAAACCTAGTCTACAATTATATGTGTATGAATTAATCCCATCAATACATGTCCCCATATTGAAGCATGGTTCACTAGATATGACTTACCCATTTCACACATGTCTCCTACAAAACCTAGTCTACAATTACATGTGTATGAATTAATCCCATCAATACATGTCCCCATATTGAGGCACGGTTCACTAGATATGACTTACCCATTTCACACATGTCTCCTACAAAACCTAGTCTACAATTACATGTGTATGAATTAATCCCATCAATACATGTCCCCATATTGAGGCATGGTTCACTATAGATATGACTTACCCATTTCACACATGTCTCCTACAAAACCTAGTCTACAATTACATGTGTACGAATTAATCCCATCAATACATGTCCCCCCCCCCCCCATATTGAGGTTCACTAGATATGACTTACCCATTTCACTAAGTCTCCTACAAAAACTAGTCTACAATTACATGTGTATGAATTAATCCCATCAATACATGTCCTCAGATTGAGGCATGGTTCACTATATATGACTTACCCATTTCACACATGTCTCCTACGAAACCTAGTCTACAATTACATGTGTATGAATTAATCCCATCAATACATGTCCCCATATTGAGGCACGGTTCACTAGATATGACTTACCCATTTCACACATGTCTCCTACAAAACCTAGTCTACAATTACATGTGTATGAATTAATCCCATCAATACATGTCCCCCCATATTGAGGTTCACTAGATATGACTTACCCATTTCACACATGTCTCCTACAAAACCTAGTCTACAATTACATGTGTATGAATTAATCCCATCAATACATGTCCCCATATTGAGGCACGGTTCACTAGATATGACTTACCCATTTCACTAAGTCTCCTACAAAACCTAGTCTACAATTACATGTGTATGAATTAATCCCATCAATACATGTCCCCATATTAAAGCATGGTTCACTAGATATTACTTACCCATTTCACACATGTCTCCTACATTAATCCTAGTCTACAATTACATGTGTATGAATTAATCCCATCAATACATGTCCCCATATTAAGGCACGGTTCACTAGATATGACTTACCCATTTCACACATGTCTCCTACAAAACCTAGTCTACAATTACATGTGTATGAATTAATCCCATCAATATATGTCCCCATATTGAGGCATAATTCACTAGATATGACTTACCCATTTCACATATGTCTCCTACAAAACCTAGTCTACAATTACATGTGTATGAATTAATCCCATCAATACATGTCCCCATATTGAGACATGGTTCACTAGATATGACTTACCCATTTCACACATGTCTCCTTCAAAACCTAGTCTACAATTACATGTGTATGAATTAATCCCATCAATACATGTCCCCATACTGAGGCATGGTTCACTAGATATGACTTACCCATTTCACACATGTCTCCTACAAAACCTAGTCTACAATTACATGTGTATGAATTAATCCCATCAATACATGTCCCCATATTAAAGCAGGGTTCGTTGAAGCATTCATCAATTTCTGAAAATAAAAAATAACATAAAAGCAAACTTTATGATAGTACAGGGTGAGTTGGAAAGAACAGGCACTTCTTTTTTTGCAAAATTGCCACAAAGATTTCAGACCTGCATATTCAAAACTAATGATAGTGCTAAAAAGATCACATGTGACGTCATCAAGCGGAATGAGTCGGATGTCGGGAATATTGATTAAGAGTTATAGGTAAAAAAGAGGTGACATATTCTTAAGCTTTACTTTATTAGTTTTAACAGTTGGTAAATGGTTTGTAACTTAGAAAATAGAAATTTGATTTTAGTGGGGGTTTGAACCATACTGTAGAATTGTCCACTTGCTTTGAAATGATGGACAAATACCAAAGCGTCCATGACTACAAAAGCATGTGATAAGGGGTGTTTTTAAGTGGGTCACGTTACATGCATAACATGTATAAGTGGTCTAAATCGATCATTTCCAAGAAAAATTGTACTTTGTTTTCCAAATTCCTGTTGATCTTTACTCGTTTAGGGTCAATTTGGGGGAAAGAAAACATGCAAAAACCTAATTTTAATGTGAATTTATGCTTCAGAGGAAATACACGTTTAGGGAGTGTCTGGAAAATCTGTGGTGACAAATGCTTACATCCTGATATTGGACTTCCCCCTCCCCCTCATGGCACACTCATTAGAGCGGTCATAACTGTATTTCTCGTAATATTTACCAATTTGGCATTCATCTCCAAACCATCCTGGTGCACAATTACACACATAACTATCAACAGTCTCTTCACAAGATCCGCCATTCATGCAGGGTTGAGTAGAACATGGTCCATCTAGAGAAACATACAACAAAGTGGTTTTGATAAGATTAGGTTTGGGAGAGCATTCAAGGAGGCTGGTAGGGTCCAAGGGCGGGAAGGGTCCAGGAAGGGTGAGAAGGTGACCCTCCGGTGCACATAATGTACACAAATAACTATCACTAGTCTCATTATAAGTAGTACCATCCATGCAGGGTTGATTTAGAACATGGTCCATCTAGAGAAAAATACAACAATTACTTTTCCAATTTTGGGCTGGACACAAATACCATGAATGGGCATTATAACGACCACACACGGTTTTGTGATACCCACGGTACTATGGGGACACCACAGTAGTGGCTTTTTTAGGATTGGTGCAGTGTAACCGGTCATAAACACTCCACATTATCCATCAGCATAGCTTCACAACCATACATGCCATTTACCAGGTATGTTCAGTTTTGATTTACAACTAATGCCATACCTTGTCTCATTACCTGCTATATAACCCTAACCCCGGCCTAACCGGGTGTTTAACCAGGATCACAATTTTGGAAGAGAAAACACTAACTAAATCACTGGGACCAGCCAGGATTCGTCGGCCCCTCGTCCAACCCACGACCAGACCTGCAAATTTCCTGTATTACATCGCAATTTGCACCTTAAAAATCAATAAACTGCGATACAACTTTCAAAGGCTGGTGCAAAATTACGATAAAATTGCAACTTGACTTGAAGGAATTACACCTTGAACTTTATATTATAAAGAAAGATGCAATTTTGCACCTCAAGAAAAAGAAAGAAAAAGAAAGAAGAAAAAAATCAGCACTGGCCAAGACCCTCAGCTACTCGTTCGCGCAGTACGTAACCATGCTCACTATATAAGCTTGGTTGATTACGTCATCGAAAACCTTCCGCACATGCGCTTTTTAGCATGGGGGGGGGGGGGGGTGGTTAAAATAAGTATTTTCTAGGTAGTATAACCTCATTGCAAACACAAAAGATTGACCTATCACAGAGTATGTCAGTGAAGTGTGGCAGTTGATGAATGACTATACAAGATGTAAACAAACCATCCGCAGTCATGGAAGAAAATACACATCATAAATGTGGAAGCTTTCATGGCATGTAAAGTGTCAAACATGGAAGAAGATAGTTTAGCCCCCTGGGCACTACTGGCCTATCTTACAGTGGTTCTGATTGGTTTATTGCAAGATATACTCATTTGAATAGCCAATTAAAATGCAGCTTGTAAAATATTTCACTCCAATCTTTATCAGGGATACAGCTATTGTAAAAATGTCTCTGATTGGTGCAATAAATGATGTATCTATCTTTCTGACCAATCGGCCGGTAGTTCTCAGGGGGTTAGAGTTGCCAGAGGATGAATTTGTGATTTACAATTAATATCAAAAATCATTATTTTGCCTCAAAATTGGTAATCCATTTTTAGTTTGATTAATTTCCATTTTTCTCCTTGTATAATTTGCCCGCAATACATACTGTGGATATTTTACCTAAATTATGAAAGAATGTCTTAGATGACATGCTATATATAGGTTGACATGCATGCATTTCTATGAAAACCTCAAATTCACCTTTTCCTCAATATGTGATTTTTAAAATCATTATTCCAAGAAAACTAAACCATATATTTAAATTTTAGGTAACATGTTCAGCTACAATGTCTGAAGAAATTATCATTGAATTGATAGCTGAATTGATAGAGGGAATTGGCATTTTGATAATTTCATCTTAAAATTAGTATGCATGCATATTAGATGCAAATCACAAATTTATAAACACCCACCAGAAACTGGTAAATTCAATATATAGGTATAAACTCTGTGAAAGTTTCATGTTGATTGGATTATCAATATTTGAATGGTGGCCTAAAATATGAAAATATGCATTTTAGAGTCTTTATGGTCCATTGCACTGTACATATACATGTATATCCTCATTGATTAACTTACCAACAGCGTTTTCACAGTTGGGTCCAACATAACTGCCGATACATATACAGAAGTATCCAAGTTCTCCATCAGCACATGTACCACCATTCTGGCAAGGATTACTATCGCAATAGTCAATATCTAAACAAAAAAATGAATAATACATAAAATAGTTTCATAAAGTGATGAATATGGATAGGTCAAAATTATGGCAACCCATAGGAAAATATAGCAGGGTATCGGATCATAATCCGGTAATAATCCGCAAAAGGCAGCGGATCATAACCCGATACCATTTTCACATGCAAATTAATTTGGTATCCGGTTATAACCCGGTGGGTTATATATGCAAATTAGTTAGGTATCCGGTTATAACCCGGTGGGTTTTGAAAATTCAGTAGATCGTTTTGTGGATTATAACCGGATACTAGTCCGCTTTCTGTGGATACTTTTATGGATCATAATCGGATACTAGTCCGCTTTCTGTGGATACTTTTATGGATACCTAATTTGCATGTGAAAATGCCATCGGATTATAACCCGGTGGCTTTTGCGGATACTTTTATGGATACTTTTCTGTGGGATAGTATCCGGTTATCATCCGCTTTTTAGCGGATACTTTTATAGCCCTCAATAGTTGCGACGCACGATCATGCACATTTTGGTATACACACATAGCATATCCAATATAATTCTAGTAGACATATTACAGACCAAGCCATTACCTGATAACAGCTTTGTCCCAGTATCTAAACTGTACTGATATCAGGAGTACTATATTATTAATTTGCTCTTGTTGCCAACTGAAAATTTCACCAACTGAGGTGCAATTGAGGCCTTAGACCATATGGCACATATTACTTACTGTATTCTATAGTGTACATATTATAGGCAAAACATAAGTAAGATTATAGGATCTATATATACCGTTTAAGCTTCTATAGACTATGCAAATCAAAAATAGCTCATAGTAATTTACCTGTAGTTCAGCAGTGCATATATATGTCATCCACAAGCATATCCAAACTTCTTTATTGTCATAAACATGGTAAAACATCATCATCCTTTGATTCTTTTGCCAGCTAAAATTATATGTTCATGTATCCAACTGCCATTTTGCATTTTTTGAAATTGTGACCTCTGACCTAGTATCAGTATGTGATCTGTGGATACCTTTTGGATTATGATATTTGAAACTAAGTTTAGATTATAATCCAGCGGTACATCATCGGGTTATAATCCACAAAAGTATCCGCTAGTGGGATATAGCCCAGAAAGGCGTCCGCATGCGGATACTTGTGGATACTTCCAAAAAAAGTATCCAAGTGGTATCGGATTAGTATCCGGTAAGTATCGGATACTAACCCGGTACCTTTTTATTTTACCATGGGAAGGATTACTATACTTGTTAATATCTAAAAAAATATATCAATAATCCATCACGGACCCTGGATTGGGGTAGTCAGAGATTGGGGTAAACAGAGGATCTATGATTAGCCTCAGCAGCTTCGACAGCAAGCTGCCTCAGACGGACACTGGATTGGGGTAGTCAGAGATTGGGGGTAAACAGAGGATCTATGATTCGATCTATCTGCACATAAAACACCATATATCTGATGTGCTATAAGATGGTAGTGTAATTACTTTACTGGAAGTATAAAACTTTAAAAGGTATGAACATTTTAGGGACACCCTATACATTCATAATTTGTATACTCTCCTACCTGTTTCACATAGGGCTCCAGTAAAACCAGACTTGCAGATACACTGGAAGATATCTCCCACAGTAATACATGTGGCATCATTCTGACATGGTGTGGCCAAACACGCATCAACATCTATAATGTAAACAAAAATGCAAGGTTTAAATCATATGATATTATGTGACCCAACATGAGTTAATGAGGCATAACGAGGGACATGAATATTGAGTCATTATATCATGATAATATAAGTTAAGGAACAATTTGATACCAAAGTCAATGTTATATCACATTCCTTACCAAAAATGAAGTGGACTGATATTGACTCAAATGTATTCTGTGTATACACAATTGTTGATTGAAAATCATTTATTCTCAAAACATCAAATACAAATCGTTGAGTTATGAACATCTAAAGTTTTGAAATATGACATTTTATAAACTTGACTTATTATGACCATGTCCCACATCTTAAAAGAACTACCAAATTGTGCCTCATTTACTAATGCTTGATCACATATATAAGTATAAGAACATCACCCAAATGTTTGTTTGTAAACGAGTGATTAAGTTTGAGTCCATTGAAACAAGATTTGAGTCTCATAATGTGGCCAATCACATCAAAAGGTGGGTTGTGTTGTTGAATCACTCACCAAAAAGTATACAGAAGACCACATTTTCACACACCTATTTGATATTGGCTGACTATTAGCGGGTTATTTTTCACGACGGAAAACAAGTTACTGGGTCATAAAATGTACAACTTAGGTAGGCATGGGTATCGTCAGTATTTCTTCATTGTTAAGTCGCTAGACAAAGTTATCACAAAATATGATAACATCGCTAAAATAGGCAATCTCAAAACCGTTCATTTCGCCAATTTTCTCCTTCAAATACCAGTAAGAAAAACCTTTTATAAGCCTTGTTATTTCAAGATTACACTGAAATACTGGCATTGCATCAGTAACCCTATTCAATGTATGTAGAAGTTGAGATCGTCGTCAACTTCATATGGAGAACAATGCCATTATTGAATACGCAATCAGCTGATTTTTTGGTCATCAATTTGATGACGGGATGATGAACTTTGACATCATTGATTTTTGCTGGTTGCTGTAAAGTGCTGCAAAAACCTGTTGAAACCACACGCTTTTGCAATTGGTTTTTCTGTTTCGATTGTTGTCGAAGCCCGGCAGCTAAGTGGTTCTTTTATTTTCATTTGCGTGAATGCTGCAAGTGTTTAGCGAAATATTTATATCCTATATTTTGGATTTTTTGCATGCTTGGGGTGAAAACAGACCCCCACATTTTCGGCATAATGCTACCCCTGCATGGGGCTATAATGCTTTTGTGAAAAAATCTTGTTACCATTTACCTTCTTGGAACGCATCTTGTCTACTTTCTTTTTAAATTTTAGATATTGCAAATATCTTACACATTGTAGAACTATATTACCATAGTGCCAAACAAAGACTGATGTGACAGACGAAATATCACACACTTCCAACTTGGAAGTTCTAAGGTTATAGTTTAATCAGTTCCAAAATTGGCGAGAAATATATGTGTTTTGTCTACAAAATAAAACAGTCAATATAACAGACTTGTTGGTTTATCGGACATGATCAGTGGCATAATACAGTGTAAACTTAAGCTATAATTATTGATAGTTTCATGGTGGACTGATGACAAAAACACAGTGGGAGGAAACTTAAATGGGAGTTGACTTTTGCTTGCTTCCCAGAGGTTTTCAAGAGTGGATCATAGACATGAATGAGATTGAAGATCCCCTTGTTTCCATTCATTGTGATGACACCCTGTTTTCTAATCAAAGATTGCAGCATGGCCTTTGTCTAGGTATCACACAGGTATCACATGGCATTAAATGGATATCACATGTGTATCACATGTGCATTATAAAGCTATCATATGCATATTCATGACCTACCTCCATCGCACATCAATTCATCACTCCCATCCTCGCAATCCTCAACTTGATTACAGCGTTGACGTAGGGAGATGCAGTCACCATTACCACAAGAGAACTCGCCTAGTCTACAACCTATAAACGAAATGAAGAGAGTAAGATCATTTTCATCCTTACTCAGCTTGCTTAAAAATATTTTGAAATAGACCATTTCCTACCAAAGTTTTCTATAGCAAAAAAGCACCCCAGAGCATCAAACCTGTTGGTCGAAAATGTGCATAATGTTTCTGGTGTCACAGCTGAACCAATTGGTCATACAGCTTGACATTTTGACAGTTTTGCCAAACTTCTCTTAAAGGTGTATTACAGAACAAGTTGTTAAGCATAGGCTCACATCACAAAGGCATTATGGGATATATAAATGTAGTCATTATATAATTATATAGGCCACTTGAGTTCATCTTAACCATATGGATACCAAAGCAGGCATACAAAATACACTCAGAACAAAGAGGGATAATGGGATAGTCATTACCTGTTGGACAGTTGAGTTCATCACTACCATCAGCGCAGTCTGATACTCCATTACAAAACCAGGTATTCAGAATACACCCAGATCCATCTGCACAAGTTGAAACGGTGTCACCGTTACCTAGATAAAATGACAAAGCAGTCCATAAAATGTTCATGTGGTAAACTACATTGTAAGTCAACTATGCATAGAATACTTAATATTTCAGGATGTGAAAGTGTTACCTCTTTTCTCCAGAGCCAGAAAGAATGCAAATTTCCCGGGAAGCTAACTTTAACAATTTCCCTTCAAATTCTGTATTTATTTATTTTTATACTTAAAATTTGCCTCCAAAGTATTAACAAATTTCCCTTCAAAACAAATGTCCCTTAATTTGCTTGGACCAAGTTCCTGAGTTCCTCATTTCTGCCAGCCATGCTCTTCTCTTCATTTCTTTCCACTAGTAAGCCAAATTAAGAAAAAGGGTATACTTTTTACATCATCATTGGCTTTCGTATTTAGGGTCTTTATTTGCTCCATGAGGATTATAAATAGCCATGATACATGGGAGAGATATATTTTACAAATTGTATAAGTTCGCAAGTGATCTGATAAATCAGCGCGCATTTGTTTCATAATACTTTTAGCTTAATAGGGAAGGAAAAAATGGTTAAAAATGTGTTATACGCGGAAAAGAGGTTTAATCTATACAAATTACTTGCTTAGGGTTTCAAAATATTTTGAGTACTTGTTTAGGGTATTGGAAATACGGATATTACTTGTTTAGGGTATGTAAAATACCGTGCCATACTTGTTTAGGGGTGCTTTTTCACATTAACACGATTACGTATTTAGGGTACTTTTTGAAAGTCCTTGGACGCGCATGATACCCCCCTTGTAATGAATGACCACTGAGCACCCCGGGTTCAGATCTTCATCATGAGGATGTGACACATGTGATATCCATGTGATATCTATATTAAATCCATGTGATACCCATGTGATATACATGTGATATCTATATTAAATCCATGTGATACCCATCATGCAACCCAGTAACAAAACTTACATGGACAGTTGGTCGGGTTTTCATCACTAAGATCAAGACAATCAAAGTTGCCATCACATACGGCTGACTCTGCGATGCACGCACCAGACGAGGGACACTGAAATTCCCCGGTCTGACATTCTCCTGTAAAAAATGTATATAAACAATACTTAAAAAGTAACTTTTTAATACAAGGCAATAAAAATGCTAATAGCTATATAGCCACCAACTCTGTTCAGTGGACAAGGGGCAGGCAGTCCACCTGAATGGCTCTTTTCAGAGCCATCAATCTTTCTCACGTAGGAAAGGAGCAACTAATTTCAAATCAACCTATTTTCTAAAGCTTTTGAGAGCCACCAATGTCGCAAGTAGGAAAAGGGCAGCCCAAATGATGATAAAATATAGAGAAGTGGCAGTCTCTATGTCTTGCTTAACATTTTCCACGCGGCAGGCAGCTGCAGACGACATTCCCAAATTGCACAAAATGTTTCGAAAATGTCAAAATTCTTAAATGTCATTACCATTTTTGGAATCACCATGAGAAACGCATTGAAATGAGTACAAACATGCCTAGTATTGGTCCAGTAATCCTTGAGATAGACCTTGAAAGTTGGGAAAGGTTTCTGAAAATTATGTTTTGTATATGGTAAAACTTACAGCCGCATGGAAAGTGTTAAAAGAATTTGGTCCTGGAGAAGTCAGAGCTAATCATAATGAAAGCTTGACAGTTTTAAACTTGTCTGATGGCAAACCCATTAAACTCTTATCATAAACTCAAAATACGTAACTTACAAGGCAAACAAATGTTCATTATTCAAATACCAATTACAAAATTGTGAAGAAATGCCTTCTCTTTAATTTGAGATATTGCACATGAAGATTGACTGAATATTAACAAAGCTATGTGTCAAAAACCAAACACAAATTCCGATTTGCTATTTAAAAATAGCTTCAAAGGGCATCCGTAGATAATGCACCTATATATTTACCAGAGACCCACAATTTTCCTACATATTTGACAGATTTTGCTAATTTTTTTGTGAAAAACAGCAAATTTAAGGATTTTAGACCCATACATTAACCAAAATGGCTACGAAAAGACGTCATTTATTTACCAGAGGGGTGAAAATGGGACCCTATTTGGTGGCACATTCCTGTGACCTCATATTCACTAAGTACCCCCCCCCCCCCCCCACCCCGGGACATCCAAATTAGCAAAGTTATGAGGGACGAGGTAGAACTTGTTGAATGACGCTAAAACAAAAACACCCCACAACTTACCTACTTGATTCTCACATCTCTCACCCTCATAACCATTCGGGCAAATGCAAATCATAAAATCAAAGAAGGTTTCGCACGACCCGCCGTTTAGACACCCGCCACATGGTAGAGCTGTATAGGGTGAAAATATACAGGGTGGTTAAAGAATTTACCTCATTTTTGAAGGTCATTTTCCTTTTTTTGTTGTGTAAGAAACCTTTTTGTATTTAATTAAATAATGCAGTATCGATTTCATGTTTTCTGACCAGATCTATGTCTAGTTTCCAAACAAGATGCAACAAACCCGGTCCAAATCGGAGCATGTCTAAACTTTTACCCCTGTAAAGTTCAATGACCCCTAGTGACCCGGTATGACATGTCACTTTTGATCGCTGAACACCCTATATATGCATAGACCCAAGGAATCTTTTGACCAATTCTGATAATCATGGGTCATTTCCTCTTGAAAAAATAGCATTTTAAGTGACTGGAGTGAAAATTGACATTTTGACCCCTAGTGACCCCAAATGATTTTTAATTTGAAAAACCGTTCTTTTGTACATGCGTACGGTCAAAAGGAATATGTGGACCAATTTTGACGATCCTAGGTCATTTCACTAAATTGGAAATGCGTTTTAAGTGAAAATCACCTTTTGACCCCTAGTGACCCCTGTGTGACCTTTGACCCCAAACTATGAACAACCTATATGAAGGTTAGGTGGGGGGTTCTACTGACCAAGTTTGGTGATTGTAGCATGTAAACTGTAGAAAAAATAGCGTTTTTTAGATGGGTTTGAGGAAAGAAAGAAAGAACTAGATCTTGCTCCGGTCTAAGACCAGGCTACCTTGATTTTTCTTTGAGAAAATGATCCCTAGTGACCCCTTCTTGACCTTTGACCTGATTAAAATGATTGACTTATTTTCTTGGCTCATCAATCCAAACAAGATGCAACAAATCCGGTCCAAATCGGATCATGTCTTAAATTTTACCCCTTTAAAGTTCAATGACCCCTTTTGACCCCTTCTTGACCTTTGACCTGGTCGATATAATTGAATTATTTTCTTGGCTCATCAAATCAAACAAGATGCAACAAACCCGGTCAAAATCGAACCATGTCTTTACTTTTACCCCTGTAAAGTTCAATGACCCCTATTGACCCTTCGTGACCTTTGACCTGGTCAATATGATTTATTTATTTTCTTTGCTCATCAATCCAAACAAGATGCAACAAACCCCGTCCAAATCGGAGCATGTCTTAACTTTTACATCTGTAATGTTCAATGACCCCTAGTGACCCCTTCTTGACCTTTGACCTGGTCAATATGATTGACTTATTTTCTTGGCTCATCAATCCAAACAAGATGCAACAAACCCGGTCCAAATCGGAGCATGTCTAAACTTTTACCCCTGTAAAGTTCAATGACCCCTAGTGACCCGGTATGACATGTCACTTTTAATCGCTGAACACCCTATATATGCATGGACCCAAGAAATCTTTTGACTAATTCTGATAATCATGGGTCATTTCCTCTTGAAAAAATAGCATTTTAAGTGACTGGAGTGAAAATTGACATTTTGACCCCTAGTGACCCCAAATTCTTTTTAATTTAAAAAAACGTTCTTTTGTACATGCGTACGGTCAAAAGGAATATGTGGACCAATTTTGACGATCCTATGTCATTTCACTAAATTGGAAATACGTTTTAAGTGAAAATCACCTTTTGACCCCTAGTGACCCCTTCTTGACCTTTGACCTGGTCAATATGATTGACTTATTTTCTTGGCTCATCAAATTAAACAAGATGCACCAAACCCCGTCCAAATCGGAGCATGTCTTAACTTTTACCCTTGTAAAGTTCAATGACCCCTAGTGACCCCGTATGACATGTCACTTTTAATCGCTGAACACCCTATATGTGCATGGACCCAAGGAATCTTTTGACCAATTCTGATAATCATGGGCCATTTTCTCTTGAATAAATAGCATTTTAAGTGACTGGAGTGAAAATTGACATTTTGACCCCTAGTGACCCCAAATGATTTTTATTTTTAAAAACCGTTCTTTTGTAAATGCGTACGGTCAAAAGGAATATGTGGACCAATTTTGACGATCCTAGGTCATTTCACTAAATTGGAAATGCGTTTTAAGTGAAAATCACTTTTTGACCCCTAGTGACCCCTGTGTGACCTTTGACCCCAAACTGTGAACACCCTATATGAAGGTTAGGTAGGGGGTTCTACTGACCAAGTTTGGTGATTGTAGCATGTAAACTGTAGAAAAAATAGCATTTTTTAGATGGGTTTGAAGAAAGAAAAAGAAGAGGAGGAAGAAGAAGAAAGAAACGGCAGAGATACAGAACCTCGATTTTTGGAAAAAATCAAGGTAACTAGACATAGTTCTGGTCTGAGACCAGGACACCTTGATTTTTTATGGATTAATGACCTCTAGTCACCCCATATGACATGTCACTTTTAATGGATCCAACAAATCTTTTGACCAATTCTGACAATCATGGGTCATTTCCTCCCGAAAAAATAGCATTTTGAGTGCGAGGAGTGCAAATTGACCTTTTGACCCCTAGTGACCTATGTTGACCTTTGACCCAATAAAAATTATTTGACTTTTTTTTCTTGTTTCATCAATGCCTACAAGATGAAACAAATCCGGTCAAAATCGGAGCATGTCTTATATTTTACCCCTGTTTAGGTCAATGACCCCTAGTGACCCCATATGACATGTCACTTTTAATCGCTGAAGACCCTATATGTACATGGATCCAAGAAATCTTTTGACTAATTCTGACAATCATGCGTCATTTCCTCCCGAAAAAATAGCATTTTGAGTGTGAGGAGTGAAAATTGACCTTTTGACCCCTAGTGACCCTAAATATATTTTGATTTTAAAAACCGAACTATTATATATGCGTACGGTCAAAAGGAATATGTTGACAAATACTGACGATCCTAGGTCATTTCACTAAATTGCAAACGCGTTTTAAGTGAAAATCACGTTTTGACCACTTATGACCCCTGTGTGACCTTTGACCCCAAACTGTGAAGACCCTATATGTAGGTCTGGTAGGGGGTCCTACTGACCAAATCTTGTGATTGTAGCATGTACACTGTAGAAAAAATAGCATTTTGAGTGCAAGGAATGAAAATTGACCTTTTGACCCCTAGTGACTTATGTTGACCTTTGACCCCGTAAAAATGATTGACTTTTTTTCTTGTCTTATCAATGCCTACAAAATGAAACATGACCGGTCAAAATCGGAGCATGTCTTACATTTTACCCCTGTTTAGGTCAATGACCCCTAGTGACCCCATCTGACATGTCACTTTTAATCGCTCAAGACCCTATATGTACATGGATATAAGGAATCTTTTGACCAATTTTGACAATCATAGGTCATTTCCTCCCGAAAAAATAGCCTTTTCAGTGCGAGGAGTAAACATTTACATTTTGACCCCTAGTGACCCCAAATTATTTTTAATTTTAAAAACCGTTCTTTTGTATATGCGTACGGTCAAAATGAATATGTGGACCAATTTTGACAATCCTAGGTCATTTCACTAAATTGGAAATGCGTTTTAAGTGAAAATCACGTTTTGACCCCTTATGACATCTGTGTGACCTTTGACCCCAAACTGTGAAGACCCTATATGTAGGTCAGGTAGGGGGTCCTACTGACCAAATCTGGTGATTGTAGCATGTAAACTGTAGAAAAAATAGCATTTTGTAGATGGGTCTGATAGAAAGAAACAAACAAACAAAGAAGAAGAAAGAAACGGCAGAGATAGAGTACCTCGATTTTTGAAAAAATCAAGGTAAAAAGCACTAGATCTCGCTCCGGTCTAAGACCAGGCTACCTTGATTTTTCTTTGAGAAAATGATCCCTAGTGACCCCTTCTTGACCTTTGACCTGATTAAAATGATTAACTTATTTTCTTGGCTCATCAATCCAAACAAGATGCAACAAATCCGGTCCAAATCGGATCATGTCTTAAATTTTACCCCTTTAAAGTTCAATGACCCCTTTTGACCCCTTCTTGACCTTTGACCTGGTCGATATAATTGAATTATTTTCTTAGCTCATCAAATCAAACAAGATGCAACAAACCCGGTCAAAATCGAACCATGTCTTTACTTTTACCTCTGTAAAGTTCAAAGACCCCAATTGACCCTTCGTGACCTTTGACCTGGTCAATATGATTTATTTATTTTCTTTGCTCATCAATCCAAACAAGATGCAACAAACCCCGTCCAAATCGGAGCATGTCTGAACTTTTACCTCTGTAATGTTCAATGACCCCTAGTGACCTCTTCTTGACCTTTGACCTGGTTAATATGATTGACTTTTTTTCTTGGCTCATCAATCCAAACAAGATGCAACAAATCCGGTCTAAATCGGAGCATGTCTAAACTTTTACCCCTGTAAAGTTCAATGACCCCTAGTGACCCGGTATGACATGTCACTTTTAATCGCTGAACACCCTATATATGCATGGACCCAAGGAATCTTTTGACAAATTCTGATAATCATGGGTCATTTCCTCTTGAAAAAATAGCATTTTAAGTGACTGGAGTGAAAATTGACATTTTGACCCCTAGTGACCCCAAATGATTTTTAATTTAAAAAACCTTTCTTTTGTACATGCGTACGGTCAAAAGGAATATGTGGACCAATTTTGACGATCCTAGGTCATTCCACTAAATTGGAAATGCGTTTTAAGTGAAAATCACCTTTTGACCCCTAGTGACCCCTTCTTGACCTTTGACCTGGTCAGATTGATTGACTTATTTTCTTGGCTCATCAAATTAAACAAGATGCAACAAACCCCGTCCAAATCTGAGCATGTCTTAACTTTTACCCTTGTAAAGTTCAATGACCCCTAGTGACCCCGTATGACATGTCACTTTTAATCGCGGAACACCCTATATGTGCATGGACCCAAGAAATCTTTTGACTAATTCTGATAATCATGGGCCATTTTCTCTTGAATAAATAGCATTTTAAGTGACTGGAGTGAAAATTGACATTTTGACCCCTAGTGACCCCAAATGATTTTTAATTTAAAAAACCGTTCTTTTGTACATGCGTACGGTCAAAAAGGAATATGTGGACCAATTTTGACGATCCTATGTCATTTCACTAAATTGGAAATGCGTTTTAAGTGAAAATCACCTTTTGACCCCTAGTGACCCCTTTTTGACCTTTGACCTGGTCAATATGGTTGACTTAAAATTAATTAATTGTTGTGCTATTAAATCAAATTAGCTTCTGCCGAATTGTGCCTCATTAACTCATGTTGGGTCACGTTTGAGATCAAATAGCAGCTATCAGAAGCCAACTGAAGTCATATGATGCCATTGGAAGCCAGACACTTGACAATGAATCCTTTTTCGTTTTCCTAGTTATATATATAAGGCGCCCTCAAGCTTACCTGTTTCGCAGTTGATGCCTGTGTATCCTGTGTAACATTCACACGTATATGCACCACTGGAGGAAACACACGTTGCACCATTCAGACAAGGTGAACTAGCACATACGTCTTGAACTGAAGTAAAGTGGAGAGAAGGTCAAATTATGAAATGTAAATCTGCAAGAAAATCTACTTTCTAAAAAAAAATCATGAATAGAGGGCACCCCCCCCCCCCCCTGAAAAAGATAACATAATATGCCTTTAACAGTGATTTGAAATTTTAATCGGACCATTGACACATGTGACCCAACACGAGTAAATGAGGCACAATGAGGGACATATGAATATTGAGTTATTTATATCGTGATATCAACGGGCATTTTGGATAACCACATTCCTTACCAAAGTTACATATTGAAAATCACTTTGTCTCAAAACATCAAATACAAATTGTCAAGTTACGGACATTTAAAGTTTTGCTAACATATCAATTGAGTAAATGAAAATTAAATAGCTCAAAACGTTAATGAATAAAAATTGCCATCGTTGAACACCGTTGCAGGGGCCGTGTTTAAATTTTGAATACCGGAAGGTGTATCAGCTGCCCTTAAACTTAACAATTTCACAATTAGAGCCAGTATATTCGGGCTGACAGAAGCAGAAGCAACTATTGGTGCCTTCAAAGCATGTACCAAAGAAGGCGATGCTCACAGGTTAAACTTACCAGTTTCACAATTAGAGCCAGTATATTCGGGCTGACAGAAGCAGAAGTAACTATTGGTGCCTTCAAAGCATGTACCAAAGAAGGCGATGCTCACAGGTTAAACTTACCAGTTTCACAGTTAGAGCCATAATATTCGGGCTGACAGAAGCAGAAGTAACTATTGGTGCCTTCAAAGCATGTTCCACCATTTTGACAGGGCTCACTAGTGCACTCAGGGGTTACTGAAGGGAAAAAAGGAATCAATAATAGAAAAGGTAGAACGTTTATTTGTTAGGCAAAAAAAAAAAAATGACTTGCCCTTTCCGACCGACCCAAATTTTCGGAAATCTAGGGTCGCTATTTTTATTTTTTATTTTTTCCAAAGTAAAAAAAAAAAATAGAATTTTTTTTGTTGTTGAAAGAAGCACATAACAATAAAGAAAGATAAAAACATGTTTTTGAGTAGTATCTGCTTGTTTAAAAATCAAAAAAATCAAAACAAAAAAAATCAAAAAAAATCAAAAAAAATCAAATCTTTAAAACGTGTTTTTGTGTAGTATCTCCTTGTTTAAATTTAAAAAAATTAAAAAAATCCGACTGTCCGACCCAGACTCTGGCCCTGAAAGGGCAAGTCAACTTTTTTTTGTTGCCTTATCATGATTGTTTGCTGTAAACGGAATTCTGATGGCAACATACTTGAAATAAATTATTACTACAAAATGTGGCATTGTTTATGAACAGATCAACTTCCCATTGATATGCAACACATTATAAACATATGTGATGCCATCAAGCGGAATGAGTCGTATGTCGGGAATATTGATTTTGAGTTATAGGTAAAAAGAAGTGACAAGTTCTTATGTTTTACTTTGTTTTCTCAGTTGGAAAACTGTTTGTAACTTAAAAACTAGAGATATAGGCAATTGAACAGATCTTTTTTTGAGGAGTTTATATATGTGACGTGATCAAGTGAAATGAGTCATATGTCGGCAGTTTTGAATTTTGATATTTGTCCATCATCTAAAAGCAGGTGAAAAATGCTACAGTATGGTCCAAACCCCATTAACATTGAACTTTGAGTCTTTAAGTTACAAAACAATTTACCAACTGAGAAAACAATGTAAAACATTAGAATTTGTCACTTCTTTTTACCTATAACTCAAAATCAATATTCCCGACATACGACTCATTCCGCTTGTCGCGTCACATATAGACAGAGGAAAGGAGAACATTTTCAACAGTCAACATCATAACAGTATCTTCTGCTCTACAAGGTGAGAGTCAGAAAGAATGGGATTTTTTTCTCAAAAGTGCTACAAATAATAAAAGCCATATATTTGGCTTTCATTTTTTTTAAAATCCATATAGAATCGCAATAATCAATACAATTGGTTAAAAATATCAAAAGGTGTATGAACTTTTAAGAATTCAATGAAAAAACACCTAGCAAGAAGTGCCAGGATGGCCCAAGAGTTTGTTGATACTGTTTAACTTTATTTTATTTGTGTCCCTTTCTTGTCTCATGCTCCTCGTTCCAGGCGCCTAGTTTGCTTTTTTAGCAGACTTTATGGGTTATCCTGGCATCTCGGCATTTTGGTGTTTGTGTTCTTGATTATATGTATATATTTGTGTCATGCATTTTTTGTATGTTGTATTTTGTATATTGTCGTTTTGCCTAATAAACAACAAACAAACAAACAAACAAACAATTTTGGATACAAAATCTTTAAATAAATAGAACCATGGAAATGAGAGTAAAGAAAATGTCTGAATTCAAGGAATACAATTAAAAATATATTGAAGATAATTCAACCATCCCATGGATTTGGCGTTAAAATAGAGGACATTACTAAAAATGAGTGTAACTTATATGACAATCATGCAATGATCGATTTTTTAAATAAAAGCAAATGGTCTTTTATCACTGCAATTGGTTTTGAAGATTCTTGCCTAAATAAAAATGGGTTCGTCGGGCCCGTACATAGAACAGGTCACCTAAGGCAAAAAAAAAGAAAAACAGTTGACTTGCCCTTTCAGGGCTAGAGTCTGGGTCAGACGGTCAGATTTTTTTTAATTTTTAAATTTAAACAGGTAGATACTACACAGAAACATGTTTTAAAGATGTTTTTTTTAATTTTAATTTTTTTAATTTTTTTAATTTTTAATTTTTAATTTTTAAACAAGCATATACTACTCAGAAACACGTTTTCATCTTGTAGCGATCCTAGATTCCGAATATTTGGGTCGGTCGGAAAGGGCAAGTCAACTTTTTTTTTTGCCCAATAGGTCACCTAATAATGTTGGGTTAGTTATTGCAGTTTACACTTTCCACGCGGCTATTGGTTCGACCATATACAAAACTGATTTTTCAGAAACCCTTCCCACATTTCAAGGTCTATCTCAAGGATTATGGAACCAATACTAGGCATGTTTGTACTTATTTTAATGCATTTAATACAAACAATTTTTTTGGGGGGGGGGGGCCTAAGTGTGTGTTATTATTTCTCAAGGTGATTCCATGGTAATGAAATTCAAAAACTTTGACATTTTTGAGACATTTTGGAATGTCGTCTGCAGATGCCTGCCGCATGGAAAGTGTTAAGATTAACCTTACGTAAATTTAGGAAGAGTTATTTGTTAACTTCTGATCCAGACTTAAGAAGGTATTTCTAAATTGAGCTTCATAATGAAGGGTCATGTTCTAAAGTTTGACCTAGGGTCTATATCGTGAATATTAACTCACAAATTCTTAAACAATTCTCCTAAGAAGAGTTGAAAACTTCAGAAGAATAACTCTACTATTGAGGCATGGTTCACTAGATATGACTTACCCATTTCACACATGTCTCCTTCAAAACCTAGTCTACAATTACATGTGTATGAATTAATCCCATCAATACATGTCCCCATATTGAAGCATGGTTCACTAGATATGACTTATCCATTTCACACATGTCTCCTACATAACCTAGTCTACAATTACATGTGTATGAATTAATCCCATCAATACATGTCCCCATATTGAAGCATGGTTCACTATAGATATGACTTACCCATTTCACACATGTCTCCTACATAACCTAGTCTACAATTACATGTCTATGAATTAATCCCATCAATACACGTCCCCAAATTGAGGCATGGTTCACTAGATATGACTTACCCATTTCACACATGTCTCCTACATAACCTAGTCTACAATTACATGTGTATGAATTAATCCCATCAATACATGTCCCCATATTAAAGCATGGTTCACTAGATATTACTTACCCATTTCACACATGTCTCCTACATTAATCCTAGTCTACAATTACATGTGTATGAATTAATCCCATCAATACATGTCCTCATATTGAAGCATGGTTCACTAGATATGACTTACCCATTTCACACATGTCTCCTACATAACCTAGTCTACAATTACATGTGTATGAATTAATACCATCAATACATGTCCCCATATTGAAGCATGGTTCACTAGATATGACTTACCCATTTCACACATGTCTCCTACATAACCTAGTCTACAATTACATGTGTATGAATTAATCCCATCAATACATGTCCCCATATTAAAGCATGGTTCACTAGATATTACCCATTTCACACATGTCTCCTACAAAACCTAGTCTACAATTACAAGTGTATGAATTAATCCCATCAATACATGTCCCCATATTGAGGCACGGTTCACTAGATATGACTTACCCATTTCACACATGTCTCCTACAAAACCTAGTCTACAATTACATTTGTATGAATTAATCCCATCAATACATGTCCCCCCCCCCCATATTGAGGTTCACTAGATATGACTTACCCATTTCACTAAGTCTCCTACAAAAACTAGTCTACAATTACATGTGTATGAATTAATCCCATCAATACATGTCCTCAGATTGAGGCATGGTTCACTATATATGACTTACACATTTCACACATGTCTCCTACGAAACCTAGTCTACAATTACATGTGTATGAATTAATCCCATCAATACATGTCCCCATATTGAGGCACGGTTCACTAGATATGACTTACCCATTTCACACATGTCTCCTACAAAACCTAGTCTACAATTACATGTGTATGAATTAATCCCATCAATACATGTCCCCCCATATTGAGGTTCACTAGATATGACTTACCCATTTCACTAAGTCTCCTACAAAACCTAGTCTACAATTACATGTGTATGAATTAATCCCATCAATACATGTCCCCATATTAAGGCACGGTTCACTAGATATGACTTACCCATTTCACACATGTCTCCTACAAAACCTAGTCTACAATTACATGTGTATGAATTAATCCCATCAATATATGTCCCCATATTGAGGCATAATTCACTAGATATGACTTACCCATTTCACATATGTCTCCTACAAAACCTAGTCTACAATTACATGTGTATGAATTAATCCCATCAATACATGTCCCCATATTGAGACATGGTTCACTAGATATGACTTACCCATTTCACACATGTCTCCTTCAAAACCTAGTCTACAATTACATGTGTATGAATTAATCCCATCAATACATGTCCCCATACTGAGGCATGGTTCACTAGATATGACTTACCCATTTCACACATGTCTCCTACAAAACCTAGTCTACAATTACATGTGTATGAATTAATCCCATCAATACATGTCCCCATATTAAAGCAGGGTTCACTGAAGCATTCATCAATTTCTGAAAATAAAAAATAACATAAAAGCAAACTTTATGATAGTACAGGGTGAGTTGGAAAGAACAGGCACTTCTTTTTTTGCAAAATTGCCACAAAGATTTCAGACCTGCATATTCAAAACTAATGATAGTGCTAAAAAGATCACATGTGACGTCATCAAGCGGAATGAGTCGGATGTCGGGAATATTGATTAAGAGTTATAGGTAAAAAAGAGGTGACATATTCTTAAGCTTTACTTTATTTGTTTTAACAGTTGGTAAATGGTTTGTAACTTAGAAAATAGAAATTTGATTTTAGTGGGGGTTTGAACCATACTGTAGAATTGTCCACTTGCTTTGAAATGATGGACAAATACCAAAGCGTCCATGACTACAAAAGCATGTGATAAGGGGTGTTTTTAAGTGGGTCACGTTACATGCATAACATGTATAAGTGGTCTAAATCGATCATTTCCAAGAAAAATTGTACTTTGTTTTCCAAATTCCTGTTGATCTTTACTCGTTTAGGGTCAATTTGGGGGAAAGAAAACATGCAAAAACCTAATTTTAATGTGAATTTATGCTTCAGAGGAAATACACGTTTAGGGAGTGTCTGGAAAATCTGTGGTGACAAATGCTTACATCCTGATATTGGACTTCCCCCTCCCCCTCATGGCACACTCATTAGAGCGGTCATAACTGTATTTCTCGTAATATTTACCAATTTGGCATTCATCTCCAAACCATCCTGGTGCACAATTACACACATAACTATCAACAGTCTCTTCACAAGATCCGCCATTCATGCAGGGTTGAGTAGAACATGGTCCATCTAGAGAAACATACAACAAAGTGGTTTTGATAAGATTAGGTTTGGGAGAGCATTCAAGGAGGCTGGTAGGGTCCAAGGGCGGGAAGGGTCCAGGAAGGGTGAGAAGGTGACCCTCCGGTGCACATAATGTACACAAATAACTATCACTAGTCTCATTATAAGTAGTACCATCCATGCAGGGTTGATTTAGAACATGGTCCATCTAGAGAAAAATACAACAATTACTTTTCCAATTTTGGGCTGGACACAAATACCATGAATGGGCATTATAACGACCACACACGGTTTTGTGATACCCACGGTACTATGGGGACACCACAGTAGTGGCTTTTTTAGGATTGGTGCAGTGTAACCGGTCATAAACACTCCACATTATCCATCAGCATAGCTTCACAACCATACATGCCATTTACCAGGTATGTTCAGTTTTGATTTAAAACTAATGCCATACCTTGTCTCATTACCTGCTATATAACCCTAACCCCGGCCTAACCGGGTGTTTAACCAGGATCACAATTTTGGAAGAGAAAACACTAACTAAATCACCGGGACCAGCCAGGATTCGTCGGCCCCTCGTCCAACCCACGACCAGACCTGCAAATTTCCTGTATTACATCGCAATTTGCACCTTAAAAATCAATAAACTGCGATACAACTTTCAAAGGCTGGTGCAAAATTACGATAAAATTGCAACTTGACTTGAAGGAATTACACCTTGAACTTTATATTATAAAGAAAGATGCAATTTTGCACCTCAAGAAAAAGAAAGAAAAAGAAAGAAGAAAAAAATCAGCACTGGCCAAGACCCTCAGCTACTCGTTCGCGCAGTACGTAACCATGCTCACTATATAAGCTTGGTTGATTACGTCATCGAAAACCTTCCGCACATGCGCTTTTTAGCATGGGGGGGGGGGGGTGGTTAAAATAAGTATTTTCTAGGTAGTATAACCTCATTGCAAACACAAAAGATTGACCTATCACAGAGTATGTCAGTGAAGTGTGGCAGTTGATGAATGACTATACAGGATGTAAACAAACCATCCGCAGTCATGGAAGAAAATACACATCATAAATATGGAAGCTTTCATGGCATGTAAAGTGTCAAACATGGAAGAAGATAGTTTAGCCCCCTGGGCACTACTGGCCTATCTTACAGTGGTTCTGATTGGTTTATTGCAAGATATACTCATTTGAATAGCCAATTAAAATGCAGCTTGTAAAATATTTCACTCCAATCTTTATCAGGGATACAGCTATTGTAAAAATGTCTCTGATTGGTGCAATAAATGATGTATCTATCTTTCTGACCAATCGGCCGGTAGTTCTCAGGGGGTTAGAGTTGCCAGAGGATGAATTTGTGATTTACAATTAATATCAAAAATCATTCTTTTGCCTCAAAATTGGTAATCCATTGTTAGTTTGATTAATTTCCATTTTTCTCCTTGTATAATTTGCCCGCAATACATACTGTGGATATTTTACCTAAATTATGAAAGAGTGTCTTAGATGACATGCTATATATAGGTTGACATGCATGCATTTCTATGAAAACCTCAAATTCACCTTTTCCTCAATATGTGATTTTTAAAATCATTATTCCAAGAAAACTAAACCATATATTTAAATTTTAGGTAACATGTTCAGCTACAATGTCTGAAGAAATTATCATTGAATTGATAGCTGAATTGATAGAGGGAATTGGCATTTTGATAATTTCATCTTAAAATTAGTATGCATGCATATTAGATGCAATTCACAAATTTATAAACACCCACCAGAAACTGGTAAATTCAATATATAGGTATAAACTCTGTGAAAGTTTCATGTTGATTGGATTATCAATATTTGAATGGTGGCCTAAAATATGAAAATATGCATTTTAGAGTCTTTATGGTCCATTGCACTGTACATATACATGTATATCCTCATTGATTAACTTACCAACAGCGTTTTCACAGTTGGGTCCAACATAACTGCCGATACATATACAGAAGTATCCAAGTTCTCCATCAGCACATGTACCACCATTCTGGCAAGGATTACTATCGCAATAGTCAATATCTAAACAAAAAAATGAATAATACATAAAATAGTTTCATAAAGTGATGAATATGGATAGGTCAAAATTATGGCAACCCATAGGAAAATATAGCAGGGTATCGGATCATAATCCGGTAATAATCCGCAAAAGGCAGCGGATCATAACCCGATACCATTTTCACATGCAAATTAATTTGGTATCCGGTTATAACCCGGTGGGTTATATATGCAAATTAGTTAGGTATCCGGTTATAACCCGGTGGGTTTTGAAAATTCAGTAGATCGTTTTGTGGATTATAACCGGATACTAGTCCGCTTTCTGTGGATACTTTTATGGATCATAATCGGATACTAGTCCGCTTTCTGTGGATACTTTTATGGATACCTAATTTGCATGTGAAAATGCCATCGGATTATAACCCGGTGGCTTTTGCGGATACTTTTATGGATACTTTTCTGTGGGATAGTATCCGGTTATCATCCGCTTTTTAGCGGATACTTTATAGCCCTCAATAGTTGCGACGCACGATCATGCACATTTTGGTATACACACATAGCATATCCAATATAATTCTAGTAGACATATTACAGACCAAGCCATTACCTGATAACAGCTTTGTCCCAGTATCCAAACTGTACTGATATCAGGAGTACTATATTATTAATTTGCTCTTGTTGCCAACTGAAAATTTCACCAACTGAGGTGCAATTGAGGCCTTAGACCATATGGCACATCTTACTTACTGTATTCTATAGTGTACATATTATAGGCAAAACATAAGTAAGATTATAGGATCTATATATACCGTTTAAGCTTCTATAGACTATGCAAATCAAAAATAGCTCATAGTAATTTACCTGTAGTACAGCAGTGCATATATATGTCATCCACAAGCATATCCAAACTTCTTTATTGTCATAAACATGGTAAAACATCATCATCCTTTGATTCTTTTGCCAGCTAAAATTATATGTTCATGTATCCAACTGCCATTTTGCATTTTTTGAAATTGTGACCTCTGGCCTAGTATCAGTATGTGATCTGTGGATACCTTTTGGAATATGATATTTGAAACTAAGTTTAGATTATAATCCAGCGGTACATCATCGGGTTATAATCCACAAAAGTATCCGCTAGTGGGATATAGCCCAGAAAGGCGTCCGCATGCGGATACTTGTGGATACTTCCAAAAAAAGTATCCAAGTGGTATCGGATTAGTATCCGGTAAGTATCGGATACTAACCCGGTACCTTTTTATTTTACCATGGGAAGGATTACTATACTTGTTAATATCTAAAAAAATATATCAATAATCCATCACGGACCCTGGATTGGGGTAGTCAGAGATTGGGGTAAACAGAGGATCTATGATTAGCCTCAGCAGCTTCGACAGCAAGCTGCCTCAGACGGACACTGGATTGGGGTAGTCAGAGATTGGGGGTAAACAGAGGATCTATGATTCGATCTATCTGCACATAAAACACCATATATCTGATGTGCTATAAGATGGTAGTGTAATTACTTTACTGGAAGTATAAAACTTTAAAAGGTATGAACATTTTAGGGACACCCTATACATTCATAATTTGTATACTCTCCTACCTGTTTCACATAGGGCTCCAGTAAAACCAGACTTGCAGATACACTGGAAGATATCTCCCACAGTAATACATGTGGCATCATTCTGACATGGTGTGGCCAAACACGCATCAACATCTATAATGTAAACAAAAATGCAAGGTTTAAATCATATGATATTATGTGACCCAACATGAGTTAATGAGGCATAACGAGGGACATGAATATTGAGTCATTATATCATGATAATATAAGTTAAGGAACAATTTGATACCAAAGTCAATGTTATATCACATTCCTTACCAAAAATGAAGTGGACTGATATTGACTCAAATGTATTCTGTGTATACACAATTGTTGATTGAAAATCATTTATTCTCAAAACATCAAATACAAATCGTTGAGTTATGAACATCTAAAGTTTTGAAATATGACATTTTATAAACTTGACTTATTATGACCATGTCCCACATCTTAAAAGAACTACCAAATTGTGCCTCATTTGCTAATGCTTGATCACATATATAAGTATAAGAACATCACCCAAATGTTTGTTTGTAAACGAGTGATTAAGTTTGAGTCCATTG
The DNA here is from genome assembly GCA_035610835.1 of Ophiura sarsii. Lineage (NCBI taxonomy): Eukaryota > Metazoa > Echinodermata > Ophiuroidea > Amphilepidida > Ophiuridae > Ophiura > Ophiura sarsii. Next base: position 57,736,932 of record CM069447.1, on the reverse strand, counting down.
AAACAAGATTTGAGTCTCATAATGTGGCCAATCACATCAAAAGGTGGGTTGTGTTGTTGAATCACTCACCAAAAAGTATACAGAAGACCACATTTTCACACACCTATTTGATATTGGCTGACTATTAGCGGGTTATTTTTCACGACGGAAAACAAGTTACTGGGTCATAAAATGTACAACTTAGGTAGGCATGGGTATCGTCAGTATTTCTTCATTGTTAAGTCGCTAGACAAAGTTATCACAAAATATGATAACATCGCTAAAATAGGCAATCTCAAAACCGTTCATTTCGCCAATTTTCTCCTTCAAATACCAGTAAGAAAAACCTTTTATAAGCCTTGTTATTTCAAGATTACATTGAAATACTGGCATTGCATCAGTAACCCTATTCAATGTATGTAGAAGTTGAGATCGTCGTCAACTTCATATGGAGAACAATGCCATTATTGAATACGCAATCAGCTGATTTTTTGGTCATCAATTTGATGACGTGATGATGAACTTTGACATCATTGATTTTTGCTGGTTGCTGTAAAGTGCTGCAAAAACCTGTTGAAACCACACGCTTTTGCAATTGGTTTTTCTGTTTCGATTGTTGTCGAAGCCCGGCAGCTAAGTGGTTCTTTTATTTTCATTTGCGTGAATGCTGCAAGTGTTTAGCGAAATATTTATATCCTATATTTTGGATTTTTTGCATGCTTGGGGTGAAAACAGACCCCCACATTTTCGGCATAATGCTACCCCTGCATGGGGCTATAATGCTTTTGTGAAAAAATCTTGTTACCATTTACCTTCTTGGAACGCATCTTGTCTACTTTCTTTTTAAATTTTAGATATTGCAAATATCTTACACATTGTATAACTATATTACCATAGTGCCAAACAAAGACTGATGTGACAGACGAAATATCACACACTTCCAACTTGGAAGTTCTAAGGTTATAGTTTAATCAGTTCCAAAATTGGCGAGAAATATATGTGTTTTGTCTACAAAATAAAACAGTCAATATAACAGACTTGTTGGTTTATCGGACATGATCAGTGGCATAATACAGTGTAAACTTAAGCTATAATTATTGATAGTTTCATGGTGGACTGATGACAAAAACACAGTGGGAGGAAACTTAAATGGGAGTTGACTTTTGCTTGCTTCCCAGAGGTTTTCAAGAGTGGATCATAGACATGAATGAGATTGAAGATCCCCTTGTTTCCATTCATTGTGATGACACCCTGTTTTCTAATCAAAGATTGCAGCATGGCCTTTGTCTAGGTATCACACAGGTATCACATGGCATTAAATGGATATCACATGTGTATCACATGGGCATTATAAAGCTATCATATGCATATTCATGACCTACCTCCATCGCACATCAATTCATCACTCCCATCCTCGCAATCCTCAACTTGATTACAGCGTTGACGTAGGGAGATGCAGTCACCATTACCACAAGAGAACTCGCCTAGTCTACAACCTATAAACGAAATGAAGAGAGTAAGATCATTTTCATCCTTACTCAGCTTGCTTAAAAATATTTTGAAATAGACCATTTCCTACCAAAGTTTTCTATAGCAAAAAAGCACCCCAGAGCATCAAACCTGTTGGTCGAAAATGTGCATAATGTTTCTGGTGTCACAGCTGAACCAATTGGTCATACAGCTTGACATTTTGACAGTTTTGCCAAACTTCTCTTAAAGGTGTATTACAGAACAAGTTGTTAAGCATAGGCTCACATCACAAAGGCATTATGGGATATATAAATGTAGTCATTATATAATTATATAGGCCACTTGAGTTCATCTTAACCATATGGATACCAAAGCAGGCATACAAAATACACTCAGAACAAAGAGGGATAATGGGATAGTCATTACCTGTTGGACAGTTGAGTTCATCACTACCATCAGCGCAGTCTGATACTCCATTACAAAACCAGGTATTCAGAATACACCCAGATCCATCTGCACAAGTTGAAACGGTGTCACCGTTACCTAGATAAAATGACAAAGCAGTCCATAAAATGTTCATGTGGTAAACTACATTGTAAGTCAACTATGCATAGAATACTTAATATTTCAGGATGTGAAAGTGTTACCTCTTTTCTCCAGAGCCAGAAAGAATGCAAATTTCCCGGGAAGCTAACTTTAAAAATTTCCCTTCAAATTCTTGTGTATTTATTTATTTTTATACTTAAAATTTGCCTCCAAAGTATTAACAAATTTCCCTTCAAAACAAATGTCCCTTAATTTGCTTGGACCAAGTTCCTGAGTTCCTCATTTCTGCCAGCCATGCTCTTCTCTTCATTTCTTTCCACTAGTAAGCCAAATTAAGAAAAAGGGTATACTTTTTACATCATCATTGGCTTTCGTATTTAGGGTCTTTATTTGCTCCATGAGGATTATAAATAGCCATGATACATGGGAGAGATATATTTCACAAATTGTATAAGTTCGCAAGTGATCTGATAAATCAGCGCGCATTTGTTTCATAATACTTTTAGCTTAATAGGGAAGGAAAAAATGGTTAAAAATGTGTTATACGCGGAAAAGAGGTTTAATCTATACAAATTACTTGCTTAGGGTTTCAAAATATTTTGAGTACTTGTTTAGGGTATTGGAAATACGGATATTACTTGTTTAGGGTATGTAAAATACCGTGCCATACTTGTTTAGGGGTGCTTTTTCACATTAACACGATTACGTATTTAGGGTACTTTTTGAAAGTCCTTGGACGCGCATGATACCCCCCTTGTAATGAATGACCACTGAGCACCCCGGGTTCAGATCTTCATCATGAGGATGTGACACATGTGATATCCATGTGATATCTATATTAAATCCATGTGATACCCATGTGATATACATGTGATATCTATATTAAATCCATGTGATACCCATCATGCAACCCAGTAACAAAACTTACATGGACAGTTGGTCGGGTTTTCATCACTAAGATCAAGACAATCAAAGTTGCCATCACATACGGCTGACTCTGCGATGCACGCACCAGACGAGGGACACTGAAATTCCCCGGTCTGACATTCTCCTGTAAAAAATGTATATAAACAATACTTAAAAAGTAACTTTTTAATACAAGGCAATAAAAATGCTAATAGCTATATAGCCACCAACTCTGTTCAGTGGACAAGGGGCAGGCAGTCCACCTGAATGGCTCTTTTCAGAGCCATCAATCTTTCTCACGTAGGAAAGGAGCAACTAATTTCAAATCAACCTATTTTCTAAAGCTTTTGAGAGCCACCAATGTCGCAAGTAGGAAAAGGGCAGCCCAAATGATGATAAAATATAGAGAAGTGGCAGTCTCTATGTCTTGCTTAACATTTTCCACGCGGCAGGCAGCTGCAGACGACATTCCCAAATTGCACAAAATGTTTCGAAAATGTCAAAATTCTTAAATGTCATTACCATTTTTGGAATCACCATGAGAAACGCATTGAAATGAGTACAAACATGCCTAGTATTGGTCCAGTAATCCTTGAGATAGACCTTGAAAGTTGGGAAAGGTTTCTGAAAATTATGTTTTGTATATGGTAAAACTTACAGCCGCATGGAAAGTGTTAAAAGAATTTGGTCCTGGAGAAGTCAGAGCTAATCATAATGAAAGCTTGACAGTTTTAAACTTGTCTGATGGCAAACCCATTAAACTCTTATCATAAACTCAAAATACGTAACTTACAAGGCAAACAAATGTTCATTATTCAAATACCAATTACAAAATTGTGAAGAAATGCCTTCTCTTTAATTTGAGATATTGCACATGAAGATTGACTGAATATTAACAAAGCTATGTGTCAAAAACCAAACACAAATTCCGATTTGCTATTTAAAAATAGCTTCAAAGGGCATCCGTAGATAATGCACCTATATATTTACCAGAGACCCACAATTTTCCTACATATTTGACAGATTTTGCTAATTTTTTTGTGAAAAACAGCAAATTTAAGGATTTTAGACCCATACATTAACCAAAATGGCTACGAAAAGACGTCATTTATTTACCAGAGGGGTGAAAATGGGACCCTATTTGGTGGCACATTCCTGTGACCTCATATTCACTAAGTACCCCCCCCCCCCCCCCCCCCACCCCGGGACATCCAAATTAGCAAAGTTATGAGGGACGAGGTAGAACTTGTTGAATGACGCTAAAACAAAAACACCCCACAACTTACCTACTTGATTCTCACATCTCTCACCCTCATAACCATTCGGGCAAATGCAAATCATAAAATCAAAGAAGGTTTCGCACGACCCGCCGTTTAGACACCCGCCACATGGTAGAGCTGTATAGGGTGAAAATATACAGGGTGGTTAAAGAATTTAACTCATTTTTGAAGGTCATTTTCCTTTTTTTGTTGTGTAAGAAACCTTTTTGTATTTAATTAAATAATGCAGTATCGATTTCATGTTTTCTGACCAGATCTATGTCTAGTTTCCAAACAAGATGCAACAAACCCGGTCCAAATCGGAGCATGTCTAAACTTTTACCCCTGTAAAGTTCAATGACCCCTAGTGACCCGGTATGACATGTCACTTTTAATCGCTGAACACCCTATATATGCATAGACCCAAGGAATCTTTTGACCAATTCTGATAATCATGGGTCATTTCCTCTTGAAAAAATAGCATTTTAAGTGACTGGAGTGAAAATTGACATTTTGACCCCTAGTGACCCCAAATGATTTTTAATTTGAAAAACCGTTCTTTTGTACATGCGTACGGTCAAAAGGAATATGTGGACCAATTTTGACGATCCTAGGTCATTTCACTAAATTGGAAATGCGTTTTAAGTGAAAATCACCTTTTGACCCCTAGTGACCCCTGTGTGACCTTTGACCCCAAACTATGAACAACTTATATGAAGGTTAGGTGGGGGGTTCTACTGACCAAGTTTGGTGATTGTAGCATGTAAACTGTAGAAAAAATAGCGTTTTTTAGATGGGTTTGAGGAAAGAAAGAAAGAACTAGATCTTGCTCCGGTCTAAGACCAGGCTACCTTGATTTTTCTTTGAGAAAATGATCCCTAGTGACCCCTTCTTGACCTTTGACCTGAATAAAATGATTGACTTATTTTCTTGGCTCATCAATCCAAACAAGATGCAACAAATCCGGTCCAAATCGGATCATGTCTTAAATTTTACCCCTTTAAAGTTCAATGACCCCTTTTGACCCCTTCTTGACCTTTGCCCTGGTCGATATAATTGAATTATTTTCTTGGCTCATCAAATCAAACAAGATGCAACAAACCCGGTCAAAATCGAACCATGTCTTTACTTTTACCCCTGTAAAGTTCAATGACCCCTATTGACCCTTCGTGACCTTTGACCTGGTCAATATGATTTATTTATTTTCTTTGCTCATCAATCCAAACAAGATGCAACAAACCCCGTCCAAATCGGAGCATGTCTTAACTTTTACCTCTGTAATGTTCAATGACCCCTAGTGACCCCTTCTTGACCTTCGACCTGGTCAATATGATTGACTTATTTTCTTGGCTCATCAATCCAAACAAGATGCAACAAACCCGGTCCAAATCGGAGCATGTCTAAACTTTTACCCCTGTAAAGTTCAATGACCCCTAGTGACCCGGTATGACATGTCACTTTTAATCGCTGAACACCCTATATATGCATGGACCCAAGAAATCTTTTGACCAATTCTGATAATCATGGGTCATTTCCTCTTGAAAAAATAGCATTTTAAGTGACTGGAGTGAAAATTGACATTTTGACCCCTAGTGACCCCAAATTCTTTTTAATTTAAAAAAACGTTCTTTTGTACATGCGTACGGTCAAAAGGAATATGTGGACCAATTTTGACGATCCTATGTCATTTCACTAAATTGGAAATACGTTTTAAGTGAAAATCACCTTTTGACCCCTAGTGACCCCTTCTTGACCTTTGACCTGGTCAATATGATTGACTTATTTTCTTGGCTCATCAAATTAAACAAGATGCACCAAACCCCGTCCAAATCGGAGCATGTCTTAACTTTTACCCCTGTAAAGTTCAATGACCCCTAGTGACCCCGTATGACATGTCACTTTTATTCGCTGAACACCCTATATGTGCATGGACCCAAGGAATCTTTTGACCAATTCTGATAATCATGGGCCATTTTCTCTTGAATAAATAGCATTTTAAGTGACTGGAGTGAAAATTGACATTTTGACCCCTAGTGACCCCAAATGATTTTTATTTTTAAAAACCGTTCTTTTGTAAATGCGTACGGTCAAAAGGAATATGTGGACCAATTTTGACGATCCTAGGTCATTTCACTAAATTGGAAATGCGTTTTAAGTGAAAATCACTTTTTGACCCCTAGTGACCCCTGTGTGACCTTTGACCCCAAACTGTGAACACCCTATATGAAGGTTAGGTAGGGGGTTCTACTGACCAAGTTTGGTGATTGTAGCATGTAAACTGTAGAAAAAATAGCATTTTTTAGATGGGTTTGAAGAAAGAAAAAGAAGAGGAAGAAGAAGAAAGAAACGGCAGAGATACAGAACCTCGATTTTTGGAAAAAAATCAAGGTAACTAGACATAGTTCTGGTCTGAGACCAGGACACCTTGATTTTTTATGGATTAATGACCTCTAGTCACCCCATATGACATGTCACTTTTAATGGATCCAACAAATCTTTTGACCAATTCTGACAATCATGGGTCATTTCCTCCCGAAAAAATAGCATTTTGAGTGCGAGGAGTGCAAATTGACCTTTTGACCCCTAGTGACCTATGTTGACCTTTGACCCAATAAAAATTATTTGACTTTTTTTCTTGTTTCATCAATGCCTACAGGATGAAACAAATCCGGTCAAAATCGGAGCATGTCTTATATTTTACCCCTGTTTAGGTCAATGACCCCTAGTGACCCCATATGACATGTCACTTTTAATCGCTGAAGACCCTATATGTACATGGATCCAAGAAATCTTTTGACTAATTCTGACAATCATGCGTCATTTCCTCCCGAAAAAATAGCATTTTGAGTGTGAGGAGTGAAAATTGACCTTTTGACCCCTAGTGACCCTAAATATATTTTGATTTTAAAAACCTAACTATTATATATGCGTACGGTCAAAAGGAATATGTTGACAAATACTGATGATCCTAGGTCATTTCACTAAATTGCAAACGCGTTTTAAGTGAAAATCACGTTTTGACCACTTATGACCCCTGTGTGACCTTTGACCCCAAACTGTGAAGACCCTATATGTAGGTCTGGTAGGGGGTCCTACTGACCAAATCTGGTGATTGTAGCATGTACACTGTAGAAAAAATAGCATTTTGAGTGCAAGGATTGAAAATTGACCTTTTGACCCCTAGTGACTTATGTTGACCTTTGACCCCGTAAAAATTATTGACTTTTTTTCTTGTCTTATCAATGCCTACAAAATGAAACATGACCGGTCAAAATCGGAGCATGTCTTACATTTTACCCCTGTTTAGGTCAATGACCCCTAGTGACCCCATCTGACATGTCACTTTTAATCGCTCAAGACCCTATATGTACATGGATATAAGGAATCTTTTGACCAATTCTGACAATCATAGGTCATTTCCTCCCGAAAAAATAGCCTTTTCAGTGCGAGGAGTAAACATTTACATTTTGACCCCTAGTGACCCCAAATTATTTTTAATTTTAAAAACCGTTCTTTTGTATATGCGTACGGTCAAAATGAATATGTGGACCAATTTTGACAATCCTAGGTCATTTCACTAAATTGGAAATGCGTTTTAAGTGAAAATCACGTTTTTACCCCTTATGACATCTGTGTGACCTTTGACCCCAAACTGTGAAGACCCTATATGTAGGTCAGGTAGGGGGTCCTACTGACCAAATCTGGTGATTGTAGCATGTAAACTGTAGAAAAAATAGCATTTTGTAGATGGGTCTGATAGAAAGAAACAAACAAACAAAGAAGAAGAAAGAAACGGCAGAGATAGAGTACCTCGATTTTTGAAAAAATCAAGGTAAAAAGCACTAGATCTCGCTCCGGTCTAAGACCAGGCTACCTTGATTTTTCTTTGAGAAAATGATCCCTAGTGACCCCTTCTTGACCTTTGACCTGATTAAAATTATTAACTTATTTTCTTGGCTCATCAATCCAAACAAGATGCAACAAATCCGGTCCAAATCGGATCATGTCTTAAATTTTACCCCTTTAAAGTTCAATGACCCCTTTTGACCCCTTCTTGACCTTTGACCTGGTCGATATAATTGAATTATTTTCTTAGCTCATCAAATCAAACAAGATGCAACAAACCCGGTCAAAATCGAACCATGTCTTTACTTTTACCCCTGTAAAGTTCAAAGACCCCTATTGACCCTTCGTGACCTTTGACCTGGTCAATATGATTTATTTATTTTCTTTGCTCATCAATCCAAACAAGATGCAACAAACCCCGTCCAAATCGGAGCATGTCTGAACTTTTACCTCTGTAATGTTCAATGACCCCTAGTGACCTCTTCTTGACCTTTGACCTGGTTAATATGATTGACTTATTTTCTTGGCTCATCAATCCAAACAAGATGCAACAAACCCGGTCTAAATCGGAGCATGTCTAAACTTTTACCCCTGTAAAGTTCAATGACCCCTAGTGACCCGGTATGACATGTCACTTTTAATCGCTGAACACCCTATATATGCATGGACCCAAGGAATCTTTTGACCAATTCTGATAATCATGGGTCATTTCCTCTTGAAAAAATAGCATTTTAAGTGACTGGAGTGAAAATTGACATTTTGACCCCTAGTGACCCCAAATGATTTTTAATTTAAAAAACCGTTCTTTTGTACATGCGTACGGTCAAAAGGAATATGTGGACCAATATTGACGATCCTAGGTCATTTCACTAAATTGGAAATGCGTTTTAAGTGAAAATCACCTTTTGACCCCTAGTGACCCCTTCTTGACCTTTGACCTGGTCAATATGATTGACTTATTTTCTTGGCTCATCAAATTAAACAAGATGCAACAAACCCCGTCCAAATCGGAGCATGTCTTAACTTTTACCCTTGTAAAGTTCAATGACCCCTAGTGACCCCGTATGACATGTCACTTTTAATCGCTGAACACCCTATATGTGCATGGACCCAAGAAATCTTTTGACTAATTCTGATAATCATGGGCCATTTTCTCTTGAATAAATAGCATTTTAAGTGACTGGAGTGAAAATTGACATTTTGACCCCTAGTGACCCCAAATGATTTTTAATTTAAAAAACCGTTCTTTTGTACATGCGTACGGTCAAAAAGGAATATGTGGACCAATTTTGACGATCCTATGTCATTTCACTAAATTGGAAATGCGTTTTAAGTGAAAATCACCTTTTGACCCCTAGTGACCCCTTTTTGACCTTTGACCTGGTCAATATGGTTGACTTATTTTCTTGGCTCATCAAATTAAACAAGATGCACCAAACCCCGTCAAAATCGGAGCATGTCTTAACTTTTACCCCTGTAAAGTTCAATGACCCCTAGTGACCCCGTATGACATGTCACTTTTAATCGCTGAACACCCTATATGTGCATGGACCCAAGGAATCTTTTGACCAATTCTGATAATCATGGGCCATTTTCTCTTGAATAGATAGCATTTTAAGTGACTGGAGTGAAAATTGACATTTTGACCCCTAGTGACCCCAGATGATTTTTATTTTTAAAAACCGTTCTTTTGTAAATGCGTACGGTCAAAAGGAATATGTGGACCAATTTTGACGATCCTAGGTCATTTCACTAAATTGTAAATGCGTTTTAAGTGAAAATCACATTTTGACCCCTAGTGACCCCTGTGTGACCTTTGACCCCAAACTGTGAACACCCTATATGAAGGTTAGGTGGGGGGTTCTACTGACCAAGTCTGGTGATTGTAGCATGTAAAGTGTAGAAAAAATAGCATTTTTTAGATGGGTTTGAGGAAAGAAAGAAAGAACTAGATCTAGTTCTGGTCTGAGACCAGGGCACCTTGATTTTAATGAGAAAATGATCCATAGTGACCTCTTCTTGACCATTGACCTGGTTATGATGATTGACTTTTATTCTTGCCTGATTGAACCAAACAAGATAAAACAGGTCCGGTCTAATTCGGAGCATGTTTTGCAAATCGGAACATGTATAGATCAATGACCCCTAGTGACCCCATACGACATGTCAATTTTAATCGCTTAAGACCCTATGTGTACATAGATCCAAGAAATCTTTTGACCAATTCTGATAATCATGGGTCATTTCCTCTCGAAAAAATAGCATTTTTAGTGCGAGGATTGAAAATTTACATTTTGACCCCTAGTGACCCCAAATATTTTTTGATTTTAAAAACCAAACTATTATATATTAGTACGGTCAAAAGGAATATGTTGACAAATTCTGACGATCCTAGGTCATTTCACTAAATTGCAAATGCGTTTTAAGTGAAAATCACATTTTGACCCCTTATGACCCCTGTGTGACCTTTGACCCCAAATAGTGAAGACCCTATATGTAGGTCAGGTAGGGGGTCCTACTGACCAAATCTGGTGATTGTAGCATGTACACTGTAGAAAAAATAGCATTTTGAGTGCAAGGAGTGAAAATTGACCTTTTGACCCCTAGTGACCTATGTTGACCTTTGACCCCGTACAAATGATTGACTTTTTTTCTTGTCTTATCAATGCCTACAAAATGAAACATGACCGGTCAAAATCGGAGCATGTCTTACATTTTACCCCTGTTTAGGTCAATGACCCCTAGTGACCCCATCTGACATGTCACTTTTAATCGCTGAAGACCCTATATGAACATGGATACAAGGAATCTTTTGACCAATTCTGACAATCATAGGTCATTTCCTTCCGAAAAAAAAGCATTTTCAGTGCGAGGAGTAAAAATTTATAATTTGACCCCTAGTGACCCCAAATGATTTTTAATTTAAAAAAACCGTTCTTTTGTATATGCGTACGGTCAAAAGGAATATGTGGACCAATTTTGACAATCCTAGGTCATTTCACTAAATTGGAAATGCGTTTTAAGTGAAAATCACGTTTTGACCCCTTATGACCCCTGTGTGACCTTTGACCCCAAACTGTGAAGACCCTATATGTAGGCCAGGTGGGGGGTCCTACTGACCAAATCTGGTGATTGTAGCATGTAAACTGTAAAAAAAATAGCATTTTGTAGATGGGTTTGATAGAAAGAAAGAAAGAAAGAAAGAAAGAAGAAAGAAAGAAACGGCAGAGATAGAATACCTCGATTTTTTGAAAAAATCAAGGTAAGAAAGAAGAAAGAAACGGCAGAGATAGAGAACCTTGATTTTTGAAAAATCAAGGTAACTAGATCTTGCTCCGGTCTAAGACCAGGCTACCTTGATTTTTCTTTGAGAAAATGATCCCTAGTGACCCCTTCTTGACCTTTGACCTGATTAAAATGATTGACTTATTTTCTTGGCTCATCAATCCAAACAAGATGCAACAAATCCGGTCCAAATCGGATCATGTCTTAAATTTTACCCCTTTAAAGTTCAATGACCCCTTTTGACCCCTTCTTGACCTTTGACCTGGTCAATATAATTGAATTATTTTCTTGGCTCATCAAATCAAACAAGATGCAACAAACCCGGTCAAAATCGAACCATGTCTTTATTTTTACCCCTGTAAAGTTCAATGACCCCTATTGACCCTTCGTGACCTTTGACCTGGTCAATATGATTTATTTATTTTCTTTGCTCATCAATCCAAACAAGATGCAACAAACCCCGTCCAAATCGGAGCATGTCTTAACTTTTACCTCTGTAATGTTCAATGACCCCTAGTGACCCCTTCTTGACCTTTGACCTGGTCAATATGATTGACTTATTTTCTTGGCTCATCAATCCAAACAAGATGCAACAAACCCGGTCCAAATCGGAGCATGTCTAAACTTTTACCCCTGTAAAGTTCAATGACCCCTAGTGACCCGGTATGACATGTCACTTTTAATCGCTGAACACCCTATATATGCATGGACCCAAGGAATCTTTTGACCAATTCTGATAATCATGGGTCATTTCCTCTTGAAAAAATAGTATTTTAAGTGACTGGAGTGAAAATTGACATTTTGACCCCTAGTGACCCCAAATGATTTTTAATTTAAAAAACCTTTCTTTTGTACATGCGTACGGTCAAAAGGAATATGTGGACCAATTTTGACGATCCTAGGTCATTTCACTAAATTGGAAATGCGTTTTAAGTGAAAATCACCTTTTGACCCCTAGTGACCCCTTTTTGACCTTTGACCTGGTCAATATGATTGACTTATTTTCTTGGCTCATCAAATTAAACAAGATAAAACAAACCCCGTCCAAATCGGAGCATGTCTTAACTTTTACCCCTGTAAAGTTCAATGACCCCTAGTGACCCCGTATGACATGTCACTTTTAATCGCTGAACACCCTATATGTGCATGGGCCCAAGGAATCTTTTGACTAATTCTGATAATCATGGGCTATTTTCTCTTGAATAAATAGCATTTTAAGTGACTGGAGTAAACATTGACATCTTGACCCCTAGTGACCCCAAATGATTTTTAATTTAAAAAACCGTTCTTTTGTACATGCGTACGGTCAAAAGGAATATGTGGACCAATTTTGACGATCCTAGGTCATTTCACTAAATTGGAAATGCGTTTTAAGTGAAAATTTGACCCCCTTGTGACCCCTTCTTGACCTTTGACCTGGTCAATATGATTGATTTATTTTCTTGGCTCATCAAATTAAACAAGATACACCAAACCCCGTCCAAATCGGAGCATGTCTTATCTTTTACCCCTGTAAAGTTCAATGACCCCTAGTGACCCCGTATGACATGTCACTTTTAATCGCTGAACACCCTATATGTGCATGGACCCAAGGAATATTTTGACCAATTCTGATAATCATGGGCCATTTTCTCTTGAATAAATAGGATTTTAAGTGACTGGAGTGAAAATTGACATTTTGACCCCTAGTGACCCCAAATGATTTTTATTTTTAAAAACCGTTCTTTTGTAAATGCGTACGGTCAAAAGGAATATGTGGACAAATTTTGACGATCCTAGGTCATTCCACTAAATTGGAAATGCGTTTTAAGTGAAAATCACCTTTTGACCCCTAGTGACCCCTGTGTGACCTTTGACCCTAAACTGTGAACACCCTATATGAAGGTTAGGGGGGGGGGGGGTTCTACTGACCAAGTTTGGTGATTGTAGCATGTAAACTGTAGAAAAAATAGCATTTTTAGATGGGTTTGAGGAAAGAAAGAAAGAAGAGGAGGAAGAAGAAGAAAGAAACGGCAGAGATACAGAACCTCGATTTTTGGAAAAAATCAAGGTAAAAAGCAGAAGAAGAAGAAGAAGAAAGAAACGGCAGAGATACAGAACCTCGATTTTTTGAAAAAATCAAGATAACTAGACATAGATCTGGTCAGAGACCAGGACACCTTGATTTTTGTATGGATTAATGACCTCTAGTGTGACCCCTAGTGACCCCTGTGTGACCTTTGACCCCAAACTGTGAACACCCTATATGAAGGTTAGGTGGGGGGTTCTACTGACCAAGTCTGGTGATTGTAGCATGTAAACTGTAGAAAAAATAGCATTTTTTAGATGGGTTTGAGGAAAGAAAGCAAGAAAAAGCAGAAGAAGAAGAAAGAAACGGCAGAGATACAGAACCTCGATTTTTTGAAAAAATCAAGGTAACTAGACATAGATCTGGTCAGAGACCAGGACACATTGATTTTTGTATGGATTAATGACCTCTAGTGACCCCATATGACATGTCACTTTTAAACGCTGAAGAACCGAATGTGCATGACCAATTCTGACGGTCATCATTCATTCTCTCTGAGACAAATATGTCACTTTTAATGGATCCAAGAAATCTTTGGACCAATTCTGACAATCATGGGTCATTTCCTCCCGAAAAAATAGCATTTTGAGTGTTAGGAGTGAAAATTGACCTGTTGACCCCTAGTGACCTATGTTGACCTTTGACTCCATGAAAATGATTGACCTTTTTTCTTGTCTTATCATTGCCTACAAAATGAAACAAGACCGGTCAAAATCGGAGCATGTCTTACATTTTACCCCTGTTTAGGTCAATGACCCCTAGTGACCCCATATGACATGTCACTTTTAATCGCTTAAGACCCTATGTGTACATGGATCCAAGGAATCTTTTGACCAATTCTGATAATCATGGGTCATTTCCTCTCGAAAAAATAGCATTTTGAGTGTGAGGAGTGAAAATTGACCTTTTGACCCCTAGTGACCCCAAATATATTTTGATTTTAAAAACCGAACTAATATATATGCGTACTGTCAAAAGGAATATGTTGACACATTCTGACGATCCTAGGTCATTTCACTAAATTGCAAACGCGTTTTAAGTGAAAATCACGTTTTGACCACTTATGACCCCTGTGTGACCTTTGACCCCAAACTGTGAAGACCCTATATGTAGGTCTGGTAGGGGGTCCTACTGACCAAATCTGGTGATTGTAGCATGTACACTGTAGAAAAAATAGCATTTTGAGTGCAAGGAATGAAAATTGACCTTTTGACCCCTAGTGACCTATGTTGACCTTTGACCCCGTAAAAATGTTTGACTTTTTTTCTTGTCTTATCAATGCCTACAAAATGAAACATGACCGGTCAAAATCGGAGCATGTCTTACATTTTACCCCTGTTTAGGTCAATGACCCCTAGTGACCCCATCTGATATGTCACTTTTAATCGCTGAAGACCCTATATGTACATGGATACAAGGAATCTTTTGACTAATTCTGACAATCATAGGTCATTTCCTCCCGAAAAAATAGCATTTTCAGTGCGAGGAGTAAACATTTACATTTTGACCCCTAGTGACCCCAAATGATTTTTAATTTTAAAAACCGTTCTTTTGTATATGCGTACGGTCAAAAGGAATATGTGGACCAAATTTGACAATCCTAGGTCATTTCACTAAATTGGAAATGCGTTTTAAGTGAAAATCACGTTTTGACCACTAGTGACCTTTGTGTGACCTTTGACCCCTAACTTTGAAGACCCTATATGTAAGTCAGGTAGGGGGTCCTACTGACCAAGTTTGGTGATTGTAGCATGTAAACTGTAGAAAAATAGCATTTTGTAGATGGGTCTGACAGAAAGAAGAAAGAAACAAACAAGAACTAGACATGACCTGTGATCGGAGATCACGAATATTAGTCGGGTGTGTTACATGTTAACCCCTTCGAGTGGTAAATGGAGTAAATAAATACAGTTGAACCCCTAGTGACCTTTTCTTGACCTCTGACCCAAAACTTGTAATTGACTTTTTTGCTTGGCTGATCAATGCGCACAAGAAAAAGGTAGTCCCGTCAAAATCGGAGCATGTTTTAAGATTTTCACTTGTAAAGTTCAATGACCTCTAGTGACCCCGTGTGACATGTCACATTTAGTGGAGAAGGACCCTATATGAACATGGATGAGAGGAACCTTTTGACTAATTCTGACAATCATAGGTCATTTCCTCTCGGACAAGTAGCATTTTGAGTGAATGGAGTGAAAATTTACATTTTGACCCCTAGTGACCTTTTCTTGACCTTTGATCCTAACTTCATGATTGACTTTTGTTCTTGTCTCATCAATGCCCACGAAATAAAATACATTCGGTCAAAATCGGAGCATGTCTTACATTTCCCCCCTGTTTAGGTCAATGACCCCTAGTGACCCCATTTGACATGGCACTTTTAATCGCTGAACACCCTATATGAACATGGATCCAAGGAATCTTTTGACTAATTCTGACAATCATAGGTCATTTCCTCTCGGACAAGTAGCATTTTGAGTGAATGGAGTGAAAATTTACATTTTGACCCCTAGTGACCTTTTCTTGACCTTTGACCTTAACAATATGATTGACTTTTGTTCTTGTCTCATCAATATCTACAAAATGAGATATGACCGGTCAATATCGGAGCATGTCTTACATTTTATCCCTGTTTAGGTCAATGACCTCTGGTGACCCCATTTGACATGTCACTTTTAATCGCTGAACACCCTATATGAACATTGATCCAAGGAATCTTTTGACCAATTCTGAGTATCATCAGTTATTTTCCCTCGGACAAGTAGGGTTTTGAGTAAATGGAGAAAAATTTACATTTTGACCCCTACTGACCCCAAATATTTTTTTATTTTAAAAACCGAACTATTGTACATGCGTACAGTCAAGAGGAACATGTTGACCAATTCTGAAGATCCTAGGTCATTTCACTAAATTGCAAATGCGTTTTCAGTGAAAATCACGTTTTGACCCCTAGTGACCCCTGTGTGACCTTTGACCCCTTATGCTTTACAACCTGAGTAGTGGTGCACATAAGGGTTCTTATGACCAAATATGGTCAAATTCGGGTCAATGGTTACGGAGCTATAGGTCCCATGGCTGAAGAAAGAAGAAAGAAGAAGAAACAGGTAGAATACAGTATATTAGTCGTTTCTCGACTAATATAAAGAAACGGCAGAGATAGAGTACCTCGATTTTTGAAAAAATCAAGGTAAAGAACTAGAGCTAATTGTGCTTCAAGAAGCACGGATATTGGCTGCTTAACATTTAATTTTTGGCCCCTAGTAACCCATTCATGACCTTTGACTTGGTCATGATAATTAACTTGTTTTTTACTTGGTCATGATAATTAACTTGTTTTGTTGTTGTTTTACTTAAACAAGATGAAACTAGAGATAATTGTGTTCATAGATCACGAATATATATTAGTCTCAACACGTTTTTGTCCTCTGGGGCGTGCCATAGTTTGGCACGATTTTATGATAAGAAAAGATTATATGTGTATCCCCTTTTTCTCAAATAATTTGTTAATCCTTTATATGATTTGCTGATTCTGTCACTACTTATGTCTTTTGTAGTACTGAGTCCGAAGATGTTTGAATGGAAATCTAACTCCATTTCCGCTTTGTGATATTAATTTTTTGGCATTAATTCAAACTTCTATTACAAATTTGTTGATAGAATGCCGTATATGACATTATACGGACATCAACACGACATGGACACAGCGGCAATCATTAATATAAAGATACACAGGGTAACATTTAAGACTTGCTCCGATTTTGACCGGTGATGGCTCATTTTGTAGGCATTGATGAGACAAGAAAAAAAGTCAATCCTTTTGTTGGGGTCAAAGGTCAAGAAAAGGTCACTAGGGGTCCTAATGTAGTAAAAATTTACATTTCGACCCCTAGTGACCTTTTTTGACCTTTGACCCCAAAGAAATGATTGACTTTTTTGCTTGTCTTATCAATTTCTACAAAATGAGATATGACCGGTCAATATCGGAGCATGTCTTACATTTAATCCCTGTTTAGGTCAATGACCTCTAGTGACCCAATGTGACATGTCACTTTTAATCGCTGAACAGCCTATATGAACATTGCTCCAAGGAATCTTTTGACCAATTCTGACAATCATAGGTCATTTCCTCTCGGACAAGTAGCATTTTGAGTGAATGGAGTGAAAATTTACATTTTGACCCCTTGTGACCCCAAATATTTTTTGATTTTCAAAACCGAACTATTGTATATGCGTATGGTCAAAAGGAATATGTTGACCAATTCTGACGATACTAGGTCATTTCACTAAATTTCAACAGCGTTTTAAGTAAAAATCACGTTTTTACCCGTATTGACCCCTGTGTGACCTTTGACCACAAACTGTGAAGACCCTATATGAAGGTTAGGTGGGGGGTTCTACTGACCATGTCTGGTGAATGTAGCTTGTAAACTGTAGGAGTTGAAGCATTTTAAAGCAAATCACGTTTGGTCCCTAGTGACCCCTGTGTGACCTTTGAACCAAAACTGTGAAGACCCTATATGAAGATCAGGTAGGGGGTCCTACTGACCAAGTCTGGTGAATGTAGCATGTAAACTGTAGGAGTAGAAGCATTTTAAAGAAAATCACGTTTTGACCCCTACAGACCCCCGTGTGACCTTTGACCCAAAACTGTGAAGACCCTATATGGAGGTCAGGTAGGGGGTCCTACTGACCAAGTCTGGTGAATGTATCATGTAAACTGTAGGAGTAGAAGCATTTTAAAGAAAATCACGTTTTGACCCCTACAGACTTCCGTGTGACCTTTGACCCAAAACTGTGAAGACCCTATATGGAGGTCAGATAGGGGGTCCTACTGACCGAGTTTGGGGATTGTAGCATGTAAACTGTAGGAGAAGAAGCATTTTTAAGGAGCGTTTGGAAGAAAGAAACAAAGAAACGGAAGGAATAGAGTATATTGGCTCGCTACGCAGCCAATATAAAGAAAGAAAGAAAGAAGAAAGAAACGGCAGAGATAGAATACCTCGATTTTTTGAAAAAATCAAGGTAAAGAGAAGAGAAGAGGGGAGAGGTACGTGCCTTACTTGTATCTATTCACTTAAGAATCTCATATACATGCAGGCCGACATGCTGACGTGGGACATGAGTCCCGGACCTCGAAGTGAGAGTAGTTTGGACTCACTTTCCAAAAATAAATAATGCCTGATTGTGAAAAGCAGTGGCGTCGCCAGAGGAGGGGGGGGGGGGGGGGGGGGGGATCCCCCCCCCCCCTCCCCATATTGACGTCGTGTCGGTTGAGATTGGCACTGTCGGTTCATTTGACCACAGGAATCATGGAATTATAAATGTTTATTGATGTATATAATCTAGAATCACTGAAATGAATCACTGAAATAATCTGTTTTCTCAATACGTGGCCAGTTCGTCGCTTCCACGGAGTAGAGCAGATCTCTTGTTTATTCTTGCAACGCCTGTTATTTATCGTGTTATAGTCTATGTTAATGGCGTGTTGATTTAATAAATAATGTTTGAATGTACGTAATTGAGTTATCATGTGTTCCATTTGTATGCCAAGCGAGTCAGCTATTACCTATACGCGCGCATGTGTCCCCAAAATGCAACATTGCTACAACCTTGTTTAGAGCCAAAATTTACCTCGATCGTGCCAAAAATAGGTGTCAAGTCGAAAAATTTCGCGCGCTACGCGCGCATTTCTGGATTCACAAAAGTCTTGTCGGTTCATTTTCATTTTTCGCCCCCCCCAATATGAATAACCTAGCTACGCCACTGGTGAAAAGTATGCCTATTTCAACAGGTTTATCAAGGCACGAAACGATTCGCATTAAATTGCATTTTGTTTTTACCAAAATAGACCAGAACACGGTATTTCTGAATTTCACAATTATTTGCGCTTAGGCAAAAAATAATTGAGTTTTCAAGGCCTAAACCACAAATTTTGCAATTCAAAATAGTGCACCAAATGCTTTCAATTCAGGCTCTATTTTAGAATTGGTAAAAAGAAAATTATTGATATTAAAAAAAAAACTGCGCGAATTTGCCTATTTGCAATACATATATTGAACACAAAAAATCGTAATTATATGAAAAAATGGTGCACCAAATGCCTTCGTTAAAGGTTGTATTTTTGAAATTTCTTCAACTTTGGAGGGGGGCACATCTACCCTCAAACACCCCCCTGCGCCGCTATACGCGGCGCGATGGTCGCTGCGCGACCATTGAGTCTTTAATTGCATTCAGTAAATCGAACCCCCTAACTGAAAAGGCTGGCTACGGGCCTGCATACACCCTTTTGCCTAATCATATGATGCGAAATAATGCGATGTAACTTAACATAAACCGTTTTGCCTAACACACAATACACTTGTTGATGTGATTATTTAGGTAAAAGGGTGTATCTTGATAAAAGTACTTTTTGCAGGGAAACCATCACCCATCAACTCATTAAACAAACTTGCTGTTTAAATTTAAAACACAATTGAATCATTAAAACAAAAATCAAGTCTAATGACCTTTTTAGATAAAAACGCCAAGTGTTTCAACTTTCAAGGTCATTTTTCTCAAAATGCGATTTTTGAAGAATAATAATAAT
Organism: Ophiura sarsii; assembly: GCA_035610835.1. Classification (NCBI taxonomy): domain Eukaryota; kingdom Metazoa; phylum Echinodermata; class Ophiuroidea; order Amphilepidida; family Ophiuridae; genus Ophiura; species Ophiura sarsii. Next base: position 57,716,987 of record CM069447.1, on the reverse strand, counting down.
AATAATTAGTATTTATTTAGCGCCTTTCCAAAGTGATCAAAGCGCTGTAATTTCGCTGCTGGTGAATCATCAGAATCAGGTCGCATCAACTTTCTAGCAAACCTATCCGCACTTAGATTGTAACATCCACCATTTTTCAATGCAGCTCCCCAAATACCATTGGGTCAAGGAAGTTTTTGATAACCGAAACAACTAATCACAGATTTTGAAAGCAGGAGGAAACTGGAGATCCGGGAGAAAACCTGTGAGAGCGTGTATGGATCGTGATAAACCAAATGCACATAAAGCCCGACTGAGCACAGATTTCGAACCCGGGATTCATTGGTGCAAAGCGAGGGTATCTACCGCTGCGCCAACACGCTCTCCCTTACAAAAATAATTTACATGATATTATAAGGATGATGTTAGTTGGGGGGGGGGGGGGGGACACTTTCAAAAAGCGTTTGTTTTGTTTTAACAAAACCAACATTAAAACAATATTAAATCAATGGAATTCATGAAAATAAAATACCTCAAATTGAAGTTTACCTCTTCATTTTCATGAATTTGAATATATGATGATTGGGTACAAGATATGTCAAAGATTAGAAATAAGACTTTTATAAATTTGACTTATTGTGTCTTTGTCCCCCATTAAATTGTTGTGCTATTAAATCAAATTAGCTTTTGCCGCATTGTGTCTTATTAACTCATGTTGGGTCACGTTTGAGGTCAAATAGCAGCTATCAGAAGCCAACTGAAGTCATGTGATGCCATTGGAAGCTGGATACATGACAATGAATCCGTTTCCCTAGTTATATATAATGCGCCCTCAAGCTTACCTGTTTCGCAGTTGACGCCTGTGTATCCTGTGTAACATTCACATGTATATGCACCACTGGAGGAAACACAAGTTGCACCATTCAGACAAGGTAAACTAGCACATACGTCTTGAACTGGAAGTAAAGTGGAGAAAAGGTCAAATCAACAAAGAACTGTACCTTATCAGTGTATTTTATCCCAGTCATTTGTTAACACTTTATTTTGCAGAAACCTTTCCCATGTCTATCTCAAGAATTACTGAACCAATACTAGGCATGTTTATACTTATTTTAATGCATTTCTCATGGCGGTCCCAAATATAGTGATGAATTTCAATAATTGTGACATTTTTGAAAAATTTTGCAAACATTTGGAATGTCGTCTGCAGATGCCTGCCACGTTGAAAGCAGTATCAAAATTGTTGAGATTTTTGACACTTCTAAAAAAAGGAAAATATGCAAATTGCCAGTAGATTCATTCAAAAGTATCATCAGTAAAGGTAATGTCTTCCCATTGAGAGGGGGGGGGGGGGGGGGGGGCAGTGATTTGAAATGTTAATCGGACCATTGACACATATGTGACCCAACACGAGTAATTGAGGCACAATGCGGGACATATGAATATTGAGGTATTTATATCGTGATATCAAGGGACATTTTGGTTAATCACATTCCTAACCAAAGTTACATATTATTGAAAATCACTTTGTCTCAAAACATCAAATACAAATTGTTAAGTTGTGGACATTTAAAGTTTTGATTTTGTTACCAAATCAATGGAGTATAAGAAAATTAAAATACCTCAAAATATAACTCTTTATTTTTCATGAATTTGAATCTTTGATTAGGTACAATTTGTGTCAAGGATCAGAAATAAGACTTTTTATAAATTTGAATTATGTCTGTGTATATTATAAGTAAAATTAATTAATTGTTGTGCTATTAAATCAAATTAGCTTCTGCCGAATTGTGCCTCATTAACTCATGTTGGGTCACGTTTGAGATCAAATAGCAGCTATCAGAAGCCAACTGAAGTCATATGATGCCATTGGAAGCCAGACACTTGACAATGAATCCTTTTTCGTTTTCCTAGTTATATAAGGCGCCCTCAAGCTTACCTGTTTCGCAGTTGATGCCTGTGTATCCTGTGTAACATTCACACGTATATGCACCACTGGAGGAAACACACGTTGCACCATTCAGACAAGGTGAACTAGCACATACGTCTTGAACTGAAGTAAAGTGGAGAGAAGGTCAAATTATGAAATGTAAATCTGCAAGAAAATCTACTTTCTAAAAAAAAATCATGAATAGAGGGCACCCCCCCTGAAAAAGATAACATAATATGCCTTTAACAATGATTTGAAATTTTAATCGGACCATTGACACATGTGACCCAACACGAGTAAATGAGGCACAATGAGGGACATATGAATATTGAGTTATTTATATCGTGATATCAACGGGCATTTTGGATAACCACATTCCTTACCAAAGTTACATATTGAAAATCACTTTGTCTCAAAACATCAAATACAAATTGTCAAGTTACGGACATTTAAAGTTTTGCTAACATATCAATTGAGTAAATGAAAATTAAATAGCTCAAAACGTTAATGAATAAAAATTGCCATCGTTGAACACCGTTGCAGGGGCCGTGTTTAAATTTTGAATACCGGAAGGTGTATCAGCTGCCCTTAAACTTAACAATTTCACAATTAGAGCCAGTATATTCGGGCTGACAGAAGCAGAAGCAACTATTGGTGCCTTCAAAGCATGTACCAAAGAAGGCGATGCTCACAGGTTAAACTTACCAGTTTCACAATTAGAGCCAGTATATTCGGGCTGACAGAAGCAGAAGTAACTATTGGTGCCTTCAAAGCATGTACCACCATTTTGACAGGGCTCACTAGTGCACTCAAGGGTTACTGAAGGGGAAAAAAGGAATCAATAATAGAAAAGGTAGAACGTTTATTTGTTAGGCAAAAAAAAAAAAAATTGACTTGCCCTTTCCGACCGACCCAAATTTTCGGAAATCTAGGGTCGCTATTTTTATTTTTTATTTTTTCCAAAGTAAAAAAAAAAAATAGAATTGTTTTTGTTGTTGAAAGAAGCACATAACAATAAAGAAAGATAAAAACATGTTTTTGAGTAGTATCTGCTTGTTTAAAAATCAAAAAAATCAAAACAAAAAAATCAAAAAAAATCAAATCTTTAAAACGTGTTTTTGTGTAGTATCTCCTTGTTTAAATTTAAAAAAATTAAAAAAATCCGACTGTCCGACCCAGACTCTGGCCCTGAAAGGGCAAGTCAACTTTTTTTTGTTGCCTTATCATGATTGTTTGCTGTAAACGGAATTCTGATGGCAACATACTTGAAATAAATTATTACTACAAAATGTGGCATTGTTTATGAACAGATCAACTTCCCATTGATATGCAACACATTATAAACATATGTGATGCCATCAAGCGGAATGAGTCGTATGTCGGGAATATTGATTTTGAGTTATAGGTAAAAAGAAGTGACAAGTTCTTATGTTTTACTTTGTTTTCTCAGTTGGAAAACTGTTTGTAACTTAAAAACTAGAGATATAGGCAATTGAACAGATCTTTTTTTGAGGAGTTTATATATGTGACGTGATCAAGTGAAATGAGTCACATGTCGGCAGTTTTGAATTTTGATATTTGTCCATCATCTAAAAGCAGGTGAAAAATGCTACAGTATGGTCCAAACCCCATTAACATTGAACTTTGAGTCTTTAAGTTACAAAACAATTTACCAACTGAGAAAACAATGTAAAACATTAGAATTTGTCACTTCTTTTTACCTATAACTCAAAATCAATATTCCCGACATACGACTCATTCCGCTTGTCGCGTCACATATAGACAGAGGAAAGGAGAACATTTTCAACAGTCAACATCATAACAGTATCTTCTGCTCTACAAGGTGAGAGTCAGAAAGAATGGGATTTTTTTCTCAAAAGTGCTACAAATAATAAAAGCCATATATTTGGCTTTCATTTTTTTTAAAATCCATATAGAATCGCAATAATCAATACAATTGGTTAAAAATATCAAAAGGTGTATGAACTTTTAAGAATTCAATGAAAAAACACCAGGATGGCCCAAGAGTTTGTTGATACTGTTTAACTTTATTTTATTTGTGTCCCTTTCTTGTCTCATGCTCCTCGTTCCAGGCGCCTAGTTTGCTTTTTTAGCAGACTTTATGGGTTATCCTGGCATCTCGGCATTTTGGTGTTTGTGTTCTTGATTATATGTATATATTTGTGTCATGCATTTTTTGTATGTTGTATTTTGTATATTGTCGTTTTGCCTAATAAACAACAAACAAACAAACAAACAAACAATTTTGGATACAAAATCTTTAAATAAATAGAACCATGGAAATGAGAGTAAAGAAAATGTCTGAATTCAAGGAATACAATTAAAAATATATTGAAGATAATTCAACCATCCCATGGATTTGGCGTTAAAATAGAGGACATTACTAAAAATGAGTGTAACTTATATGACAATCATGCAATGATCGATTTTTTAAATAAAAGCAAATGGTCTTTTATCACTGCAATTGGTTTTGAAGATTCTTGCCTAAATAAAAATGGGTTCGTCGGGCCCGTACATAGAACAGGTCACCTAAGGCAAAAAAAAAGAAAAAAAGTTGACTTGCCCTTTCAGGGCTAGAGTCTGGGTCAGACGGTCAGATTTTTTTAAATTTTTAAATTTAAACAGGGAGATACTACACAGAAACATGTTTTAAAGATGTTTTTTTTAATTTTAATTTTTTTAATTTTTTTAATTTTTAATTTTTAATTTTTAAACAAGCATATACTACTCAGAAACACGTTTTCATCTTGTAGCGATCCTAGATTCCGAATATTTGGGTCGGTCGGAAAGGGCAAGTCAACTTTTTTTTTTGCCCAATAGGTCACCTAATAATGTTGGGTTAGTTATTGCAGTTTACACTTTCCACGCGGCTATTGGTTCGACCATATACAAAACTGATTTTTCAGAAACCCTTCCCACATTTCAAGGTCTATCTCAAGGATTATGGAACCAATACTAGGCATGTTTGTACTTATTTTAATGCATTTAATACAAACAATTTTTTTGGGGGGGGCCTAAGTGTGTGTTATTATTTCTCAAGGTGATTCCATGGTAATGAAATTCAATAACTTTGACATTTTTGAGACATTTTGGAATGTCGTCTGCAAATGCCTGCCGCATGGAAAGTGTTAAGATTAACCTTACGTAAATTTAGGAAGAGTTATTTGTTAACTTCTGATCCAGACTTAAGTAGGTATTTCTAAATTGAGCTTCATAATGAAGGGTCATGTTCTAAAGTTTGACCTAGGGTCTATATCGTGAATATTAACTCACAAATTCTTAAACAATTCTCCTAAGAAGAGTTGAAAACTTCAGAAGAATAACTCTACTATTGAGGCATGGTTCACTAGATATGACTTACCCATTTCACACATGTCTCCTTCAAAACCTAGTCTACAATTACATGTGTATGAATTAATCCCATCAATACATGTCCCCATATTGAAGCATGGTTCACTAGATATGACTTATCCATTTCACACATGTCTCCTACATAACCTAGTCTACAATTACATGTGTATGAATTAATCCCATCAATACATGTCCCCATATTGAAGCATGGTTCACTATAGATATGACTTACCCATTTCACACATGTCTCCTACATAACCTAGTCTACAATTACATGTGTATGAATTAATCCCATCAATACACGTCCCCAAATTGAGGCATGGTTCACTAGATATGACTTACCCATTTCACACGTGTCTCCTACATAACCTACAATCAAGGAAAAAAAGGTTGGCACACTTTGTCTTAATTACGGGGGAAAACCCGCCCCTCTCCCCGGAGGCAATGTTGATCCGAGTCATATTATCAGAAGCCATGGTAGGTCCCCCAACATTGATTGATGGGGGATGGGGACGGATATAAACCCTCTCCCCGGAGGCAATGTTGATCCGAGTCATATTATCAGAAGCCATGGTAGGTCCCCCAACATTGATTGATGGGGGATGGGGACGGATATAAGAAAGGGGGAGACTTTTGCTTTCTATTAAACAGTGCTATGTCCCAAGTCTGATCTCAATTGCGAGCACAGGGATATTTGTAATAAGTTGCGTCAAGTGTGCCAACTATTATTTTCCTTGATTGTCTGAGCGAAATCCTAAATTCACCATGTGGGATTGGTTTTTTGGCTATAACTTTAGAACCAAATGCCCGATGCTAACGAGGTTTTGCACGATTATTGTAGGGTATATTGTCAACATTCCCAAAAAGTTACAAGTATCAATTACGTCATTTAGGGATTGGTCAGTCAATACTTAGGCAACATATACGTCAAAACATGTTATTTTTACAATTTATTTTCATGGATGTGAAACAAAATGTCGAAGAACAATTAGAGTTCGTATATGTATTAATTGATTTCTAATCAACATTTGATAGACGGCATATTAAGTCAGACAAAAGTGTATTAGGGACTGGCCATTAATTACTAAGGCTGTCTCTGTATATTAAATGTGTGCGACGATAGGTCTATAATAGGCCTTGCAATTGTTATAGTTCATGCAAACATTACTATCTTCAGAAGATAGCAATTAATGACACGATGCCATGTTATGTTCCTAGCATTAAAATATATAATCATGGAAAATAATCATAATAACATTTATTTACAAAATAAATAAAGCCACATAAACAGAATGGCTAATACAAACAAAGATAGAAGAACGAAAAGTCACTTTGTGTATTAGGGACTGGTCATTATTTACTAACGCTGTCTCTGTATGTTAATTGTGTGCGACTATAGGTGTATAATAGGCCTTGTCATTGTTATAGTTCATGCAAACATTACTATCTTCAGAAGATGACACGTTATGTTCTTATCATTTAAATATGAAATTATGGAAAATAAATAAAGTCACATATATCAAATAATGCGCCATGAAGACAAAACTCTAAGATAACGTGCCGATTATTTAAAAAATGGACTTTATGATCGTTTAGAAATAAGCTTAGAGGCACACACAAGAAGAAGAAAAATAGAAGATTGGGCAAGGATTCGAACCTGGGGCCGCGGCGTGGAAGTCTCATATGTTAACCACTACACCAACCGGGCGTGTGTGCATGTTGTAATTGAAGTATACGCTATCAATACACGTGCATTACTATCTTCAGAAGATAGCAATTAATGACACGATGCCATGTTATGTTCCTAGCATTAAAATATATAATCATGGAAAATAATCATAATAACATTTATTTACAAAATAAATAAAGCCACATAAACAGAATGGCTAATACAAACAAAGATAGAAGAACGAAAAGTCACTTTGTGTATTAGGGACTGGTCATTATTTACTAACGCTGTCTCTGTATGTTAATTGTGTGCGACTATAGGTGTATAATAGGCCTTGTCATTGTTATAGTTCATGCAAACATTACTATCTTCAGAAGATGACACGTTATGTTCTTATCATTTAAATATGAAATTATGGAAAATAAATAAAGTCACATATATCAAATAATGCGCCATGAAGACAAAACTCTAAGATAACGTGCCGATTATTTAAAAAATGGACTTTATGATCGTTTAGAAATAAGCTTAGAGGCACACACAAGAAGAAGAAAAATAGAAGATTGGGCAAGGATTCGAACCTGGGGCCGCGGCGTGGAAGTCTCATATGTTAACCACTACACCAACCGGGCGTGTGTGCATGTTGTAATTGAAGTATACGCTATCAATACACGTGCATTGTTATTGCAGCGGTGAATCATTGCAACGGTACACCATTACAACTCATCAAATTTCTCATTATTATGAAATGCAAAACTTTTTTTCTCAATGGATTAGTGTTTAGTGGACAATGTGAAACTTATCGGCTATCTTTTAGAAGAAATGAATCGCATCTTCGGTATGTTTCAACGGTTCACCCCTGCTGAATTTAAACATATATGACTATAGATTTGTATTATTTCACCAATGGTACACCGTTGAAAGGTAGGTATGCGGTGCTTAATCTTTGCTTAAAAAGGGTCTATATGAACGGTATTTGTCCTCTAATCCCTTATCTTATGGTGAACCGATGATATTGATTCACCATTGCGATGAAAATACACGAGCATTGATAGCGTATAATTCAGTTACAATATGCACACACGCCCGGTTGGTGTAGTGGTTAACATATGAGACTTGCACCCCACTGTCCCGGGTTCGAATCCTTGTCTAAGCTTCTATTCGATAATGATTTATTTGTCTGCAATTACATGTGTATGAATTAATCCCATCAATACATGTCCCCATATTAAAGCATGGTTCACTAGATATTACCCATTTCACACATGTCTCCTACAAAACCTAGTCTACAATTACAAGTGTATGAATTAATCCCATCAATACATGTCCTCATATTGAGGCATGGTTCACTAGATATGACTTACCCATTTCACACATGTCTCCTACAAAACCTAGTCTACAATTACATGTGTATGAATTAATCTCATCAATACATGTCCCCATATTGAGGCATGGTTCACTAGATATGACTTACCTATTTCACACATGTCTCCTACAAAACCTAGTCCACAATTACATGTGTATGAATTAATCCCATCAATACATGTCCCCATATTAAAGCATGGTTCACTAGATATGACTTACCCATTTCACACATGTCTCCTACATAACCTAGTCTACAATTACAAGTGTATGAATTAATCCCATAATACATGTCCCCATATTGAAGCATGGTTCACTAGATATGACTTACCCATTTCACACATGTCTCCTACAAAACCTAGTCTACAATTATATGTGTATGAATTAATCCCATCAATACATGTCCCCATATTGAAGCATGGTTCACTAGATATGACTTACCCATTTCACACATGTCTCCTACAAAACCTAGTCTACAATTACATGTGTATGAATTAATCCCATCAATACATGTCCCCATATTGAGGCATGGTTCACTAGATATGACTTACCTCTTTCACACATGTCTCCTTCAAAACCTAGTCTACAATTACATGTGTATGAATTAATCCCATCAATACATGTCCCCATATTGAGGCATGGTTCACTAGATATGACTTACCCATTTCACACATGTCTCCTACATAACCTAGTCTACAATTACATGTGTATGAATTAATCCCATCAATACATGTCCCCATATTGAAGCATGGTTCACTAGATATGACTTACCCATTTCACACATGTCTCCTACATAACCTAGTCTACAATTACATGTGTATGAATTAATCCCATCAATACATGTCCCCATATTAAAGCATGGTTCACTAGATATTACCCATTTCACACATGTCTCCTACAAAACCTAGTCTACAATTACAAGTGTATGAATTAATCCCATCAATACATGTCCTAATATTGAGGCATGGTTCACTAGATATGACTTACCCATTTCACACATGTCTCCTACATAACCTAGTCTACAATTACAAGTGTATGAATTAATCCCATAATACATGTCCCCATATTGAAGCATGGTTCACTAGATATGACTTACCTATTTCACACATGTCTCCTACAAAACCTAGTCTACAATTATATGTGTATGAATTAATCCCATCAATACATGTCCCCATATTGAAGCATGGTTCACTAGATATGACTTACCCATTTCACACATGTCTCCTACAAAACCTAGTCTACAATTACATGTGTATGAATTAATCCCATCAATACATGTCCCCATATTGAGGCACGGTTCACTAGATATGACTTACCCATTTCACACATGTCTCCTACAAAACCTAGTCTACAATTACATGTGTATGAATTAATCCCATCAATACATGTCCCCCCCCCCCCCCCCCCATATTGAGGTTCACTAGATATGACTTACCCATTTCACTAAGTCTCCTACAAAAACTAGTCTACAATTACATGTGTATGAATTAATCCCATCAATACATGTCCTCAGATTGAGGCATGGTTCACTATATATGACTTACCCATTTCACACATGTCTCCTACGAAACCTAGTCTACAATTACATGTGTATGAATTAATCCCATCAATACATGTCCCCATATTGAGGCACGGTTCACTAGATATGACTTACCCATTTCACACATGTCTCCTACAAAACCTAGTCTACAATTACATGTGTATGAATTAATCCCATCAATACATGTCCCCCCATATTGAGGTTCACTAGATATGACTTACCCATTTCACTAAGTCTCCTACAAAACCTAGTCTACAATTACATGTGTATGAATTAATCCCATCAATACATGTCCCCATATTAAAGCATGGTTCACTAGATATTACTTACCCATTTCACACATGTCTCCTACATTAATCCTAGTCTACAATTACATGTGTATGAATTAATCCCATCAATACATGTCCCCATATTAAGGCACGGTTCACTAGATATGACTTACCCATTTCACTAAGTCTCCTACAAAACCTAGTCTACAATTACATGTGTATGAATTAATCCCATCAATATATGTCCCCATATTGAGGCATAATTCACTAGATATTACTTACCCATTTCACACATGTCTCCTACATTAATCCTAGTCTACAATTACATGTGTATGAATTAATCCCATCAATACATGTCCTCATATTGAAGCATGGTTCACTAGATATGACTTACCCATTTCACACATGTCTCCTTCAAAACCTAGTCTACAATTACATGTGTATGAATTAATCCCATCAATATATGTCCCCATACTGAGGCATGGTTCACTAGATATGACTTACCCATTTCACACATGTCTCCTACAAAACCTAGTCTACAATTACATGTGTATGAATTAATCCCATCAATACATGTCCCCATATTAAAGCAGGGTTCACTGAAGCATTCATCAATTTCTGAAAATAAAAAATAACATAAAAGCAAACTTTATGATAGTACAGGGTGAGTTGGAAAGAACAGGCACTTCTTTTTTTGCAAAATTGCCACAAAGATTTCAGACCTGCATATTCAAAACTAATGATAGTGCTAAAAAGATCACATGTGACGTCATCAAGCGGAATGAGTCGGATGTCGGGAATATTGATTAAGAGTTATAGGTAAAAAAGAGGTGACATATTCTTAAGCTTTACTTTATTTGTTTTAACAGTTGGTAAATGGTTTGTAACTTAGAAAATAGAAATTTGATTTTAGTGGGGGTTTGAACCATACTGTAGAATTGTCCACTTGCTTTGAAATGATGGACAAATACCAAAGCGTCCATGACTACAAAAGCATGTGATAAGGGGTGTTTTTAAGTGGGTCACGTTACATGCATAACATGTATAAGTGGTCTAAATCGATCATTTCCAAGAAAAATTGTACTTTGTTTTCCAAATTTCTGTTGATCTTTACTCGTTTAGGGTCAATTTGGGGGAAAGAAAACATGCAAAAACCTAATTTTAATGTGAATTTATGCTTCAGAGGAAATACACGTTTAGGGAGTGTCTGGAAAATCTGTGGTGACAAATGCTTACATCCTGATATTGGACTTCCCCCTCCCCCTCATGGCACACTCATTAGAGCGGTCATAACTGTATTTCTCGTAATATTTACCAATTTGGCATTCATCTCCAAACCATCCTGGTGCACAATTACACACATAACTATCAACAGTCTCTTCACAAGATCCGCCATTCATGCAGGGTTGAGTAGAACATGGTCCATCTAGAGAAACATACAACAAAGTGGTTTTGATAAGATTAGGTTTGGGAGAGCATTCAAGGAGGCTGGTAGGGTCCAAGGGCGGGAAGGGTCCAGGAAGGGTGAGAAGGTGACCCTCCGGTGCACATAATGTACACAAATAACTATCACTAGTCTCATTATAAGTAGTACCATCCATGCAGGGTTGATTTAGAACATGGTCCATCTAGAGAAAAATACAACAATTACTTTTCCAATTTTGGGCTGGACACAAATACCATGAATGGGCATTATAACGACCACACACGGTTTTGTGATACCCACGGTACTATGGGGACACCACAGTAGTGGCTTTTTTAGGATTGGTGCAGTGTAACCGGTCATAAACACTCCACATTATCCATCAGCATAGCTTCACAACCATACATGCCATTTACCAGGTATGTTCAGTTTTGATTTAAAACTAATGCCATACCTTGTCTCATTACCTGCTATATAACCCTAACCCCGGCCTAACCGGGTGTTTAACCAGGATCACAATTTTGGAAGAGAAAACACTAACTAAATCACCGGGACCAGCCAGGATTCGTCGGCCCCTCGTCCAACCCACGACCAGACCTGCAAATTTCCTGTATTACATCGCAATTTGCACCTTAAAAATCAATAAACTGCGATACAACTTTCAAAGGCTGGTGCAAAATTACGATAAAATTGCAACTTGACTTGAAGGAATTACACCTTGAACTTTATATTATAAAGAAAGATGCAATTTTGCACCTCAAGAAAAAGAAAGAAAAAGAAAGAAGAAAAAAATCAGCACTGGCCAAGACCCTCAGCTACTCGTTCGCGCAGTACGTAACCATGCTCACTATATAAGCTTGGTTGATTACGTCATCGAAAACCTTCCGCACATGCGCTTTTTAGCATGGGGGGGGGGGGGGGGGGGGTGGTTAAAATAAGTATTTTCTAGGTAGTATAACCTCATTGCAAACACAAAAGATTGACCTATCACAGAGTATGTCAGTGAAGTGTGGCAGTTGATGAATGACTATACAGGATGTAAACAAACCATCCGCAGTCATGGAAGAAAATACACATCATAAATATGGAAGCTTTCATGGCATGTAAAGTGTCAAACATGGAAGAAGATAGTTTAGCCCCCTGGGCACTACTGGCCTATCTTACAGTGGTTCTGATTGGTTTATTGCAAGATATACTCATTTGAATAGCCAATTAAAATGCAGCTTGTAAAATATTTCACTCCAATCTTTATCAGGGATACAGCTATTGTAAAAATGTCTCTGATTGGTGCAATAAATGATGTATCTATCTTTCTGACCAATCGGCCGGTAGTTCTCAGGGGGTTAGAGTTGCCAGAGGATGAATTTGTGATTTACAATTAATATCAAAAATCATTCTTTTGCCTCAAAATTGGTAATCCATTGTTAGTTTGATTAATTTCCATTTTTCTCGTATAATTTGCCCGCAATACATACTGTGGATATTTTACCTAAATTATGAAAGAATGTCTTAGATGACATGCTATATATAGGTTGACATGCATGCATTTCTATGAAAACCTCAAATTCACCTTTTCCTCAATATGTGATTTTTAAAATCATTATTCCAAGAAAACTAAACCATATATTTAAATTTTAGGTAACATGTTCAGCTACAATGTCTGAAGAAATTATCATTGAATTGATAGCTGAATTGATAGAGGGAATTGGCATTTTGATAATTTCATCTTAAAATTAGTATGCATGCATATTAGATGCAAATCACAAATTGATAAACACCCACCAGAAACTGGTAAATTCAATATATAGGTATAAACTCTGTGAAAGTTTCATGTTGATTGGATTATCAATATTTGAATGGTGGCCTAAAATATGAAAATATGCATTTTAGAGTCTTTATGGTCCATTGCACTGTACATATACATGTATATCCTCATTGATTAACTTACCAACAGCGTTTTCACAGTTGGGTCCAACATAACTGCCGATACATATACAGAAGTATCCAAGTTCTCCATCAGCACATGTACCACCATTCTGGCAAGGATTACTATCGCAATAGTCAATATCTAAACAAAAAAATGAATAATACATAAAATAGTTTCATAAAGTGATGAATATGGATAGGTCAAAATTATGGCAACCCATAGGAAAATATAGCAGGGTATCGGATCATAATCCGGTAATAATCCGCAAAAGGCAGCGGATCATAACCCGATACCATTTTCACATGCAAATTAATTTGGTATCCGGTTATAACCCGGTGGGTTATATATGCAAATTAGTTAGGTATCCGGTTATAACCCGGTGGGTTTTGAAAATTCAGTTAATCGTTTTGTGGATTATAACCGGATACTAGTCCGCTTTCTGTGGATACTTTTATGGATCATAATCGGATACTAGTCCGCTTTCTGTGGATACTTTTATGGATACCTAATTTGCATGTGAAAATGCCATCGGATTATAACCCGGTGGCTTTTGCGGATACTTTTATGGATACTTTTCTGTGGGATAGTATCCGGTTATCATCCGCTTTTTAGCGGATACTTTTATAGCCCTCAATAGTTGCGACGCACGATCATGCACATTTTGGTATACACACATAGCATATCCAATATAATTCTAGTAGACATATTACAGACCAAGCCATTACCTGATAACAGCTTTGTCCCAGTATCCAAACTGTACTGATATCAGGAGTACTATATTATTAATTTGCTCTTGTTGCCAACTGAAAATTTCACCAACTGAGGTGCAATTGAGGCCTCAGACCATATGGCACATCTTACTTACTGTATTCTATAGTGTACATATTATAGGCAAAACATAAGTAAGATTATAGGATCTATATATACCGTTTAAGCTTCTATAGACTATGCAAATCAAAAATAGCTCATAGTAATTTACCTGTAGTACAGCAGTGCATATATATGTCATCCACAAGCATATCCAAACTTCTTTATTGTCATAAACATGGTAAAACATCATCATCCTTTGATTCTTTTGCCAGCTAAAATTATATGTTCATGTATCCAACTGCCATTTTGCATTTTTTGAAATTGTGACCTCTGGCCTAGTATCAGTATGTGATCTGTGGATACCTTTTGGATTATGATATTTGAAACTAAGTTTAGATTATAATCCAGCGGTACATCATCGGGTTATAATCCACAAAAGTATCCGCTAGTGGGATATAGCCCAGAAAGGCGTCCGCATGCGGATACTTGTGGATACTTCCAAAAAAAGTATCCAAGTGGTATCGGATTAGTATCCGGTAAGTATCGGATACTAACCCGGTACCTTTTTATTTTACCATGGGAAGGATTACTATACTTGTTAATATCTAAAAAAATATATCAATAATCCATCACGGACCCTGGATTGGGGTAGTCAGAGATTGGGGTAAACAGAGGATCTATGATTAGCCTCAGCAGCTTCGACAGCAAGCTGCCTCAGACGGACACTGGATTGGGGTAGTCAGAGATTGGGGGTAAACAGAGGATCTATGATTCGATCTATCTGCACATAAAACACCATATATCTGATGTGCTATAAGATGGTAGTGTAATTACTTTACTGGAAGTATAAAACTTTAAAAGGTATGAACATTTTAGGGACACCCTATACATTCATAATTTGTATACTCTCCTACCTGTTTCACATAGGGCTCCAGTAAAACCAGACTTGCAGATACACTGGAAGATATCTCCCACAGTAATACATGTGGCATCATTCTGACATGGTGTGGCCAAACACGCATCAACATCTATAATGTAAACAAAAATGCAAGGTTTAAATCATATGATATTATGTGACCCAACATGAGTTAATGAGGCATAACGAGGGACATGAATATTGAGTCATTATATCATGATAATATAAGTTAAGGAACAATTTGATACCAAAGTCAATGTTATATCACATTCCTTACCAAAAATGAAGTGGACTGATATTGACTCAAATGTATTCTGTGTATACACAATTGTTGATTGAAAATCATTTATTCTCAAAACATCAAATACAAATCGTTGAGTTATGAACATCTAAAGTTTTGAAATATGACATTTTATAAACTTGACTTATTATGACCATGTCCCACATCTTAAAAGAACTACCAAATTGTGCCTCATTTACTAATGCTTGATCACATATATAAGTATAAGAACATCACCCAAATGTTTGTTTGTAAACGAGTGATTAAGTTTGAGTCCATTGAAACAAGATTTGAGTCTCATAATGTGGCCAATCACATCAAAAGGTGGGTTGTGTTGTTGAATCACTCACCAAAAAGTATACAGAAGACCACATTTTCACACACCTATTTGATATTGGCTGACTATTAGCGGGTTATTTTTCACGACGGAAAACAAGTTACTGGGTCATAAAATGTACAACTTAGGTAGGCATGGGTATCGTCAGTATTTCTTCATTGTTAAGTCGCTAGACAAAGTTATCACAAAATATGATAACATCGCTAAAATAGGCAATCTCAAAACCGTTCATTTCGCCAATTTTCTCCTTCAAATACCAGTAAGAAAAACCTTTTATAAGCCTTGTTATTTCAAGATTACACTGAAATACTGGCATTGCATCAGTAACCCTATTCAATGTATGTAGAAGTTGAGATCGTCGTCAACTTCATATGGAGAACAATGCCATTATTGAATACGCAATCAGCTGATTTTTTGGTCATCAATTTGATGACGTGATGATGAACTTTGACATCATTGATTTTTGCTGGTTGCTGTAAAGTGCTGCAAAAACCTGTTGAAACCACACGCTTTTGCAATTGGTTTTTCTGTTTCGATTGTTGTCGAAGCCCGGCAGCTAAGTGGTTCTTTTATTTTCATTTGCGTGAATGCTGCAAGTGTTTAGCGAAATATTTATATCCTATATTTTGGATTTTTTGCATGCTTGGGGTGAAAACAGACCCCCACATTTTCGGCATAATGCTACCCCTGCATGGGGCTATAATGCTTTTGTGAAAAAATCTTGTTACCATTTACCTTCTTGGAACGCATCTTGTCTACTTTCTTTTTAAATTTTAGATATTGCAAATATCTTACACATTGTAGAACTATATTACCATAGTGCCAAACAAAGACTGATGTGACAGACGAAATATCACACACTTCCAACTTGGAAGTTCTAAGGTTATAGTTTAATCAGTTCCAAAATTGGCGAGAAATATATGTGTTTTGTCTACAAAATAAAACAGTCAATATAACAGACTTGTTGGTTTATCGGACATGATCAGTGGCATAATACAGTGTAAACTTAAGCTATAATTATTGATAGTTTCATGGTGGACTGATGACAAAAACACAGTGGGAGGAAACTTAAATGGGAGTTGACTTTTGCTTGCTTCCCAGAGGTTTTCAAGAGTGGATCATAGACATGAATGAGATTGAAGATCCCCTTGTTTCCATTCATTGTGATGACACCCTGTTTTCTAATCAAAGATTGCAGCATGGCCTTTGTCTAGGTATCACACAGGTATCACATGGCATTAAATGGATATCACATGTGTATCACATGGGCATTATAAAGCTATCATATGCATATTCATGACCTACCTCCATCGCACATCAATTCATCACTCCCATCCTCGCAATCCTCAACTTGATTACAGCGTTGACGTAGGGAGATGCAGTCACCATTACCACAAGAGAACTCGCCTAGTCTACAACCTATAAACGAAATGAAGAGAGTAAGATCATTTTCATCCTTACTCAGCTTGCTTAAAAATATTTTGAAATAGACCATTTCCTACCAAAGTTTTCTATAGCAAAAAAGCACCCCAGAGCATCAAACCTGTTGGTCGAAAATGTGCATAATGTTTCTGGTGTCACAGCTGGACCAATTGGTCATACAGCTTGACATTTTGACAGTTTTGCCAAACTTCTCTTAAAGGTGTATTACAGAACAAGTTGTTAAGCATAGGCTCACATCACAAAGGCATTATGGGATATATAAATGTAGTCATTATATAATTATATAGGCCACTTGAGTTCATCTTAACCATATGGATACCAAAGCAGGCATACAAAATACACTCAGAACAAAGAGGGATAATGGGATAGTCATTACCTGTTGGACAGTTGAGTTCATCACTACCATCAGCGCAGTCTGATACTCCATTACAAAACCAGGTATTCAGAATACACCCAGATCCATCTGCACAAGTTGAAACGGTGTCACCGTTACCTAGATAAAATGACAAAGCAGTCCATAAAATGTTCATGTGGTAAACTACATTGTAAGTCAACTATGCATAGAATACTTAATATTTCAGGATGTGAAAGTGTTACCTCTTTTCTCCAGAGCCAGAAAGAATGCAAATTTCCCGGGAAGCTAACTTTAAAAATTTCCCTTCAAATTCTTGTGTATTTATTTATTTTTATACTTAAAATTTGCCTCCAAAGTATTAACAAATTTCCCTTCAAAACAAATGTCCCTTAATTTGCTTGGACCAAGTTCCTGAGTTCCTCATTTCTGCCAGCCATGCTCTTCTCTTCATTTCTTTCCACTAGTAAGCCAAATTAAGAAAAAGGGTATACTTTTTACATCATCATTGGCTTTCGTATTTAGGGTCTTTATTTGCTCCATGAGGATTATAAATAGCCATGATACATGGGAGAGATATATTTCACAAATTGTATAAGTTCGCAAGTGATCTGATAAATCAGCGCGCATTTGTTTCATAATACTTTTAGCTTAATAGGGAAGGAAAAAATGGTTAAAAATGTGTTATACGCGGAAAAGAGGTTTAATCTATACAAATTACTTGCTTAGGGTTTCAAAATATTTTGAGTACTTGTTTAGGGTATTGGAAATACGGATATTACTTGTTTAGGGTATGTAGAATACCGTGCCATACTTGTTTAGGGGTGCTTTTTCACATTAACACGATTACGTATTTAGGGTACTTTTTGAAAGTCCTTGGACGCGCATGATACCCCCCTTGTAATGAATGACCACTGAGCACCCCGGGTTCAGATCTTCATCATGAGGATGTGACACATGTGATATCCATGTGATATCTATATTAAATCCATGTGATACCCATGTGATATACATGTGATATCTATATTAAATCCATGTGATACCCATCATGCAACCCAGTAACAAAACTTACATGGACAGTTGGTCGGGTTTTCATCACTAAGATCAAGACAATCAAAGTTGCCATCACATACGGCTGACTCTGCGATGCACGCACCAGACGAGGGACACTGAAATTCCCCGGTCTGACATTCTCCTGTAAAAAATGTATATAAACAATACTTAAAAAGTAACTTTTTAATACAAGGCAATAAAAATGCTAATAGCTATATAGCCACCAACTCTGTTCAGTGGACAAGGGGCAGGCAGTCCACCTGAATGGCTCTTTTCAGAGCCATCAATCTTTCTCACGTAGGAAAGGAGCAACTAATTTCAAATCAACCTATTTTCTAAAGCTTTTGAGAGCCACCAATGTCGCAAGTAGGAAAAGGGCAGCCCAAATGATGATAAAATATAGAGAAGTGGCAGTCTCTATGTCTTGCTTAACATTTTCCACGCGGCAGGCAGCTGCAGACGACATTCCCAAATTGCACAAAATGTTTCGAAAATGTCAAAATTCTTAAATGTCATTACCATTTTTGGAATCACCATGAGAAACGCATTGAAATGAGTACAAACATGCCTAGTATTGGTCCAGTAATCCTTGAGATAGACCTTGAAAGTTGGGAAAGGTTTCTGAAAATTATGTTTTGTATATGGTAAAACTTACAGCCGCATGGAAAGTGTTAAAAGAATTTGGTCCTGGAGAAGTCAGAGCTAATCATAATGAAAGCTTGACAGTTTTAAACTTGTCTGATGGCAAACCCATTAAACTCTTATCATAAACTCAAAATACGTAACTTACAAGGCAAACAAATGTTCATTATTCAAATACCAATTACAAAATTGTGAAGAAATGCCTTCTCTTTAATTTGAGATATTGCACATGAAGATTGACTGAATATTAACAAAGCTATGTGTCAAAAACCAAACACAAATTCCGATTTGCTATTTAAAAATAGCTTCAAAGGGCATCCGTAGATAATGCACCTATATATTTACCAGAGACCCACAATTTTCCTACATATTTGACAGATTTTGCTAATTTTTTGGTGAAAAACAGCAAATTTAAGGATTTTAGACCCATACATTAACCAAAAATGGCTACGAAAAGACGTCATTTATTTACCAGAGGGGTGAAAATGGGACCCTATTTGGTGGCACATTCCTGTGACCTCATATTCACTAAGTACCCCCCCCCCCCCCCACCCCGGGACATCCAAATTAGCAAAGTTATGAGGGACGAGGTAGAACTTGTTGAATGACGCTAAAACAAAAACACCCCACAACTTACCTACTTGATTCTCACATCTCTCACCCTCATAACCATTCGGGCAAATGCAAATCATAAAATCAAAGAAGGTTTCGCACGACCCGCCGTTTAGACACCCGCCACATGGTAGAGCTGTATAGGGTGAAAATATACAGGGTGGTTAAAGAATTTAACTCATTTTTGAAGGTCATTTTCCTTTTTTTGTTGTGTAAGAAACCATTTTGTATTTAATTAAATAATGCAGTATCGATTTCATGTTTTCTGACCAGATCTATGTCTAGTTTCCAAACAAGATGCAACAAACCCGGTCCAAATCGGAGCATGTCTAAACTTTTACCCCTGTAAAGTTCAATGACCCCTAGTGACCCGGTATGACATGTCACTTTTAATCGCTGAACACCCTATATATGCATAGACCCAAGGAATCTTTTGACCAATTCTGATAATCATGGGTCATTTCCTCTTGAAAAAATAGCATTTTAAGTGACTGGAGTGAAAATTGACATTTTGACCCCTAGTGACCCCAAATGATTTTTAATTTGAAAAACCGTTCTTTTGTACATGCGTACGGTCAAAAGGAATATGTGGACCAATTTTGACGATCCTAGGTCATTTCACTAAATTGGAAATGCGTTTTAAGTGAAAATCACCTTTTGACCCCTAGTGACCCCTGTGTGACCTTTGACCCCAAACTATGAACACCATATATGAAGGTTAGGTGGGGGGTTCTACTGACCAAGTTTGGTGATTGTAGCATGTAAACTGTAGAAAAAATAGCGTTTTTTAGATGGGTTTGAGGAAAGAAAGAAAGAACTAGACATAGTTCTGGTCTGAGACCAGGACACCTTGATTTTTTATGGATTAATGACCTCTAGTCACCCCATATGACATGTCACTTTTAATGGATCCAACAAATCTTTTGACCAATTCTGACAATCATGGGTCATTTCCTCCCGAAAAAATAGCATTTTGAGTGCGAGGAGTGCAAATTGACCTTTTGACCCCTAGTGACCTATGTTGACCTTTGACACAATAAAAATTATTTGACTTTTTTTTCTTGTTTCATCAATGCCTACAAGATGAAACAAATCCGGTCAAAATCGGAGCATGTCTTATATTTTACCCCTGTTTAGGTCAATGACCCCTAGTGACCCCATATGACATGTCACTTTTAATCGCTGAAGACCCTATATGTACATGGATCCAAGAAATCTTTTGACTAATTCTGACAATCATGCGTCATTTCCTCCCGAAAAAATAGCATTTTGAGTGTGAGGAGTGAAAATTGACCTTTTGACCCCTAGTGACCCTAAATATATTTTGATTTTAAAAACCGAACTATTATATATGCGTACGGTCAAAAGGAATATGTTGACAAATACTGACGATCCTAGGTCATTTCACTAAATTGCAAACGCGTTTTAAGTGAAAATCACGTTTTGACCACTTATGACCCCTGTGTGACCTTTGACCCCAAACTGTGAAGACCCTATATGTAGGTCTGGTAGGGGGTCCTACTGACCAAATCTGGTGATTGTAGCATGTACACTGTAGAAAAAATAGCATTTTGAGTGCAAGGAATGAAAATTGACCTTTTGACCCCTAGTGACTTATGTTGACCTTTGACCCCGTAAAAATGATTGACTTTTTTTTCTTGTCTTATCAATGCCTACAAAATGAAACATGACCGGTCAAAATCGGAGCATGTCTTACATTTTACCCCTGTTTAGGTCAATGACCCCTAGTGACCCCATCTGACATGTCACTTTTAATCGCTCAAGACCCTATATGTACATGGATATAAGGAATCTTTTGACCAATTCTGACAATCATAGGTCATTTCCTCCCGAAAAAAATAGCCTTTTCAGTGCGAGGAGTAAACATTTACATTTTGACCCCTAGTGACCCCAAATTATTTTTAATTTTAAAAACCGTTCTTTTGTATATGCGTACGGTCAAAATGAATATGTGGACCAATTTTGACAATCCTAGGTCATTTCACTAAATTGGAAATGCGTTTTAAGTGAAAATCACGTTTTGACCCCTTATGACATCTGTGTGACCTTTGACCCCAAACTGTGAAGACCCTATATGTAGGTCAGGTAGGGGGTCCTACTGACCAAATCTGGTGATTGTAGCATGTAAACTGTAGAAAAAATAGCATTTTGTAGATGGGTCTGATAGAAAGAAACAAACAAACAAAGAAGAAGAAAGAAACGGCAGAGATAGAGTACCTCGATTTTTGAAAAAATGACCCCTTTTGACCCCTTCTTGACCTTTGACCTGGTCGATATAATTGAATTATTTTCTTAGCTCATCAAATCAAACAAGATGCAACAAACCCGGTCAAAATCGAACCATGTCTTTACTTTTACCCCTGTAAAGTTCAAAGACCCCTATTGACCCTTCGTGACCTTTGACCTGGTCAATATGATTTATTTATTTTCTTTGCTCATCAATCCAAACAAGATGCAACAAACCCCGTCCAAATCGGAGCATGTCTGAAATTTTACCTCTGTAATGTTCAATGACCCCTAGTGACCTCTTCTTGACCTTTGACCTGGTTAATATGATTGACTTATTTTCTTGGCTCATCAATCCAAACAAGATGCAACAAACCCGGTCTAAATCGGAGCATGTCTAAACTTTTACCCTTGTAAAGTTCAATGACCCCTAGTGACTTGGTATGACATGTCACTTTTAATCGCTGAACACCCTATATATGCATGGACCCAAGGAATCTTTTGACCAATTCTGATAATCATGGGTCATTTCCTCTTGAATAAATAGCATTTTAAGTGACTGGAGTGAAAATTGACATTTTGACCCCTAGTGACCCCAAATGATTTTTAATTTAAAAAACCGTTCTTTTGTACATGCGTACGGTCAAAAAGGAATATGTGGACCAATTTTGACGATCCTATGTCATTTCACTAAATTGGAAATGCGTTTTAAGTGAAAATCACCTTTTGACCCCTAGTGACCCCTTTTTGACCTTTGACCTGGTCAATATGGTTGACTTATTTTCTTGGCTCATCAAATTAAACAAGATGCACCAAACCCCGTCAAAATCGGAGCATGTCTTAACTTTTACCCCTGTAAAGTTCAATGACCCCTAGTGACCCCGTATGACATGTCACTTTTAATCGCTGAACACCCTATATGTGCATGGACCCAAGGAATCTTTTGACCAATTCTGATAATCATGGGCCATTTTCTCTTGAATAAATAGCATTTTAAGTGACTGGAGTGAAAATTGACATTTTGACCCCTAGTGACCCCAGATGATTTTTATTTTTAAAAACCGTTCTTTTGTAAATGCGTACGGTCAAAAGGAATATGTGGACCAATTTTGACGATCCTAGGTCATTTCACTAAATTGTAAATGCGTTTTAAGTGAAAATCACATTTTGACCCCTAGTGACCCCTGTGTGACCTTTGACCCCAAACTGTGAACACCCTATATGAAGGTTAGGTGGGGGGTTCTACTGACCAAGTCTGGTGATTGTAGCATGTAAACTGTAGAAAAAATAGCATTTTTTAGATGGGTTTGAGGAAAGAAAGAAAGAAAAAGCAGAAGAAGAAGAAAGAAACGGCAGAGATACAGAACCTCGATTTTTTGAAAAAATCAAGGTAACTAGACATAGATCTGGTCAGAGACCAGGACACCTTGATTTTTGTATGGATTAATGACCTCTAGTGTGACCCCTAGTGACCCCTGTGTGACCTTTGACCCCAAACTGTGAACACCCTATATGAAGGTTAGGTGGGGGGTTCTACTGACCAAGTCTGGTGAATGTAGCATGTAAACTGTAGAAAAAATAGCATTTTTTAGATGGGTTTGAGGAAAGAAAGAAAGAAAAAGCAGAAGAAGAAGAAAGAAACGGCAGAGATACAGAACCTCGATTTTTTGAAAAAATCAAGGTAACTAGACATAGATCTGGTCAGAGACCAGGACACCTTGATTTTTGTATGGATTAATGACCTCTAGTGACCCCATATGACATGTCACTTTTTAAACGCTGAAGAACCGAATGTGCATGACCAATTCTGACGGTCATCATTCATTCTCTCTGAGACAAATATGTCACTTTTAATGGATCCAAGAAATCTTTGGACCAATTCTGACAATCATGGGTCATTTCCTTCCGAAAAAATAGCATTTTGAGTGTTAGGAGTGAAAATTGACCTGTTGACCCCTAGTGACCTATGTTGACCTTTGACTCCATGAAAATGATTGACCTTTTTTCTTGTCTTATCATTGCCTACAAAATGAAACAAGACCGGTCAAAATCGGAGCATGTCTTACATTTTACCCCTGTTTAGGTCAATGACCCCTAGTGACCCCATATGACATGTCACTTTTAATCGCTTAAGACCCTATGTGTACATGGATCCAAGGAATCTTTTGACCAATTCTGATAATCATGGGTCATTTCCTCTCGAAAAAATAGCATTTTGAGTGTGAGGAGTGAAAATTGACCTTTTGACCCCTAGTGACCCCAAATATATTTTGATTTTAAAAACCGAACTAATATATATGCGTACTGTCAAAAGGAATATGTTGACAAATTCTGACGATCCTAGGTCATTTCACTAAATTGCAAACGCGTTTTAAGTGAAAATCACGTTTTGACCACTTATGACCCCTGTGTGACCTTTGACCCCAAACTGTGAAGACCCTATATGTAGGTCTGGTAGGGGGTCCTACTGACCAAATCTGGTGATTGTAGCATGTACACTGTAGAAAAAATAGCATTTTGAGTGCAAGGAATGAAAATTGACCTTTTGACCCCTAGTGACCTATGTTGACCTTTGACCCCGTAAAAATGTTTGACTTTTTTTCTTGTCTTATCAATGCCTACAAAATGAAACATGACCGGTCAAAATCGGAGCATGTCTTACATTTTACCCCTGTTTAGGTCAATGACCCCTAGTGACCCCATCTGATATGTCACTTTTAATCGCTGAAGACCCTATATGTACATGGATACAAGGAATCTTTTGACTAATTCTGACAATCATAGGTCATTTCCTCCCGAAAAAATAGCATTTTCAGTGCGAGGAGTAAACATTTACATTTTGACCCCTAGTGACCCCAAATGATTTTTAATTTTAAAAACCGTTCTTTTGTATATGCGTACGGTCAAAAGGAATATGTGGACCAAATTTGACAATCCTAGGTCATTTCACTAAATTGGAAATGCGTTTTAAGTGAAAATCACGTTTTGACCACTAGTGACCTTTGTGTGACCTTTGACCCCTAACTTTGAAGACCCTATATGTAAGTCAGGTAGGGGGTCCTACTGACCAAGTTTGGTGATTGTAGCATGTAAACTGTAGAAAAATAGCATTTTGTAGATGGGTCAGACAGAAAGAAGAAAGAAACAAACAAGAAAGAAACGGCAGAGATAGAGTACCTCGATTTTTGAAAAAATCAAGGTAAAGAACTAGAGCTAATTGTGCTTCAAGAAGCACGGATATTGGCTGCTTAACATTTAATTTTTGGCCCCTAGTAACCCATTCATGACCTTTGACTTGGTCATGATAATTAACTTGTTTTTTACTTGGTCATGATAATTAACTTGTTTTGTTGTTGTTTTACTTAAACAAGATGAAACTAGAGATAATTGTGTTCATAGATCACGAATATATATTAGTCTCAACACGTTTTTGTCCTCTGGGGCGTGCCATAGTTTGGCACGATTTTATGATAAGAAAAGATTATATGTGTATCCCCTTTTTCTCAAATAATTTGTTAATCCTTTATATGATTTGCTGATTCTGTCACTACTTATGTCTTTTGTAGTACTGAGTCCGAAGATGTTTGAATGGAAATCTAACTCCATTTCCGCTTTGTGATATTAATTTTTTGGCATTAATTCAAACTTCTATTACAAATTTGTTGATAGAATGCCGTATATGACATTATACGGACATCAACACGACATGGACACAGCGGCAATCATTAATATAAAGATACACAGGGTAAAATGTAAGACTTGCTCCGATTTTGACCGGTGATGGCTCATTTTGTAGGCATTGATGAGACAAGAAAAAAAGTCAATCCTTTTGTTGGGGTCAAAGGTCAAGAAAAGGTCACTAGGGGTCCTAATGTAGTAAAAATTTACATTTCGACCCCTAGTGACCTTTTTTGACCTTTGACCCCAAAGAAATAATTGACTTTTTTGCTTGTCTTATCAATTTCTACAAAATGAGATATGACCGGTCAATATCGGAGCATGTCTTACATTTAATCCCTGTTTAGGTCAATGACCTCTAGTGACCCAATGTGACATGTCACTTTTAATCGCTGAACAGCCTATATGAACATTGCTCCAAGGAATCTTTTGACCAATTCTGACAATCATAGGTCATTTCCTCTCGGACAAGTAGCATTTTGAGTGAATGGAGTGAAAATTTACATTTTGACCCCTTGTGACCCCAAATATTTTTTGATTTTCAAAACCGAACTATTGTATATGCGTATGGTCAAAAGGAATATGTTGACCAATTCTGACGATACTAGGTCATTTCACTAAATTTCAACAGCGTTTTAAGTAAAAATCACGTTTTTACCCGTATTGACCCCTGTGTGACCTTTGACCACAAACTGTGAAGACCCTATATGAAGGTTAGGTGGGGGGTTCTACTGACCATGTCTGGTGAATGTAGCTTGTAAACTGTAGGAGTTGAAGCATTTTAAAGCAAATCACGTTTGGTCCCTAGTGACCCCTGTGTGACCTTTGAACCAAAACTGTGAAGACCCTATATGAAGATCAGGTAGGGGGTCCTACTGACCAAGTCTGGTGAATGTAGCATGTAAACTGTAGGAGTAGAAGCATTTTAAAGAAAATCACGTTTTGACCCCTACAGACCCCGTGTGACCTTTGACCCAAAACTGTGAAGACCCTATATGGAGGTCAGGTAGGGGGTCCTACTGACCAAGTCTGGTGAATGTATCATGTAAACTGTAGGAGTAGAAGCATTTTAAAGAAAATCACGTTTTGACCCCTACAGACTTCCGTGTGACCTTTGACCCAAAACTGTGAAGACCCTATATGGAGGTCAGATAGGGGGTCCTACTGACCGAGTTTGGGGATTGTAGCATGTAAACTGTAGGAGAAGAAGCATTTTTAAGGAGCGTTTGGAAGAAAGAAACAAAGAAACGGAAGGAATAGAGTATGTTGGCTCGCTACGCAGCCAATATAAAGAAAGAAAGAAAGAAAGAAGAAAGAAACGGCAGAGATAGAATACCTCGATTTTTTGAAAAAATCAAGGTAAAGAGAAGAGAAGAGGGGAGAGGTACGTGCCTTACTTGTATCTATTCACTTAAGAATCTCATATACATGCAGGCCGACATGCTGACGTGGGACATGAGTCCCGGACCTCGAAGTGAGAGTAGTTTGGACTCACTTTCCAAAAATAAATAATGCCTGATTGTGAAAAGCAGTGGCGTCGCCAGAGGAGGGCGGTGCACCAAATGCCTTCGTTAAAGGTTGTATTTTTAAAATTTCTTCAACTTTGGAGGGGGGCACATCCACCCTCGAAAACACCCCCCTGCGCCGCTATACGCGGCGCGATGGTCGCTGCGCGACCATTGAGTCTTTAATTGCATTCAGTAAATCGAACCCCCTAACTGAAAAGGCTGGCTACGGGCCTGCATACACCCTTTTGCCTAATCATATGATGCGAAATAATGCGATGTAACTTAACATAAACCGTTTTGCCTAACACACAATACACTTGTTGATGTGATTATTTAGGTAAAAGGGTGTATCTTGATAAAAGTACTTTTTGCAGGGAAACCATCACCCATCAACTCATTAAACAAACTTGCTGTTTAAATTTAAAACACAATTGAATCATTAAAACAAAAATCAAGTCTAATGACCTTTTTAGATAAAAACGCCAAGTGTTTCAACTTTCAAGGTCATTTTTCTCAAAATGCGATTTTTGAAGAATAATAATAATAATAATTAGTATTTATATAGCGCCTTTCCAAAGTGATCAAAGCGCTGTAATTTCGCTGCTGGTGAATCATCAGAATCAGGTCGCATCAACTTTCTAGCAAACCTATCCGCACTTAGATTGTAACATCCACCATTTTTCAATGCAGCTCCCCAAATACCATTGGGTCAAGGAAGTTTTTGATAACCGAAACAACTAATCACAGATTTTGAAAGCAGGAGGAAACTGGAGATCCGGGAGAAAACCTGTGAGAGCGTGTATGGATCGTGATAAACCAAATGCACATAAAGCCCGACTGAGCACAGATTTCGAACCCGGGATTCATTGGTGCAAAGCGAGGGTATCTACCGCTGCGCCAACACGCTCTCCCTTACAAAAATAATTTACATGATATTATAAGGATGATGTTAGTTGGGGGGGGGACACTTTCAAAAAGCGTTTGTTTTGTTTTAACAAAACCAACATTAAAACAATATTAAATCAATGGAGTTCATGAAAATAAAATACCTCAAATTGAAGTTTACCTCTTCATTTTCATGAATTTGAATATATGATGATTGGGTACAAGATATGTCAAAGATTAGAAATAAGACTTTTATAAATTTGACTTATTGTGTCTTTGTCCCCCATTAAATTGTTGTGCTATTAAATCAAATTAGCTTTTGCCGCATTGTGTCTTATTAACTCATGTTGGGTCACGTTTGAGGTCAAATAGCAGCTATCAGAAGCCAACTGAAGTCATGTGATGCCATTGGAAGCTGGATACATGACAATGAATCCGTTTCCCTAGTTATATATAATGCGCCCTCAAGCTTACCTGTTTCGCAGTTGACGCCTGTGTATCCTGTGTAACATTCACATGTATATGCACCACTGGAGGAAACACAAGTTGCACCATTCAGACAAGGTAAACTAGCACATACGTCTTGAACTGGAAGTAAAGTGGAGAAAAGGTCAAATCAACAAAGAACTGTACCTTATCAGTGTATTTTATCCCAGTCATTTGTTAACACTTTATTTTGCAGAAACCTTTCCCATGTCTATCTCAAGAATTACTGAACCAATACTAGGCATGTTTATACTTATTTTAATGCATTTCTCATGGCGGTCCCAAATATAGTGATGAATTTCAATAATTGTGACATTTTTGAAAATTTTTGCAAACATTTGGAATGTCGTCTGCAGATGCCTGCCACGTTGAAAGCAGTATCAAAATTGTTGAGATTTTTGACACTTCTAAAAAAAGGAAAATATGCAAATTGCCAGTAGATTCATTCAAAAGTATCATCAGTAAAGGTAATGTCTTCCCATTGAGAGGGGGGGGGGCAGTGATTTGAAATGTTAATCGGACCATTGACACATATGTGACCCAACACGAGTAATTGAGGCACAATGCGGGACATATGAATATTGAGGTATTTATATCGTGATATCAAGGGACATTTTGGTTAATCACATTCCTAACCAAAGTTACATATTATTGAAAATCACTTTGTCTCAAAACATCAAATACAAATTGTTAAGTTGTGGACATTTAAAGTTTTGATTTTGTTACCAAATCAATGGAGTATAAGAAAATTAAAATACCTCAAAATATAACTCTTTATTTTTCATGAATTTGAATCTTTGATTAGGTACAATTTGTGTCAAGGATCAGAAATAAGACTTTTTATAAATTTGAATTATGTCTGTGTATATTATAAGTAAAATTAATTAATTGTTGTGCTATTAAATCAAATTAGCTTCTGCCGAATTGTGCCTCATTAACTCATGTTGGGTCACGTTTGAGATCAAATAGCAGCTATCAGAAGCCAACTGAAGTCATATGATGCCATTGGAAGCCAGACACTTGACAATGAATCCTTTTTCGTTTTCCTAGTTATATAAGGCGCCCTCAAGCTTACCTGTTTCGCAGTTGATGCCTGTGTATCCTGTGTAACATTCACACGTATATGCACCACTGGAGGAAACACACGTTGCACCATTCAGACAAGGTGAACTAGCACATACGTCTTGAACTGAAGTAAAGTGGAGAGAAGGTCAAATTATGAAATGTAAATCTGCAAGAAAATCTACTTTCTAAAAAAAAATCATGAATAGAGGGCACCCCCCCCTGAAAAAGATAACATAATATGCCTTTAACAGTGATTTGAAATTTTAATCGGACCATTGACACATGTGACCCAACACGAGTAAATGAGGCACAATGAGGGACATATGAATATTGAGTTATTTATATCGTGATATCAACGGGCATTTTGGATAACCACATTCCTTACCAAAGTTACATATTGAAAATCACTTTGTCTCAAAACATCAAATACAAATTGTCAAGTTACGGACATTTAAAGTTTTGCTAACATATCAATTGAGTAAATGAAAATTAAATAGCTCAAAACGTTAATGAATAAAAATTGCCATCGTTGAACACCGTTGCAGGGGCCGTGTTTAAATTTTGAATACCGGAAGGTGTATCAGCTGCCCTTAAACTTAACAATTTCACAATTAGAGCCAGTATATTCGGGCTGACAGAAGCAGAAGCAACTATTGGTGCCTTCAAAGGATGTACCAAAGAAGGCGATGCTCACAGGTTAAACTTACCAGTTTCACAATTAGAGCCAGTATATTCGGGCTGACAGAAGCAGAAGTAACTATTGGTGCCTTCAAAGCATGTTCCACCATTTTGACAGGGCTCACTAGTGCACTCAAGGGTTACTGAAGGGGAAAAAAGGAATCAATAATAGAAAAGGTAGAACGTTTATTTGTTAGGCAAAAAAAAAAAAATTGACTTGCCCTTTCCGACCGACCCAAATTTTCGGAAATCTAGGGTCGCTATTTTTATTTTTTATTTTTTCCAAAGTAAAAAAAAAAAATAGAATTTTTTTTGTTGTTGAAAGAAGCACATAACAATAAAGAAAGATAAAAACATGTTTTTGAGTAGTATCTGCTTGTTTAAAAATCAAAAAAATCAAAACAAAAAAAATCAAAAAAAAATCAAATCTTTAAAACGTGTTTTTGTGTAGTATCTCCTTGTTTAAATTTAAAAAAATTAAAAAAATCCGACTGTCCGACCCAGACTCTGGCCCTGAAAGGGCAAGTCAACTTTTTTTTTTTGCCTTATCATGATTGTTTGCTGTAAACGGAATTCTGATGGCAACATACTTGAAATAAATTATTACTACAAAATGTGGCATTGTTTATGAACAGATCAACTTCCCATTGATATGCAACACATTATAAACATATGTGATGCCATCAAGCGGAATGAGTCGTATGTCGGGAATATTGATTTTGAGTTATAGGTAAAAAGAAGTGACAAGTTCTTATGTTTTACTTTGTTTTCTCAGTTGGAAAACTGTTTGTAACTTAAAAACTAGAGATATAGGCAATTGAACAGATCTTTTTTTGAGGAGTTTATATATGTGACGTGATCAAGTGAAATGAGTCACATGTCGGCAGTTTTGAATTTTGATATTTGTCCATCATCTAAAAGCAGGTGAAAAATGCTACAGTATGGTCCAAACCCCATTAACATTGAACTTTGAGTCTTTAAGTTACAAAACAATTTACCAACTGAGAAAACAATGTAAAACATTAGAATTTGTCACTTCTTTTTACCTATAACTCAAAATCAATATTCCCGACATACGACTCATTCCGCTTGTCGCGTCACATATAGACAGAGGAAAGGAGAACATTTTCAACAGTCAACATCATAACAGTATCTTCTGCTCTACAAGGTGAGAGTCAGAAAGAATGGGATTTTTTTCTCAAAAGTGCTACAAATAATAAAAGCCATATATTTGGCTTTCATTTTTTTTTAAAATCCATATAGAATCGCAATAATCAATACAATTGGTTAAAAATATCAAAAGGTGTATGAACTTTTAAGAATTCAATGAAAAAACACCTAGCAAGAAGTGCCAGGATGGCCCAAGAGTTTGTTGATACTGTTTAACTTTATTTTATTTGTGTCCCTTTCTTGTCTCATGCTCCTCGTTCCAGGCGCCTAGTTTGCTTTTTTAGCAGACTTTATGGGTTATCCTGGCATCTCGGCATTTTGGTGTTTGTGTTCTTGATTATATGTATATATTTGTGTCATGCATTTTTTGTATGTTGTATTTTGTATATTGTCGTTTTGCCTAATAAACAACAAACAAACAAACAAACAAACAATTTTGGATACAAAATCTTTAAATAAATAGAACCATGGAAATGAGAGTAAAGAAAATGTCTGAATTCAAGGAATACAATTAAAAATATATTGAAGATAATTCAACCATCCCATGGATTTGGCGTTAAAATAGAGGACATTACTAAAAATGAGTGTAACTTATATGACAATCATGCAATGATCGATTTTTTAAATAAAAGCAAATGGTCTTTTATCACTGCAATTGGTTTTGAAGATTCTTGCCTAAATAAAAATGGGTTCGTCGGGCCCGTACATAGAACAGGTCACCTAAGGCAAAAAAAAAGAAAAAAAGTTGACTTGCCCTTTCAGGGCTAGAGTCTGGGTCAGACGGTCAGATTTTTTTAAATTTTTAAATTTAAACAGGGAGATACTACACAGAAACATGTTTTAAAGATGTTTTTTTTAATTTTAATTTTTTTAATTTTTTTAATTTTTAATTTTTAATTTTTAAACAAGCATATACTACTCAGAAACACGTTTTCATCTTGTAGCGATCCTAGATTCCGAATATTTGGGTCGGTCGGAAAGGGCAAGTCAACTTTTTTTTTTGCCCAATAGGTCACCTAATAATGTTGGGTTAGTTATTGCAGTTTACACTTTCCACGCGGCTATTGGTTCGACCATATACAAAACTGATTTTTCAGAAACCCTTCCCACATTTCAAGGTCTATCTCAAGGATTATGGAACCAATACTAGGCATGTTTGTACTTATTTTAATGCATTTAATACAAACAATTTTTTTTGGGGGGGGGGGGCCTAAGTGTGTGTTATTATTTCTCAAGGTGATTCCATGGTAATGAAATTCAATAACTTTGACATTTTTGAGACATTTTGGAATGTCGTCTGCAGATGCCTGCCGCATGGAAAGTGTTAAGATTAACCTTACGTAAATTTAGGAAGAGTTATTTGTTAACTTCTGATCCAGACTTAAGAAGGTATTTCTAAATTGAGCTTCATAATGAAGGGTCATGTTCTAAAGTTTGACCTAGGGTCTATATCGTGAATATTAACTCACAAATTCTTAAACAATTCTCCTAAGAAGAGTTGAAAACTTCAGAAGAATAACTCTACTATTGAGGCATGGTTCACTAGATATGACTTACCCATTTCACACATGTCTCCTTCAAAACCTAGTCTACAATTACATGTGTATGAATTAATCCCATCAATACATGTCCCCATATTGAAGCATGGTTCACTAGATATGACTTACCCATTTCACACATGTCTCATACAAAACCTAGTCTACAATTACATGTGCATGAATTAATCCAATCAATACATGTCCCCATATTGAGGCACGGTTCACTAGATATGACTTACCCATTTCACACATGTCTCCTACAAAACCTAGTCTACAATTACATGTGTATGAATTAATCCCATCAATACATGTCCCCCCCCCCCCCATATTGAGGTTCACTAGATATGACTTACCCATTTCACTAAGTCTCCTACAAAAACTAGTCTACAATTACATGTGTATGAATTAATCCCATCAATACATGTCCTCAGATTGAGGCATGGTTCACTATATATGACTTACCCATTTCACACATGTCTCCTACGAAACCTAGTCTACAATTACATGTGTATGAATTAATCCCATCAATACATGTCCCCATATTGAGGCACGGTTCACTAGATATGACTTACCCATTTCACACATGTCTCCTACAAAACCTAGTCTACAATTACATGTGTATGAATTAATCCCATCAATACATGTCCCCCCATATTGAGGTTCACTAGATATGACTTACCCATTTCACTAAGTCTCCTACAAAACCTAGTCTACAATTACATGTGTATGAATTAATCCCATCAATACATGTCCCCATATTAAAGCATGGTTCACTAGATATTACTTACCCATTTCACACATGTCTCCTACATTAATCCTAGTCTACAATTACATGTGCATGAATTAATCCCATCAATACATGTCCCCATATTAAGGCACGGTTCACTAGATATGACTTACCCATTTCACACATGTCTCCTACAAAACCTAGTCTACAATTACATGTGTATGAATTAATCCCATCAATATATGTCCCCATATTGAGGCATAATTCACTAGATATGACTTACCCATTTCACATATGTCTCCTACAAAACCTAGTCTACAATTACATGTGTATGAATTAATCCCATCAATACATGTCCCCATATTGAGACATGGTTCACTAGATATGACTTACCCATTTCACACATGTCTCCTTCAAAACCTAGTCTACAATTACATGTGTATGAATTAATCCCATCAATACATGTCCCCATACTGAGGCATGGTTCACTAGATATGACTTACCCATTTCACACATGTCTCCTACAAAACCTAGTCTACAATTACATGTGTATGAATTAATCCCATCAATACATGTCCCCATATTAAAGCAGGGTTCACTGAAGCATTCATCAATTTCTGAAAATAAAAAATAACATAAAAGCAAACTTTATGATAGTACAGGGTGAGTTGGAAAGAACAGGCACTTCTTTTTTTGCAAAATTGCCACAAAGATTTCAGACCTGCATATTCAAAACTAATGATAGTGCTAAAAAGATCACATGTGACGTCATCAAGCGGAATGAGTCGGATGTCGGGAATATTGATTAAGAGTTATAGGTAAAAAAGAGGTGACATATTCTTAAGCTTTACTTTATTTGTTTTAACAGTTGGTAAATGGTTTGTAACTTAGAAAATAGAAATTTGATTTTAGTGGGGGTTTGAACCATACTGTAGAATTGTCCACTTGCTTTGAAATGATGGACAAATACCAAAGCGTCCATGACTACAAAAGCATGTGATAAGGGGTGTTTTGAAGTGGGTCACGTTACATGCATAACATGTATAAGTGGTCTAAATCGATCATTTCCAAGAAAAATTGTACTTTGTTTTCCAAATTCCTGTTGATCTTTACTCGTTTAGGGTCAATTTGGGGGAAAGAAAACATGCAAAAACCTAATTTTAATGTGAATTTATGCTTCAGAGGAAATACACGTTTAGGGAGTGTCTGGAAAATCTGTGGTGACAAATGCTTACATCCTGATATTGGACTTCCCCCTCCCCCTCATGGCACACTCATTAGAGCGGTCATAACTGTATTTCTCGTAATATTTACCAATTTGGCATTCATCTCCAAACCATCCTGGTGCACAATTACACACATAACTATCAACAGTCTCTTCACAAGATCCGCCATTCATGCAGGGTTGAGTAGAACATGGTCCATCTAGAGAAACATACAACAAAGTGGTTTTGATAAGATTAGGTTTGGGAGAGCATTCAAGGAGGCTGGTAGGGTCCAAGGGCGGGAAGGGTCCAGGAAGGGTGAGAAGGTGACCCTCCGGTGCACATAATGTACACAAATAACTATCACTAGTCTCATTATAAGTAGTACCATCCATGCAGGGTTGATTTAGAACATGGTCCATCTAGAGAAAAATACAACAATTACTTTTCCAATTTTGGGCTGGACACAAATACCATGAATGGGCATTATAACGACCACACACGGTTTTGTGATACCCACGGTACTATGGGGACACCACAGTAGTGGCTTTTTTAGGATTGGTGCAGTGTAACCGGTCATAAACACTCCACATTATCCATCAGCATAGCTTCACAACCATACATGCCATTTACCAGGTATGTTCAGTTTTGATTTAAAACTAATGCCATACCTTGTCTCATTACCTGCTATATAACCCTAACCCCGGCCTAACCGGGTGTTTAACCAGGATCACAATTTTGGAAGAGAAAACACTAACTAAATCACCGGGACCAGCCAGGATTCGTCGGCCCCTCGTCCAACCCACGACCAGACCTGCAAATTTCCTGTATTACATCGCAATTTGCACCTTAAAAATCAATAAACTGCGATACAACTTTCAAAGGCTGGTGCAAAATTACGATAAAATTGCAACTTGACTTGAAGGAATTACACCTTGAACTTTATATTATAAAGAAAGATGCAATTTTGCACCTCAAGAAAAAGAAAGAAAAAGAAAGAAGAAAAAAATCAGCACTGGCCAAGACCCTCAGCTACTCGTTCGCGCAGTACGTAACCATGCTCACTATATAAGCTTGGTTGATTACGTCATCGAAAACCTTCCGCACATGCGCTTTTTAGCATGGGGGGGGGGGGGGGGGTGGTTAAAATAAGTATTTTCTAGGTAGTATAACCTCATTGCAAACACAAAAGATTGACCTATCACAGAGTATGTCAGTGAAGTGTGGCAGTTGATGAATGACTATACAGGATGTAAACAAACCATCCGCAGTCATGGAAGAAAATACACATCATAAATATGGAAGCTTTCATGGCATGTAAAGTGTCAAACATGGAAGAAGATAGTTTAGCCCCCTGGGCACTACTGGCCTATCTTACAGTGGTTCTGATTGGTTTATTGCAAGATATACTCATTTGAATAGCCAATTAAAATGCAGCTTGTAAAATATTTCACTCCAATCTTTATCAGGGATACAGCTATTGTAAAAATGTCTCTGATTGGTGCAATAAATGATGTATCTATCTTTCTGACCAATCGGCCGGTAGTTCTCAGGGGGTTAGAGTTGCCAGAGGATGAATTTGTGATTTACAATTAATATCAAAAATCATTCTTTTGCCTCAAAATTGGTAATCCATTGTTAGTTTGATTAATTTCCATTTTTCTCCTTGTATAATTTGCCCGCAATACATACTGTGGATATTTTACCTAAATTATGAAAGAATGTCTTAGATGACATGCTATATATAGGTTGACATGCATGCATTTCTATGAAAACCTCAAATTCACCTTTTCCTCAATATGTGATTTTTAAAATCATTATTCCAAGAAAACTAAACCATATATTTAAATTTTAGGTAACATGTTCAGCTACAATGTCTGAAGAAATTATCATTGAATTGATAGCTGAATTGATAGAGGGAATTGGCATTTTGATAATTTCATCTTAAAATTAGTATGCATGCATATTAGATGCAAATCACAAATTTATAAACACCCACCAGAAACTGGTAAATTCAATATATAGGTATAAACTCTGTGAAAGTTTCATGTTGATTGGATTATCAATATTTGAATGGTGGCCTAAAATATGAAAATATGCATTTTAGAGTCTTTATGGTCCATTGCACTGTACATATACATGTATATCCTCATTGATTAACTTACCAACAGCGTTTTCACAGTTGGGTCCAACATAACTGCCGATACATATACAGAAGTATCCAAGTTCTCCATCAGCACATGTACCACCATTCTGGCAAGGATTACTATCGCAATAGTCAATATCTAAACAAAAAAATGAATAATACATAAAATAGTTTCATAAAGTGATGAATATGGATAGGTCAAAATTATGGCAACCCATAGGAAAATATAGCAGGGTATCGGATCATAATCCGGTAATAATCCGCAAAAGGCAGCGGATCATAACCCGATACCATTTTCACATGCAAATTAATTTGGTATCCGGTTATAACCCGGTGGGTTATATATGCAAATTAGTTAGGTATCCGGTTATAACCCGGTGGGTTTTGAAAATTCAGTAGATCGTTTTGTGGATTATAACCGGATACTAGTCCGCTTTCTGTGGATACTTTTATGGATCATAATCGGATACTAGTCCGCTTTCTGTGGATACTTTTATGAATACCTAATTTGCATGTGAAAATGCCATCGGATTATAACCCGGTGGCTTTTGCGGATACTTTTATGGATACTTTTCTGTGGGATAGTATCCGGTAATCATCCGCTTTTTAGCGGATACTTTTATAGCCCTCAATAGTTGCGACGCACGATCATGCACATTTTGGTATACACACATAGCATATCCAATATAATTATAGTAGACATATTACAGACCAAGCCATTACCTGATAACAGCTTTGTCCCAGTATCCAAACTGTACTGATATCAGGAGTACTATATTATTAATTTGCTCTCGTTGCCAACTGAAAATTTCACCAACTGAGGTGCAATTGAGGCCTTAGACCATATGGCACATCTTACTTACTGTATTCTATAGTGTACATATTATAGGCAAAACATAAGTAAGATTATAGGATCTATATATACCGTTTAAGCTTCTATAGACTATGCAAATCAAAAATAGCTCATAGTAATTTACCTGTAGTACAGCAGTGCATATATATGTCATCCACAAGCATATCCAAACTTCTTTATTGTCATAAACATGGTAAAACATCATCATCCTTTGATTCTTTTGCCAGCTAAAATTATATGTTCATGTATCCAACTGCCATTTTGCATTTTTTGAAATTGTGACCTCTGACCTAGTATCAGTATGTGATCTGTGGATACCTTTTGGATTATGATATTTGAAACTAAGTTTAGATTATAATCCAGCGGTACATCATCGGGTTATAATCCACAAAAGTATCCGCTAGTGGGATATAGCCCAGAAAGGCGTCGCATGCGGATACTTTTGGATACTTCCAAAAAAAGTATCCAAGTGGTATCGGATTAGTATCCGGTAAGTATCGGATACTAACCCGGTACCTTTTTATTTTACCATGGGAAGGATTACTATACTTGTTAATATCTAAAAAAATATATCAATAATCCATCACGGACCCTGGATTGGGGTAGTCAGAGATTGGGGTAAACAGAGGATCTATGATTAGCCTCAGCAGCTTCGACAGCAAGCTGCCTCAGACGGACACTGGATTGGGGTAGTCAGAGATTGGGGGTAAACAGAGGATCTATGATTCGATCTATCTGCACATAAAACACCATATATCTTATGTGCTATAAGATGGTAGTGTAATTACTTTACTGGAAGTATAAAACTTTAAAAGGTATGAACATTTTAGGGACACCCTATACATTCATAATTTGTATACTCTCCTACCTGTTTCACATAGGGCTCCAGTAAAACCAGACTTGCAGATACACTGGAAGATATCTCCCACAGTAATACATGTGGCATCATTCTGACATGGTGTGGCCAAACACGCATCAACATCTATAATGTAAACAAAAATGCAAGGTTTAAATCATATGATATTATGTGACCCAACATGAGTTAATGAGGCATAACGAGGGACATGAATATTGAGTCATTATATCATGATAATATAAGTTAAGGAACAATTTGATACCAAAGTCAATGTTATATCACATTCCTTACCAAAAATGAAGTGGACTGATATTGACTCAAATGTATTCTGTGTATACACAATTGTTGATTGAAAATCATTTATTCTCAAAACATCAAATACAAATCGTTGAGTTATGAACATCTAAAGTTTTGAAATATGACATTTTATAAACTTGACTTATTATGACCATGTCCCACATCTTAAAAGAACTACCAAATTGTGCCTCATTTACTAATGCTTGATCACATATATAAGTATAAGAACATCACCCAAATGTTTGTTTGTAAACGAGTGATTAAGTTTGAGTCCATTGAAACAAGATTTGAGTCTCATAATGTGGCCAATCACATCAAAAGGTGGGTTGTGTTGTTGAATCACTCACCAAAAAGTATACAGAAGACCACATTTTCACACACCTATTTGATATTGGCTGACTATTAGCGGGTTATTTTTCACGACGGAAAACAAGTTACTGGGTCATAAAATGTACAACTTAGGTAGGCATGGGTATCGTCAGTATTTCTTCATTGTTAAGTCGCTAGACAAAGTTATCACAAAATATGATAACATCGCTAAAATAGGCAATCTCAAAACCGTTCATTTCGCCAATTTTCTCCTTCAAATACCAGTAAGAAAAACCTTTTATAAGCCTTGTTATTTCAAGATTACACTGAAATACTGGCATTGCATCAGTAACCCTATTCAATGTATGTAGAAGTTGAGATCGTCGTCAACTTCATATGGAGAACAATGCCATTATTGAATACGCAATCAGCTGATTTTTTGGTCATCAATTTGATGACGTGATGATGAACTTTGACATCATTGATTTTTGCTGGTTGCTGTAAAGTGCTGCAAAAACCTGTTGAAACCACACGCTTTTGCAATTGGTTTTTCTGTTTCGATTGTTGTCGAAGCCCGGCGGCTAAGTGGTTCTTTTATTTTCATTTGCGTGAATGCTGCAAGTGTTTAGCGAAATATTTATATCCTATATTTTGGATTTTTTGCATGCTTGGGGTGAAAACAGACCCCCACATTTTCGGCATAATGCTACCCCTGCATGGGGCTATAATGCTTTTGTGAAAAAATCTTGTTACCATTTACCTTCTTGGAACGCATCTTGTCTACTTTCTTTTTAAATTTTAGATATTGCAAATATCTTACACATTGTAGAACTATATTACCATAGTGCCAAACAAAGACTGATGTGACAGACGAAATATCACACACTTCCAACTTGGAAGTTCTAAGGTTATAGTTTAATCAGTTCCAAAATTGGCGAGAAATATATGTGTTTTGTCTACAAAATAAAACAGTCAATATAACAGACTTGTTGGTTTATCGGACATGATCAGTGGCATAATACAGTGTAAACTTAAGCTATAATTATTGATAGTTTCATGGTGGACTGATGACAAAAACACAGTGGGAGGAAACTTAAATGGGAGTTGACTTTTGCTTGCTTCCCAGAGGTTTTCAAGAGTGGATCATAGACATGAATGAGATTGAAGATCCCCTTGTTTCCATTCATTGTGATGACACCCTGTTTTCTAATCAAAGATTGCAACATGGCCTTTGTCTAGGTATCACACAGGTATCACATGGCATTAAATGGATATCACATGTGTATCACATGGGCATTATAAAGCTATCATATGCATATTCATGACCTACCTCCATCGCACATCAATTCATCACTCCCATCCTCGCAATCCTCAACTTGATTACAGCGTTGACGTAGGGAGATGCAGTCACCATTACCACAAGAGAACTCGCCTAGTCTACAACCTATAAACGAAATGAAGAGAGTAAGATCATTTTCATCCTTACTCAGCTTGCTTAAAAATATTTTGAAATAGACCATTTCCTACCAAAGTTTTCTATAGCAAAAAAGCACCCCAGAGCATCAAACCTGTTGGTCGAAAATGTGCATAATGTTTCTGGTGTCACAGCTGAACCAATTGGTCATACAGCTTGACATTTTGACAGTTTTGCCAAACTTCTCTTAAAGGTGTATTACAGAACAAGTTGTTAAGCATAGGCTCACATCACAAAGGCATTATGGGATATATAAATGTAGTCATTATATAATTATATAGGCCACTTGAGTTCATCTTAACCATATGGATACCAAAGCAGGCATACAAAATACACTCAGAACAAAGAGGGATAATGGGATAGTCATTACCTGTTGGACAGTTGAGTTCATCACTACCATCAGCGCAGTCTGATACTCCATTACAAAACCAGGTATTCAGAATACACCCAGATCCATCTGCACAAGTTGAAACGGTGTCACCGTTACCTAGATAAAATGACAAAGCAGTCCATAAAATGTTCATGTGGTAAACTACATTGTAAGTCAACTATGCATAGAATACTTAATATTTCAGGATGTGAAAGTGTTACCTCTTTTCTCCAGAGCCAGAAAGAATGCAAATTTCCCGGGAAGCTAACTTTAAAAATTTCCCTTCAAATTCTTGTGTATTTATTTATTTTTATACTTAAAATTTGCCTCCAAAGTATTAACAAATTTCCCTTCAAAACAAATGTCCCTTAATTTGCTTGGACCAAGTTCCTGAGTTCCTCATTTCTGCCAGCCATGCTCTTCTCTTCATTTCTTTCCACTAGTAAGCCAAATTAAGAAAAAGGGTATACTTTTTACATCATCATTGGCTTTCGTATTTAGGGTCTTTATTTGCTCCATGAGGATTATAAATAGCCATGATACATGGGAGAGATATATTTCACAAATTGTATAAGTTCGCAAGTGATCTGATAAATCAGCGCGCATTTGTTTCATAATACTTTTAGCTTAATAGGGAAGGAAAAAATGGTTAAAAATGTGTTATACGCGGAAAAGAGGTTTAATCTATACAAATTACTTGCTTAGGGTTTCAAAATATTTTGAGTACTTGTTTAGGGTATTGGAAATACGGATATTACTTGTTTAGGGTATGTAAAATACCGTGCCATACTTGTTTAGGGGTGCTTTTTCACATTAACACGATTACGTATTTAGGGTACTTTTTGAAAGTCCTTGGACGCGCATGATACCCCCCTTGTAATGAATGACCACTGAGCACCCCGGGTTCAGATCTTCATCATGAGGATGTGACACATGTGATATCCATGTGATATCTATATTAAATCCATGTGATACCCATGTGATATACATGTGATATCTATATTAAATCCATGTGATACCCATCATGCAACCCAGTAACAAAACTTACATGGACAGTTGGTCGGGTTTTCATCACTAAGATCAAGACAATCAAAGTTGCCATCACATACGGCTGACTCTGCGATGCACGCACCAGACGAGGGACACTGAAATTCCCCGGTCTGACATTCTCCTGTAAAAAATGTATATAAACAATACTTAAAAAGTAACTTTTTAATACAAGGCAATAAAAATGCTAATAGCTATATAGCCACCAACTCTGTTCAGTGGACAAGGGGCAGGCAGTCCACCTGAATGGCTCTTTTCAGAGCCATCAATCTTTCTCACGTAGGAAAGGAGCAACTAATTTCAAATCAACCTATTTTCTAAAGCTTTTGAGAGCCACCAATGTCGCAAGTAGGAAAAGGGCAGCCCAAATGATGATAAAATATAGAGAAGTG
This sequence comes from Ophiura sarsii, assembly GCA_035610835.1. Taxonomy (NCBI): domain Eukaryota; kingdom Metazoa; phylum Echinodermata; class Ophiuroidea; order Amphilepidida; family Ophiuridae; genus Ophiura; species Ophiura sarsii. The sequence continues at coordinate 57,674,143 of CM069447.1, read as the reverse complement.
GCAGTCTCTATGTCTTGCTTAACATTTTCCACGCGGCAGGCAGCTGCAGACGACATTCCCAAATTGCACAAAATGTTTCGAAAATGTCAAAATTCTTAAATGTCATTACCATTTTTGGAATCACCATGAGAAACGCATTGAAATGAGTACAAACATGCTTAGTATTGGTCCAGTAATCCTTGAGATAAACCTTGAAAGTTGGGAAAGGTTTCTGAAAATTATGTTTTGTATATGGTAAAACTTACAGCCGCATGGAAAGTGTTAAAAGAATTTGGTCCTGGAGAAGTCAGAGCTAATCATAATGAAAGCTTGACAGTTTTAAACTTGTCTGATGGCAAACCCATTAAACTCTTATCATAAACTCAAAATACGTAACTTACAAGGCAAACAAATGTTCATTATTCAAATACCAATTACAAAATTGTGAAGAAATGCCTTCTCTTTAATTTGAGATATTGCACATGAAGATTGACTGAATATTAACAAAGCTATGTGTCAAAAACCAAACACAAATTCCGATTTGCTATTTAAAAATAGCTTCAAAGGGCATCCGTAGATAATGCACCTATATATTTACCAGAGACCCACAATTTTCCTACATATTTGACAGATTTTGCTAATTTTTTTGTGAAAAACAGCAAATTTAAGGATTTTAGACCCATACATTAACCAAAATGGCTACGAAAAGACGTCATTTATTTACCAGAGGGGTGAAAATGGGACCCTATTTGGTGGCACATTCCTGTGACCTCATATTCACTAAGTACCCCCCCCCCCCACCCCGGGACATCCAAATTAGCAAAGTTATGAGGGACGAGGTAGAACTTGTTGAATGACGCTAAAACAAAAACACCCCACAACTTACCTACTTGATTCTCACATCTCTCACCCTCATAACCATTCGGGCAAATGCAAATCATAAAATCAAAGAAGGTTTCGCACGACCCGCCGTTTAGACACCCGCCACATGGTAGAGCTGTATAGGGTGAAAATATACAGGGTGGTTAAAGAATTTAACTCATTTTTGAAGGTCATTTTCCTTTTTTTTGTTGTGTAAGAAACCTTTTTGTATTTAATTAAATAATGCAGTATCGATTTCATGTTTTCTGACCAGATCTATGTCTAGTTTCCAAACAAGATGCAACAAACCCGGTCCAAATCGGAGCATGTCTAAACTTTTACCCCTGTAAAGTTCAATGACCCCTAGTGACCCGGTATGACATGTCACTTTTAATCGCTGAACACCCTATATATGCATAGACCCAAGGAATCTTTTGACCAATTCTGATAATCATGGGTCATTTCCTCTTGAAAAAATAGCATTTTAAGTGACTGGAGTGAAAATTGACATTTTGACCCCTAGTGACCCCAAATGATTTTTAATTTGAAAAACCTTTCTTTTGTACATGCGTACGGTCAAAAGGAATATGTGGACCAATTTTGACGATCCTAGGTCATTTCACTAAATTGGAAATGCGTTTTAAGTGAAAATCACCTTTTGACCCCTAGTGACCCCTGTGTGACCTTTGACCCCAAACTATGAACAACCTATATGAAGGTTAGGTGGGGGGTTCTACTGACCAAGTTTGGTGATTGTAGCATGTAAACTGTAGAAAAAATAGCGTTTTTTAGATGGGTTTGAGGAAAGAAAGAAAGAACTAGATCTTGCTCCGGTCTAAGACCAGGCTACCTTGATTTTTCTTTGAGAAAATGATCCCTAGTGACCCCTTCTTGACCTTTGACCTGATTAAAATGATTGACTTATTTTCTTGGCTCATCAATCCAAACAAGATGCAACAAATCCGGTCCAAATCGGATCATGTCTTAAATTTTACCCCTTTAAAGTTCAATGACCCCTTTTGACCCCTTCTTGACCTTTGACCTGGTCGATATAATTGAATTATTTTCTTGGCTCATCAAATCAAACAAGATGCAACAAACCCGGTCAAAATCGAACCATGTCTTTACTTTTACCCCTGTAAAGTTCAATGACCCCTATTGACCCTTCGTGACCTTTGACCTGGTCAATATGATTTATTTATTTTCTTTGCTCATCAATCCAAACAAGATGCAACAAACCCCGTCCAAATCGGAGCATGTCTTAACTTTTACCTCTGTAATGTTCAATGACCCTTAGTGACCCCTTCTTGACCTTTGACCTGGTCAATATGATTGACTTATTTTCTTGGCTCATCAATCCAAACAAGATGCAACAAACCCGGTCCAAATCGGAGCATGTCTAAACTTTTACCCCTGTAAAGTTCAATGACCCCTAGTGACCCGGTATGACATGTCACTTTTAATCGCTGAACACCCTATATATGCATGGACCCAAGAAATCTTTTGACCAATTCTGATAATCATGGGTCATTTCCTCTTGAAAAAATAGCATTTTAAGTGACTGGAGTGAAAATTGACATTTTGACCCCTAGTGACCCCAAATTCTTTTTAATTTAAAAAAACATTCTTTTGTACATGCGTACGGTCAAAAGGAATATGTGGACCAATTTTGACGATCCTATGTCATTTCACTAAATTGGAAATACGTTTTAAGTGAAAATCACCTTTTGACCCCTAGTGACCCCTTCTTGACCTTTGACCTGGTCAATATGATTGACTTATTTTCTTGGCTTATCAAATTAAACAAGATGCACCAAACCCCGTCCAAATCGGAGCATGTCTTAACTTTTACCCCTGTAAAGTTCAATGACCCCTAGTGACCCCGTATGACATGTCACTTTTATTCGCTGAACACCCTATATGTGCATGGACCCAAGGAATCTTTTGACCAATTCTGATAATCATGGGCCATTTTCTCTTGAATAAATAGCATTTTAAGTGACTGGAGTGAAAATTGACATTTTGACCCCTAGTGACCCCAAATGATTTTTATTTTTAAAAACCGTTCTTTTGTAAATGCGTACGGTCAAAAGGAATATGTGGACCAATTTTGACGATCCTAGGTCATTTCACTAAATTGGAAATGCGTTTTAAGTGAAAATCACTTTTTGACCCCTAGTGACCCCTGTGTGACCTTTGACCCCAAACTGTGAACACCCTATATGAAGGTTAGGTAGGGGGTTCTACTGACCAAGTTTGGTGATTGTAGCATGTAAACTGTAGAAAAAATAGCATTTTTTAGATGGGTTTGAAGAAAGAAAAAGAAGAGGAGGAAGAAGAAGAAAGAAACGGCAGAGATACAGAACCTCGATTTTTGGAAAAAATCAAGGTAACTAGACATAGTTCTGGTCTGAGACCAGGACACCTTGATTTTTTATGGATTAATGACCTCTAGTCACCCCATATGACATGTCACTTTTAATGGATCCAACAAATCTTTTGACCAATTCTGACAATCATGGGTCATTTCCTCCCGAAAAAATAGCATTTTGAGTGCGAGGAGTGCAAATTGACCTTTTGACCCCTAGTGACCTATGTTGACCTTTGACCCAATAAAAATTATTTGACTTTTTTTTCTTGTTTCATCAATGCCTACAAGATGAAACAAATCCGGTCAAAATCGGAGCATGTCTTATATTTTACCCCTGTTTAGGTCAATGACCCCTAGTGACCCCATATGACATGTCACTTTTAATCGCTGAAGACCCTATATGTACATGGATCCAAGAAATCTTTTGACTAATTCTGACAATCATGCGTCATTTCCTCCCGAAAAAATAGCATTTTGAGTGTGAGGAGTGAAAATTGACCTTTTGACCCCTAGTGACCCTAAATATATTTTGATTTTAAAAACCGAACTATTATATATGCGTACGGTCAAAAGGAATATGTTGACAAATACTGACGATCCTAGGTCATTTCACTAAATTGCAAACGCGTTTTAAGTGAAAATCACGTTTTGACCACTTATGACCCCTGTGTGACCTTTGACCCCAAACTGTGAAGACCCTATATGTAGGTCTGGTAGGGGGTCCTACTGACCAAATCTGGTGATTGTAGCATGTACACTGTAGAAAAAATAGCATTTTGAGTGCAAGGATTGAAAATTGACCTTTTGACCCCTAGTGACTTATGTTGACCTTTGACCCCGTAAAAATGATTGACTTTTTTTCTTGTCTTATCAATGCCTACAAAATGAAACATGACCGGTCAAAATCGGAGCATGTCTTACATTTTACCCCTGTTTAGGTCAATGACCCCTAGTGACCCCATCTGACATGTCACTTTTAATCGCTCAAGACCCTATATGTACATGGATATAAGGAATCTTTTGACCAATTCTGACAATCATAGGTCATTTCCTCCCGAAAAAATAGCCTTTTCAGTGCGAGGAGTAAACATTTACATTTTGACCCCTAGTGACCCCAAATTATTTTTAATTTTAAAAACCGTTCTTTTGTATATGCGTACGGTCAAAATGAATATGTGGACCAATTTTGACAATCCTAGGTCATTTCACTAAATTGGAAATGCGTTTTAAGTGAAAATCACGTTTTGACCCCTTATGACATCTGTGTGACCTTTGACCCCAAACTGTGAAGACCCTATATGTAGGTCAGGTAGGGGGTCCTACTGACTAAATCTGGTGATTGTAGCATGTAAACTGTAGAAAAAATAGCATTTTGTAGATGGGTCTGATAGAAAGAAACAAACAAACAAAGAAGAAGAAAGAAACGGCAGAGATAGAGTACCTCGATTTTTGAAAAAATCAAGGTAAAAAGCACTAGATCTCGCTCCGGTCTAAGACCAGGCTACCTTGATTTTTCTTTGAGAAAATGATCCCTAGTGACCCCTTCTTGACCTTTGACCTGATTAAAATTATTAACTTATTTTCTTGGCTCATCAATCCAAACAAGATGCAACAAATCCGGTCCAAATCGGATCATGTCTTAAATTTTACCCCTTTAAAGTTCAATGACCCCTTTTGACCCCTTCTTGACCTTTGACCTGGTCGATATAATTGAATTATTTTCTTAGCTCATCAAATCAAACAAGATGCAACAAACCCGGTCAAAATCGAACCATGTCTTTACTTTTACCCCTGTAAAGTTCAAAGACCCCTATTGACCCTTCGTGACCTTTGACCTGGTCAATATGATTTATTTATTTTCTTTGCTCATCAATCCAAACAAGATGCAACAAACCCCGTCCAAATCGGAGCATGTCTGAACTTTTACCTCTGTAATGTTCAATGACCCCTAGTGACCTCTTCTTGACCTTTGACCTGGTTAATATGATTGACTTATTTTCTTGGCTCATCAATCCAAACAAGATGCAACAAACCCGGTCTAAATCGGAGCATGTCTAAACTTTTACCCCTGTAAAGTTCAATGACCCCTAGTGACCCGGTATGACATGTCACTTTTAATCGCTGAACACCCTATATATGCATGAACCCAAGGAATCTTTTGACCAATTCTGATAATCATGGGCCATTTTCTCTTGAATAAATAGCATTTTAAGTGACTGGAGTGAAAATTGACATTTTGACCCCTAGTGACCCCAAATGATTTTTAATTTAAAAAACCGTTCTTTTGTACATGCGTACGGTCAAAAAGGAATATGTGGACCAATTTTGACGATCCTATGTCATTTCACTAAATTGGAAATGCGTTTTAAGTGAAAATCACCTTTTGACCCCTAGTGACCCCTTTTTGACCTTTGACCTGGTCAATATGGTTGACTTAAAATTAATTAATTGTTGTGCTATTAAATCAAATTAGCTTCTGCCGAATTGTGCCTCATTAACTCATGTTGGGTCACGTTTGAGATCAAATAGCAGCTATCAGAAGCCAACTGAAGTCATATGATGCCATTGGAAGCCAGACACTTGACAATGAATCCTTTTTCGTTTTCCTAGTTATATAAGGCGCCCTCAAGCTTACCTGTTTCGCAGTTGATGCCTGTGTATCCTGTGTAACATTCACACGTATATGCACCACTGGAGGAAACACACGTTGCACCATTCAGACAAGGTGAACTAGCACATACGTCTTGAACTGAAGTAAAGTGGAGAGAAGGTCAAATTATGAAATGTAAATCTGCAAGAAAATCTACTTTCTAAAAAAAAATCATGAATAGAGGGCACCCCCCCTGAAAAAGATAACATAATATGCCTTTAACAGTGATTTGAAATTTTAATCGGACCATTGACACATGTGACCCAACACGAGTAAATGAGGCATAATGAGGGACATATGAATATTGAGTTATTTATATCGTGATATCAACGGGCATTTTGGATAACCACATTCCTTACCAAAGTTACATATTGAAAATCACTTTGTCTCAAAACATCAAATACAAATTGTCAAGTTACGGACATTTAAAGTTTTGCTAACATATCAATTGAGTAAATGAAAATTAAATAGCTCAAAACGTTAATGAATAAAAATTGCCATCGTTGAACACCGTTGCAGGGGCCGTGTTTAAATTTTGAATACCGGAAGGTGTATCAGCTGCCCTTAAACTTAACAATTTCACAATTAGAGCCAGTATATTCGGGCTGACAGAAGCAGAAGCAACTATTGGTGCCTTCAAAGCATGTACCAAAGAAGGCGATGCTCACAGGTTAAACTTACCAGTTTCACAATTAGAGCCAGTATATTCGGGCTGACAGAAGCAGAAGTAACTATTGGTGCCTTCAAAGCATGTACCAAAGAAGGCGATGCTCACAGGTTAAACTTACCAGTTTCACAGTTAGAGCCATAATATTCGGGCTGACAGAAGCAGAAGTAACTATTGGTGCCTTCAAAGCATGTTCCACCATTTTGACAGGGCTCACTAGTGCACTCAGGGGTTACTGAAGGGAAAAAAGGAATCAATAATAGAAAAGGTAGAACGTTTATTTGTTAGGCAAAAAAAAAAAAAATTGACTTGCCCTTTCCGACCGACCCAAATTTTCGGAAATCTAGGGTCGCTATTTTTATTTTTTATTTTTTCCAAAGTAAAAAAAAAAAATAGAATTTTTTTTGTTGTTGAAAGAAGTACATAACAATAAAGAAAGATAAAAACATGTTTTTGAGTAGTATCTGCTTGTTTAAAAATCAAAAAAATCAAAACAAAAAAAATCAAAAAAAATCAAATCTTTAAAACGTGTTTTTGTGTAGTATCTCCTTGTTTAAATTTAAAAAGATTAAAAAAATCCGACTGTCCGACCCAGACTCTGGCCCTGAAAGGGCAAGTCAACTTTTTTTGTTGCCTTATCATGATTGTTTGCTGTAAACGGAATTCTGATGGCAACATACTTGAAATAAATTATTACTACAAAATGTGGCATTGTTTATGAACAGATCAACTTCCCATTGATATGCAACACATTATAAACATATGTGATGCCATCAAGCGGAATGAGTCGTATGTCGGGAATATTGATTTTGAGTTATAGGTAAAAAGAAGTGACAAGTTCTTATGTTTTACTTACTGTTTGTAACTTAAAAACTAGAGATATAGGCAATTGAACAGATCTTTTTTTGAGGAGTTTATATATGTGACGTGATCAAGTGAAATGAGTCACATGTCGGCAGTTTTGAATTTTGATATTTGTCCATCATCTAAAAGCAGGTGAAAAATGCTACAGTATGGTCCAAACCCCATTAACATTGAACTTTGAGTCTTTAAGTTACAAAACAATTTACCAACTGAGAAAACAATGTAAAACATTAGAATTTGTCACTTCTTTTTACCTATAACTCAAAATCAATATTCCCGACATACGACTCATTCCGCTTGTCGCGTCACATATAGACAGAGGAAAGGAGAACATTTTCAACAGTCAACATCATAACAGTATCTTCTGCTCTACAAGGTGAGAGTCAGAAAGAATGGGATTTTTTTCTCAAAAGTGCTACAAATAATAAAAGCCATATATTTGGCTTTCATTTTTTTTTAAATCCATATAGAATCGCAATAATCAATACAATTGGTTAAAAATATCAAAAGGTGTATGAACTTTTAAGAATTCAATGAAAAAACACCTAGCAAGAAGTGCCAGGATGGCCCAAGAGTTTGTTGATACTGTTTAACTTTATTTTATTTGTGTCCCTTTCTTGTCTCATGCTCCTCGTTCCAGGCGCCTAGTTTGCTTTTTTAGCAGACTTTATGGGTTATCCTGGTATCTCGGCATTTTGGTGTTTGTGTTCTTGATTATATGTATATATTTGTGTCATGCATTTTTTGTATGTTGTATTTTGTATATTGTCGTTTTGCCTAATAAACAACAAACAAACAAACAAACAAACAATTTTGGATACAAAATCTTTAAATAAATAGAACCATGGAAATGAGAGTAAAGAAAATGTCTGAATTCAAGGAATACAATTAAAAATATATTGAAGATAATTCAACCATCCCATGGATTTGGCGTTAAAATAGAGGACATTACTAAAAATGAGTGTAACTTATATGACAATCATGCAATGATCGATTTTTTAAATAAAAGCAAATGGTCTTTTATCACTGCAATTGGTTTTGAAGATTCTTGCCTAAATAAAAATGGGTTCGTCGGGCCCGTACATAGAACAGGTGACCTAAGGCAAAAAAAAAGAAAACAAGTTGACTTGCCCTTTCAGGGCTAGAGTCTGGGTCAGACGGTCAGATTTTTTTAAATTTTTAAATTTAAACAGGGAGATACTACACAGAAACATGTTTTAAAGATGTTTTTTTTAATTTTAATTTTTTTTAATTTTTTTAATTTTTAATTTTTAATTTTTAAACAAGCATATACTACTCAGAAACACGTTTTCATCTTGTAGCGATCCTAGATTCCGAATATTTGGGTCGGTCGGAAAGGGCAAGTCAACTTTTTTTTTTGCCCAATAGGTCACCTAATAATGTTGGGTTAGTTATTGCAGTTTACACTTTCCACGCGGCTATTGGTTCGACCATATACAAAACTGATTTTTCAGAAACCCTTCCCACATTTCAAGGTCTATCTCAAGGATTATGGAACCAATACTAGGCATGTTTGTACTTATTTTAATGCATTTAATACAAACAATTTTTTTGGGGGGGGCCTAAGTGTGTGTTATTATTTCTCAAGGTGATTCCATGGTAATGAAATTCAATAACTTTGACATTTTTGAGACATTTTGGAATGTCGTCTGCAAATGCCTGCCGCATGGAAAGTGTTAAGATTAACCTTACGTAAATTTAGGAAGAGTTATTTGTTAACTTCTGATCCAGACTTAAGAAGGTATTTCTAAATTGAGCTTCATAATGAAGGGTCATGTTCTAAAGTTTGACCTAGGGTCTATATCGTGAATATTAACTCACAAATTCTTAAACAATTCTCCTAAGAAGAGTTGAAAACTTCAGAAGAATAACTCTACTATTGAGGCATGGTTCACTAGATATGACTTACCCATTTCACACATGTCTCCTTCAAAACCTAGTCTACAATTACATGTGTATGAATTAATCCCATCAATACATGTCCCCATATTGAAGCATGGTTCACTAGATATGACTTATCCATTTCACACATGTCTCCTACATAACCTAGTCTACAATTACATGTGTATGAATTAATCCCATCAATACATGTCCCCATATTGAAGCATGGTTCACTATAGATATGACTTACCCATTTCACACATGTCTCCTACATAACCTAGTCTACAATTACATGTGTATGAATTAATCCCATCAATACACGTCCCCAAATTGAGGCATGGTTCACTAGATATGACTTACCCATTTCACACATGTCTCCTACATAACCTAGTCTACAATTACATGTGTATGAATTAATCCCATCAATACATGTCCCCATATTAAAGCATGGTTCACTAGATATTACCCATTTCACACATGTCTCCTACAAAACCTAGTCTACAATTACAAGTGTATGAATTAATCCCATCAATACATGTCCTCATATTGAGGCATGGTTCACTAGATATGACTTACCCATTTCACTAAGTCTCCTACAAAACCTAGTCTACAATTACATGTGTATGAATTAATCCCATCAATACATGTCCCCATATTAAAGCATGGTTCACTAGATATTACTTACCCATTTCACACATGTCTCCTACATTAATCCTAGTCTACAATTACATGTGTATGAATTAATCCCATCAATACATGTCCCCATATTAAGGCACGGTTCACTAGATATGACTTACCCATTTCACACATGTCTCCTACAAAACCTAGTCTACAATTACATGTGTATGAATTAATCCCATCAATATATGTCCCCATATTGAGGAATAATTCACTAGATATGACTTACCCAGCCTACATGACTGTGCTCTGAACTAACCAAATCATATTGGTTCTGTGGCATCCAACTTACGGGCAGAGTTAAAATAAGGAAATAGTGACTCAGGGATGGTATCCAGATTCGTACGGATTGAAAACCATATATCAGAGAGGGTAAACGCACTGGCTGTCCGTTCACGGGAGTTGTTCGATGCGTTCGCTAAGCATGGCTCAACACGTATTGGTTGGTCATTATTTAACCGCACTCCGTTTATCTACACAAAATTGTCCGTTTATCCCAGTGCATTTACCCTCTCCAATGAGATTGTATCAAATGTAACTCATTATTGATTAATGAAATGTTATCATTTAATAAAGAATGGATGTTATATGAATAAAATGCCAAATCTGAAGTACCAATTGTGAGGACAATATTTATTATTAATGGAAAAAAACATGCTTTGTTGAACTTGGATTTGTTGAGCTGTGTGTCCATTGTGAACTTGAATGTAAGCTGAGTGTCCATGTGAACGTGGATGTAAGCTGGGTGTCCATTGTGAACTTGGATTTAAGCTGGGTGTCCATTGTGAACTTGGATATAAGCTGGGTGTCCATTATGAACTTGGATATAAGCTGGGTGTCCATTGTGAACTTGGATTTAAGCTGGGTGTCCATTGTGAATTTGGATTTAAGCTGGGTGTCTATTGTGAACTTGGATATAAGCTGGGTGTCCATTGTGAACTTGGATATAAGCTGGGTGTCCATTATGAACTTGGATATAAGCTGGGTGTCCATTGTGAACTTGGATTTAAGCTGGGTGTCCATTGTGAACTTGGATATAAGCTGGGTGTCCATTGTGAACTTGGATATAAGCTGGGTGTCCATTGTGAACTTGGATATAAGCTGGGTGTCCATTGTGAACTTGGATATAAGCTGGGTGTCCATTGTGAACTTGGATATAAGCTGGGTGTCCATTGTGAACTGGGATATAAGCTGGGTGTCCATTGTGAACTTGGATATAAGCTGGGTGTCCATTGTGAACTTGGATATAAGCTGGGTGTCCATTGTGAACTTGGATATAAGCTGGGTGTCCATTGTGAACTTGGATATAAGCTGGGTGTCCATTGTGAACTTGGATATAAGCTGGGTGTCCATTGTGAACTTGGATATAAGCTGGGTGTCCATTGTGAACTTGGATATAAGCTGGGTGTCCATTGTGAACTTGGATTTAAGCTGGGTGTCCATTGTGAACTTGGATATAAGCTGGGTGTCCATTGTGAACTTGGATATAAGCTGGGTGTCCATTGTGAACTTGGATATAAGCTGGGTGTCCATTTTGAACTTGGATATAAGCTGGGTGTCCATTGTGAACTTGGATGTAAGCTGGGTGTCCATTGTGAACTTGGATATAAGCTGGGTGTCCATTGTGAACTTGGATATAAGCTGGGTGTCCATTGTGAACTTGGATATAAGCTGGGTGTCCATTGTGAACTTGGATTTAAGCTGGGTGTCCATTGTAAACTTGGATATAAGCTGGGTGTCCATTGTGAACTTGGATATAAGCTGGGTGTCCATTGTGAACTTGGATATAAGCTGGGTGTCCATTTTGAACTTGGATATAAGCTGGGTGTCCATTGTGAACTTGGATATAAGCTGGTGTCCATTGTGAACTTGGATATAAGCTGGGTGTCCATTGTGAACTTGGATGTAAGCTGGGTGTCCATTGTGAACGTGGATTTAAGCTGGGTGTCCATTGTGAATTTGGATATAAGCTGGGTGTCCTTTTTACATCATCATTGGCTTTCGTATTTAGGGTCTTTATTTGCTCCATGAGGATTATAAATAGCCATGATAAATGGGAGAGATATATTTCACAAATTGTATAAGTTCGCAAGTGATCTGATAAATCAGCGCGCATTTGTTTCATAATACTTTTAGCTTAATAGGGAAGGAAAAAATGGTTAAAAATGTGTTATACGCGGAAAAGAGGTTTAATCTATACAAATTACTTGCTTAGGGTTTCAAAATATTTTGAGTACTTGTTTAGGGTATTGGAAATACGGATATTACTTGTTTAGGGTATGTAAAATACCGTGCCATACTTGTTTAGGGGTGCTTTTTCACATTAACACGATTACGTATTTAGGGTACTTTTTGAAAGTCCTTGGACGCGCATGATACCCCCCTTGTAATGAATGACCACTGAGCACCCCGGGTTCAGATCTTCATCATGAGGATGTGACACATGTGATATCCATGTGATATCTATATTAAATCCATGTGATACCCATGTGATATACATGTGATATCTATATTAAATCCATGTGATACCCATCATGCAACCCAGTAACAAAACTTACATGGACAGTTGGTCGGGTTTTCATCACTAAGATCAAGACAATCAAAGTTGCCATCACATACGGCTGACTCTGCGATGCACGCACCAGACGAGGGACACTGAAATTCCCCGGTCTGACATTCTCCTGTAAAAATGTATATAAACAATACTTAAAAAGTAACTTTTTAATACAAGGCAATAAAAATGCTAATAGCTATATAGCCACCAACTCTGTTCAGTGGACAAGGGGCAGGCAGTCCACCTGAATGGCTCTTTTCAGAGCCATCAATCTTTCTCACGTAGGAAAGGAGCAACTAATTTCAAATCAACCTATTTTCTAAAGCTTTTGAGAGCCACCAATGTCGCAAGTAGGAAAAGGGCAGCCCAAATGATGATAAAATATAGAGAAGTGGCAGTCTCTATGTCTTGCTTAACATTTTCCACGCGGCAGGCAGCTGCAGACGACATTCCCAAATTGCACAAAATGTTTCGAAAATGTCAAAATTCTTAAATGTCATTACCATTTTTGGAATCACCATGAGAAACGCATTGAAATGAGTACAAACATGCCTAGTATTGGTCCAGTAATCCTTGAGATAGACCTTGAAAGTTGGGAAAGGTTTCTGAAAATTATGTTTTGTATATGGTAAAACTTACAGCCGCATGGAAAGTGTTAAAAGAATTTGGTCCTGGAGAAGTCAGAGCTAATCATAATGAAAGCTTGACAGTTTTAAACTTGTCTGATGGCAAACCCATTAAACTCTTATCATAAACTCAAAATACGTAACTTACAAGGCAAACAAATGTTCATTATTCAAATACCAATTACAAAATTGTGAAGAAATGCCTTCTCTTTAATTTGAGATATTGCACATGAAGATTGACTGAATATTAACAAAGCTATGTGTCAAAAACCAAACACAAATTCCGATTTGCTATTTAAAAATAGCTTCAAAGGGCATCCGTAGATAATGCACCTATATATTTACCAGAGACCCACAATTTTCCTACATATTTGACAGATTTTGCTAATTTTTTTGTGAAAAACGCAAATTTAAGGATTTTAGACCCATACATTAACCAAAAATGGCTACGAAAAGACGTCATTTATTTACCAGAGGGGTGAAAATGGGACCCTATTTGGTGGCACATTCCTGTGACCTCATATTCACTAAGTACCCCCCCCCCCCCACCCCGGGACATCCAAATTAGCAAAGTTATGAGGGACGAGGTAGAACTTGTTGAATGACGCTAAAACAAAAACACCCCACAACTTACCTACTTGATTCTCACATCTCTCACCCTCATAACCATTCGGGCAAATGCAAATCATAAAATCAAAGAAGGTTTCGCACGACCCGCCGTTTAGACACCCGCCACATGGTAGAGCTGTATAGGGTGAAAATATACAGGGTGGTTAAAGAATTTAACTCATTTTTGAAGGTCATTTTCCTTTTTTTGTTGTGTAAGAAACCTTTTTGTATTTAATTAAATAATGCAGTATCGATTTCATGTTTTCTGACCAGATCTATGTCTAGTTTCCAAACAAGATGCAACAAACCCGGTCCAAATCGGAGCATGTCTAAACTTTTACCCCTGTAAAGTTCAATGACCCCTTTTGACCCCTTCTTGACCTTTGACCTGGTCGATATAATTGAATTATTTTCTTAGCTCATCAAATCAAACAAGATGCAACAAACCCGGTCAAAATCGAACCATGTCTTTACTTTTACCCCTGTAAAGTTCAAAGACCCCTATTGACCCTTCGTGACCTTTGACCTGGTCAATATGATTTATTTATTTTCTTTGCTCATCAATCCAAACAAGATGCAACAAACCCCGTCCAAATCGGAGCATGTCTGAACTTTTACCTCTGTAATGTTCAATGACCCCTAGTGACCTCGTCTTGACCTTTGACCTGGTTAATATGATTGACTTATTTTCTTGGCTCATTAATCCAAACAAGATGCAACAAACCCGGTCTAAATCGGAGCATGTCTAAACTTTTACCCCTGTAAAGTTCAATGACCCCTAGTGACCCGGTATGACATGTCACTTTTAATCGCTGAACACCCTATATATGCATGGACCCAAGGAATCTTTTGACCAATTCTGATAATCATGGGTCATTTCCTCTTGAAAAAATAGCATTTTAAGTGACTGGAGTGAAAATTGACATTTTGACCCCTAGTGACCCCAAATGATTTTTAATTTAAAAAACCTTTCTTTTGTACATGCGTACGGTCAAAAGGAATATGTGGACCAATTTTGACGATCCTAGGTCATTTCACTAAATTGGAAATGCGTTTTAAGTGAAAATCACCTTTTGACCCCTAGTTACCCCTTCTTGACCTTTGACCTGGTCAATATGATTGACTTATTTTCTTGGCTCATCAAATTAAACAAGATGCAACAAACCCCGTCTAAATCGGAGCATGTCTTAACTTTTACCCTTGTAAAGTTCAATGACCCCTAGTGACCCCGTATGACATGTCACTTTTAATCGCTGAACACCCTATATGTGCATGGACCCAAGAAATCTTTTGACTAATTCTGATAATCATGGGCCATTTTCTCTTGAATAAATAGCATTTTAAGTGACTGGAGTGAAAATTGACATTTTGACCCCTAGTGACCCCAAATGATTTTTAATTTAAAAAAACGTTCTTTTGTACATGCGTACGGTCAAAAAGGAATATGTGGACCAATTTTGACGATCCTATGTCATTTCACTAAATTGGAAATGCGTTTTAAGTGAAAATCACCTTTGACCCCTAGTGACCCCTTTTTGACCTTTGACCTGGTCAATATGGTTGACTTATTTTCTTGGCTCATCAAATTAAACAAGATGCACCAAACCCCGTCAAAATCGGAGCATGTCTTAACTTTTACCCCTGTAAAGTTCAATGACCCCTAGTGACCCCGTATGACATGTCACTTTTAATCGCTGAACACCCTATATGTGCATGGACCCAAGGAATCTTTTGACCAATTCTGATAATTATGGGCCATTTTCTCTTGAATAAATAGCATTTTAAGTGACTGGAGTGAAAATTGACATTTTGACCCCTAGTGACCCCAGATGATTTTTATTTTTAAAAACCGTTCTTTTGTAAATGCGTACGGTCAAAAGGAATATGTGGACCAATTTTGACGATCCTAGGTCATTTCACTAAATTGTAAATGCGTTTTAAATGAAAATCACATTTTGACCCCTAGTGACCCCTGTGTGACCTTTGACCCCAAACTGTGAACACCCTATATGAAGGTTAGGTGGGGGGTTCTACTGACCAAGTCTGGTGATTGTAGCATGTAAACTGTAGAAAAAATAGCATTTTTTAGATGGGTTTGAGGAAAGAAAGAAAGAAAGAAAAAGCAGAAGAAGAAGAAAGAAACGGCAGAGATACAGAACCTCGATTTTTTGAAAAAATCAAGGTAAAAAGCAGAAGAAGAAGAAGAAAGAAACGGCAGAGATACAGAACCTCGATTTTTTGAAAAAATCAAGGTAACTAGACATAGATCTGGTCAGAGACCAGGACACCTTGATTTTTGTATGGATTAATGACCTCTAGTGTGACCCCTAGTTACCCCTGTGTGACCTTTGACCCCAAACTGTGAACACCCTATATGAAGGTTAGGTGGGGGGTTCTACTGACCAAGTCTGGTGATTGTAGCATGTAAACTGTAGAAAAAATAGCATTTTTTAGATGGGTTTGAGGAAAGAAAGAAAGAAAAAGCAGAAGAAGAAGAAAGAAACGGCAGAGATACAGAACCTCGATTTTTTGAAAAAATCAAGGTAACTAGACATAGATCTGGTCAGAGACCAGGACACCTTGATTTTTGTATGGATTAATGACCTCTAGTGACCCCATATGACATGTCACTTTTTAAACGCTGAAGAACCGAATGTGCATGACCAATTCTGACGGTCATCATTCATTCTCTCTGAGACAAATATGTCACTTTTAATGGATCCAAGAAATCTTTGGACCAATTCTGACAATCATGGGTCATTTCCTCCCGAAAAAATAGCATTTTGAGTGTTAGGAGTGAAAATTGACCTGTTGACCCCTAGTGACCTATGTTGACCTTTGACTCCATGAAAATGATTGACCTTTTTTCTTGTCTTATCATTGCCTACAAAATGAAACAAGACCGGTCAAAATCGGAGCATGTCTTACATTTTACCCCTGTTTAGGTCAATGACCCCTAGTGACCCCATATGACATGTCACTTTTAATCGCTTAAGACCCTATGTGTACATGGATCCAAGGAATCTTTTGACCAATTCTGATAATCATGGGTCATTTCCTCTCGAAAAAATAGCATTTTGAGTGTGAGGAGTGAAAATTGACCTTTTGACCCCTAGTGACCCCAAATATATTTTGATTTTAAAAACCGAACTAATATATATGCGTACTGTCAAAAGGAATATGTTGACAAATTCTGACGATCCTAGGTCATTTCACTAAATTGCAAACGCGTTTTAAGTGAAAATCACGTTTTGACCACTTATGACCCCTGTGTGACCTTTGACCCCAAACTGTGAAGACCCTATATGTAGGTCTGGTAGGGGGTCCTACTGACCAAATCTGGTGATTGTAGCATGTACACTGTAGAAAAAATAGCATTTTGAGTGCAAGGAATGAAAATTAACCTTTTGACCCCTAGTGACCTATGTTGACCTTTGACCCCGTAAAAATGTTTGACTTTTTTTCTTGTCTTATCAATGCCTACAAAATGAAACATGACCGGTCAAAATCGGAGCATGTCTTACATTTTACCCCTGTTTAGGTCAATGACCCCTAGTGACCCCATCTGATATGTCACTTTTAATCGCTGAAGACCCTATATGTACATGGATACAAGGAATCTTTTGACTAATTCTGACAATCATAGGTCATTTCCTCCCGAAAAAATAGCATTTTCAGTGCGAGGAGTAAACATTTACATTTTGACCCCTAGTGACCCCAAATGATTTTTAATTTTAAAAACCGTTCTTTTGTATATGCGTACGGTCAAAAGGAATATGTGGACCAAATTTGACAATCCTAGGTCATTTCACTAAATTGGAAATGCGTTTTAAGTGAAAATCACGTTTTGACCACTAGTGACCTTTGTGTGACCTTTGACCCCTAACTTTGAAGACCCTATATGTAAGTCAGGTAGGGGGTCCTACTGACCAAGTTTGGTGATTGTAGCATGTAAACTGTAGAAAAATAGCATTTTGTAGATGGGTCAGACAGAAAGAAGAAAGAAACAAACAAGAAAGAAACGGCAGAGATAGAGTACCTCGATTTTTGAAAAAATCAAGGTAAAGAACTAGAGCTAATTGTGCTTCAAGAAGCACGGATATTGGCTGCTTAACATTTAATTTTTGGCCCCTAGTAACCCATTCATGACCTTTGACTTGGTCATGATAATTAACTTGTTTTTTACTTGGTCATGATAATTAACTTGTTTTGTTGTTGTTTTACTTAAACAAGATGAAACTAGAGATAATTGTGTTCATAGATCACGAATATATATTAGTCTCAACACGTTTTTGTCCTCTGGGGCGTGCCATAGTTTGGCACGATTTTATGATAAGAAAAGATTATATGTGTATCCCCTTTTTCTCAAATAATTTGTTAATCCTTTATATGATTTGCTGATTCTGTCACTACTTATGTCTTTTGTAGTACTGAGTCCGAAGATGTTTGAATGGAAATCTAACTCCATTTCCGCTTTGTGATATTAATTTTTTGGCATTAATTCAAACTTCTATTACAAATTTGTTGATAGAATGCCGTATATGACATTATACGGACATCAACACGACATGGACACAGCGGCAATCATTAATATAAAGATACACAGGGTAAAATGTAAGACTTGCTCCGATTTTGACCGGTGATGGCTCATTTTGTAGGCATTGATGAGACAAGAAAAAAAGTCAATCCTTTTGTTGGGGTCAAAGGTCAAGAAAAGGTCACTAGGGGTCCTAATGTAGTAAAAATTTACATTTCGACCCCTAGTGACCTTTTTTGACCTTTGACCCCAAAGAAATGATTGACTTTTTTGCTTGTCTTATCAATTTCTACAAAATGAGATATGACCGGTCAATATCGGAGCATGTCTTACATTTAATCCCTGTTTAGGTCAATGACCTCTAGTGACCCAATGTGACATGTCACTTTTAATCGCTGAACAGCCTATATGAACATTGCTCCAAGGAATCTTTTGACCAATTCTGACAATCATAGGTCATTTCCTCTCGGACAAGTAGCATTTTGAGTGAATGGAGTGAAAATTTACATTTTGACCCCTTGTGACCCCAAATATTTTTTGATTTTCAAAACCGAACTATTGTATATGCGTATGGTCAAAAGGAATATGTTGACCAATTCTGACGATACTAGGTCATTTCACTAAATTTCAACAGCGTTTTAAGTAAAAATCACGTTTTTACCCGTATTGACCCCTGTGTGACCTTTGACCACAAACTGTGAAGACCCTATATGAAGGTTAGGTGGGGGGTTCTACTGACCATGTCTGGTGAATGTAGCTTGTAAACTGTAGGAGTTGAAGCATTTTAAAGCAAATCACGTTTGGTCCCTAGTGACCCCTGTGTGACCTTTGAACCAAAACTGTGAAGACCCTATATGAAGATCAGGTAGGGGGTCCTACTGACCAAGTCTGGTGAATGTAGCATGTAAACTGTAGGAGTAGAAGCATTTTAAAGAAAATCACGTTTTGACCCCTACAGACCCCCGTGTGACCTTTGACCCAAAACTGTGAAGACCCTATATGGAGGTCAGGTAGGGGGTCCTACTGACCAAGTCTGGTAAATGTATCATGTAAACTGTAGGAGTAGAAGCATTTTAAAGAAAATCACGTTTTGACCCCTACAGACTTCCGTGTGACCTTTGACCCAAAACTGTGAAGACCCTATATGGAGGTCAGATAGGGGGTCCTACTGACCGAGTTTGGGGATTGTAGCATGTAAACTGTAGGAGAAGAAGCATTTTTAAGGAGCGTTTGGAAGAAAGAAACAAAGAAACGGAAGGAATGGAGTATATTGGCTCGCTACGCAGCCAATATAAAGAAAGAAAGAAGAAAGAAACGGCAGAGATAGAATACCTCGATTTTTTGAAAAAATCAAGGTAAAGAGAAGAGAAGAGGGGAGAGGTACGTGCCTTACTTGTATCTATTCACTTAAGAATCTCATATACATGCAGGCCGACATGCTGACGTGGGACATGAGTCCCGGACCTCGAAGTGAGAGTAGTTTGGACTCACTTTCCAAAAATAAATAATGCCTGATTGTGAAAAGCAGTGGCGTCGCCAGAGGAGGGGGGGGGGGGGGGGGGATCCCCCCCCCCCCCTCCCCATATTGACGTCGTGTCGGTTGAGATTGGCACTGTCGGTTCATTTGACCACAGGAATCATGGAATTATAAATGTTTATTGATGTATATAATCTAGAATCACTGAAATGAATCACTGAAATAATCTGTTTTCTCAATACGTGGCCAGTTCGTCGCTTCCACGGAGTAGAGCAGATCTCTTGTTTATTCTTGCAACGCCTGTTATTTATCGTGTTATAGTCTATGTTAATGGCGTGTTGATTTAATAAATGTTTGAATGTACGTAATTGAGTTATCATGTGTTCCATTTGTATGCCAAGCGAGTCAGCTATTACCTATACGCGCGCATGTGTCCCCAAAATGCAACATTGCTACAACCTTGTTTAGAGCCAAAATTTACCTCGATCGTGCCAAAAATAGGTGTCAAGTCGAAAAATTTCGCGCGCTACGCGCGCATTTCTGGATTCACAAAAGTCTTGTCGGTTCATTTTCATTTTTCGCCCCCCCCCAATATGAATAACCTAGCTACGCCACTGGTGAAAAGTATGCCTATTTCAACAGGTTTATCAAGGCACGAAACGATTCGCATTAAATTGCATTTTGTTTTTACCAAAATAGACCAGAACACGGTATTTCTGAATTTCACAATTATTTGCGCTTAGGCAAAAAATAATTGAGTTTTCAAGGCCTAAACCACAAATTTTGCAATTCAAAATAGTGCACCAAATGCTTTCAATTCGGGCTCTATTTTAGAATTGGTAAAAAGAAAATTATTGATATTAAAAAAAAAACTGCGCGAATTTGCCTATTTGCAATACATATATTGAACACAAAAAATCGTAATTATATGAAAAAATGGTGCACCAAATGCCTTCGTTAAAGGTTGTATTTTTAAAATTTCTTCAACTTTGGAGGGGGGCACATCCACCCTCAAACACCCCCCTGCGCCGCTATACGCGGCGCGATGGTCGCTGCGCGGCCATTGAGTCTTTAATTGCATTCAGTAAATCGAACCCCCTAACTGAAAAGGCTGGCTACGGGCCTGCATACACCCTTTTGCCTAATCATATGATGCGAAATAATGCGATGTAACTTAACATAAACCGTTTTGCCTAACACACAATACACTTGTTGATGTGATTATTTAGGTAAAAGGGTGTATCTTGATAAAAGTACTTTTTGCAGGGAAACCATCACCCATCAACTCATTAAACAAACTTGCTGTTTAAATTTAAAACACAATTGAATCATTAAAACAAAAATCAAGTCTAATGACCTTTTTAGATAAAAACGCCAAGTGTTTCAACTTTCAAGGTCATTTTTCTCAAAATGCGATTTTTGAAGAATAATAATAATAATAATTAGTATTTATATAGCGCCTTTCCAAAGTGATCAAAGCGCTGTAATTTCGCTGCTGGTGAATCATCAGAATCAGGTCGCATCAA
The DNA here is from genome assembly GCA_035610835.1 of Ophiura sarsii. Taxonomy (NCBI): domain Eukaryota; kingdom Metazoa; phylum Echinodermata; class Ophiuroidea; order Amphilepidida; family Ophiuridae; genus Ophiura; species Ophiura sarsii. Next base: position 57,652,842 of record CM069447.1, on the reverse strand, counting down.
CTTTCTAGCAAACCTATCCGCACTTAGATTGTAACATCCACCATTTTTCAATGCAGCTCCCCAAATACCATTGGGTCAAGGAAGTTTTTGATAACCGAAACAACTAATCACAGATTTTGAAAGCAGGAGGAAACTGGAGATCCGGGAGAAAACCTGTGAGAGCGTGTATGGATCGTGATAAACCAAATGCACATAAAGCCCGACTGAGCACAGATTTCGAACCCGGGATTCATTGGTGCAAAGCGAGGGTATCTACCGCTGCGCCAACACGCTCTCCCTTACAAAAATAATTTACATGATATTATAAGGATGATGTTAGTTGGGGGGGGGGGGGGGACACTTTCAAAAAGCGTTTGTTTTGTTTTAACAAAACCAACATTAAAACAATATTAAATCAATGGAGTTCATGAAAATAAAATACCTCAAATTGAAGTTTACCTCTTCATTTTCATGAATTTGAATATATGATGATTGGGTACAAGATATGTCAAAGATTAGAAATAAGACTTTTATAAATTTGACTTATTGTGTCTTTGTCCCCCATTAAATTGTTGTGCTATTAAATCAAATTAGCTTTTGCCGCATTGTGTCTTATTAACTCATGTTGGGTCACGTTTGAGGTCAAATAGCAGCTATCAGAAGCCAACTGAAGTCATGTGATGCCATTGGAAGCTGGATACATGACAATGAATCCGTTTCCCTAGTTATATATAATGCGCCCTCAAGCTTACCTGTTTCGCAGTTGACGCCTGTGTATCCTGTGTAACATTCACATGTATATGCACCACTGGAGGAAACACAAGTTGCACCATTCAGACAAGGTAAACTAGCACATACGTCTTGAACTGGAAGTAAAGTGGAGAAAAGGTCAAATCAACAAAGAACTGTACCTTATCAGTGTATTTTATCCCAGTCATTTGTTAACACTTTATTTTGCAGAAACCTTTCCCATGTCTATCTCAAGAATTACTGAACCAATACTAGGCATGTTTATACTTATTTTAATGCATTTCTCATGGCGGTCCCAAACATAGTGATGAATTTCAATAATTGTGACATTTTTGAAAAATTTTGCAAACATTTGGAATGTCGTCTGCAGATGCCTGCCACGTTGAAAGCAGTATCAAAATTGTTGAGATTTTTGACACTTCTAAAAAAAGGAAAATATGCAAATTGCCAGTAGATTCATTCAAAAGTATCATCAGTAAAGGTAATGTCTTCCCATTGAGAGGGGGGGGGGGCAGTGATTTGAAATGTTAATCGGACCATTGACACATATGTGACCCAACACGAGTAATTGAGGCACAATGCGGGACATATGAATATTGAGGTATTTATATCGTGATATCAAGGGACATTTTGGTTAATCACATTCCTAACCAAAGTTACATATTATTGAAAATCACTTTGTCTCAAAACATCAAATACAAATTGTTAAGTTGTGGACATTTAAAGTTTTGATTTTGTTACCAAATCAATGGAGTATAAGAAAATTAAAATACCTCAAAATATAACTCTTTATTTTTCATGAATTTGAATCTTTGATTAGGTACAATTTGTGTCAAGGATCAGAAATAAGACTTTTTATAAATTTGAATTATGTCTGTGTATATTATAAGTAAAATTAATTAATTGTTGTGCTATTAAATCAAATTAGCTTCTGCCGAATTGTGCCTCATTAACTCATGTTGGGTCACGTTTGAGATCAAATAGCAGCTATCAGAAGCCAACTGAAGTCATATGATGCCATTGGAAGCCAGACACTTGACAATGAATCCTTTTTCGTTTTCCTAGTCATATAAGGCGCCCTCAAGCTTACCTGTTTCGCAGTTGATGCCTGTGTATCCTGTGTAACATTCACACGTATATGCACCACTGGAGGAAACACACGTTGCACCATTCAGACAAGGTGAACTAGCACATACGTCTTGAACTGAAGTAAAGTGGAGAGAAGGTCAAATTATGAAATGTAAATCTGCAAGAAAATCTACTTTCTAAAAAAAAATCATGAATAGAGGGCACCCCCCTGAAAAAGATAACATAATATGCCTTTAACAGTGATTTGAAATTTTAATCGGACCATTGACACATGTGACCCAACACGAGTAAATGAGGCACAATGAGGGACATATGAATATTGAGTTATTTATATCGTGATATCAACGGGCATTTTGGATAACCACATTCCTTACCAAAGTTACATATTGAAAATCACTTTGTCTCAAAACATCAAATACAAATTGTCAAGTTACGGACATTTAAAGTTTTGCTAACATATCAATTGAGTAAATGAAAATTAAATAGCTCAAAACGTTAATGAATAAAAATTGCCATCGTTGAACACCGTTGCAGGGGCCGTGTTTAAATTTTGAATACCGGAAGGTGTATCAGCTGCCCTTAAACTTAACAATTTCACAATTAGAGCCAGTATATTCGGGCTGACAGAAGCAGAAGCAACTATTGGTGCCTTCAAAGCATGTACCAAAGAAGGCGATGCTCACAGGTTAAACTTACCAGTTTCACAATTAGAGCCAGTATATTCGGGCTGACAGAAGCAGAAGTAACTATTGGTGCCTTCAAAGCATGTACCAAAGAAGGCGATGCTCACAGGTTAAACTTACCAGTTTCACAGTTAGAGCCATAATATTCGGGCTGACAGAAGCAGAAGTAACTATTGGTGCCTTCAAAGCATGTTCCACCATTTTGACAGGGCTCACTAGTGCACTCAGGGGTTACTGAAGGGAAAAAAGGAATCAATAATAGAAAAGGTAGAACGTTTATTTGTTAGGCAAAAAAAAAAAAAATTGACTTGCCCTTTCCGACCGACCCAAATTTTCGGAAATCTAGGGTCGCTATTTTTATTTTTTATTTTTTCCAAAGTAAAAAAAAAAAATAGAATTTTTTTTGTTGTTGAAAGAAGCACATAACAATAAAGAAAGATAAAAACATGTTTTTGAGTAGTATCTGCTTGTTTAAAAATCAAAAAAATCAAAACAAAAAAAATCAAAAAAAATCAAATCTTTAAAACGTGTTTTTGTGTAGTATCTCCTTGTTTAAATTTAAAAAGATTAAAAAAATCCGACTGTCCGACCCAGACTCTGGCCCTGAAAGGGCAAGTCAACTTTTTTTGTTGCCTTATCATGATTGTTTGCTGTAAACGGAATTCTGATGGCAACATACTTGAAATAAATTATTACTACAAAATGTGGCATTGTTTATGAACAGATCAACTTCCCATTGATATGCAACACATTATAAACATATGTGATGCCATCAAGCGGAATGAGTCGTATGTCGGGAATATTGATTTTGAGTTATAGGTAAAAGGAAGTGACAAGTTCTTATGTTTTACTTTGTTTTCTCAGTTGGAAAACTGTTTGTAACTTAAAAACTAGAGATATAGGCAATTGAACAGATCTTTTTTTGAGGAGTTTATATATGTGACGTGATCAAGGGAAATGAGTCACATGTCGGCAGTTTTGAATTTTGATATTTGTCCATCATCTAAAAGCAGGTGAAAAATGCTACAGTATGGTCCAAACCCCATTAACATTGAACTTTGAGTCTTTAAGTTACAAAACAATTTACCAACTGAGAAAACAATGTAAAACATTAGAATTTGTCACTTCTTTTTACCTATAACTCAAAATCAATATTCCCGACATACGACTCATTCCGCTTGTCGCGTCACATATAGACAGAGGAAAGGAGAACATTTTCAACAGTCAACATCATAACAGTATCTTCTGCTCTACAAGGTGAGAGTCAGAAAGAATGGGATTTTTTTCTCAAAAGTGCTACAAATAATAAAAGCCATATATTTGGCTTTCATTTTTTTTTAAATCCATATAGAATCGCAATAATCAATACAATTGGTTAAAAATATCAAAAGGTGTATGAACTTTTAAGAATTCAATGAAAAAACACCTAGCAAGAAGTGCCAGGATGGCCCAAGAGTTTGTTGATACTGTTTAACTTTATTTTATTTGTGTCCCTTTCTTGTCTCATGCTCCTCGTTCCAGGCGCCTAGTTTGCTTTTTTAGCAGACTTTATGGGTTATCCTGGTATCTCGGCATTTTGGTGTTTGTGTTCTTGATTATATGTATATATTTGTGTCATGCATTTTTTGTATGTTGTATTTTGTATATTGTCGTTTTGCCTAATAAACAACAAACAAACAAACAAACAAACAAACAATTTTGGATACAAAATCTTTAAATAAATAGAACCATGGAAATGAGAGTAAAGAAAATGTCTGAATTCAAGGAATACAATTAAAAATATATTGAAGATAATTCAACCATCCCATGGATTTGGCGTTAAAATAGAGGACATTACTAAAAATGAGTGTAACTTATATGACAATCATGCAATGATCGATTTTTTAAATAAAAGCAAATGGTCTTTTATCACTGCAATTGGTTTTGAAGATTCTTGCCTAAATAAAAATGGGTTCGTCGGGCCCGTACATAGAACAGGTCACCTAAGGCAAAAAAAAAGAAAAAAAGTTGACTTGCCCTTTCAGGGCTAGAGTCTGGGTCAGACGGTCAGATTTTTTTAAATTTTTAAATTTAAACAGGGAGATACTACACAGAAACATGTTTTAAAGATGTTTTTTTTAATTTTAATTTTTTTTAATTTTTTTAATTTTTAATTTTTAATTTTTAAACAAGCATATACTACTCAGAAACACGTTTTCATCTTGTAGCGATCCTAGATTCCGAATATTTGGGTCGGTCGGAAAGGGCAAGTCAACTTTTTTTTTTGCCCAATAGGTCACCTAATAATGTTGGGTTAGTTATTGCAGTTTACACTTTCCACGCGGCTATTGGTTCGACCATATACAAAACTGATTTTTCAGAAACCCTTCCCACATTTCAAGGTCTATCTCAAGGATTATGGAACCAATACTAGGCATGTTTGTACTTATTTTAATGCATTTAATACAAACAATTTTTTTTGGGGGGGCCTAAGTGTGTGTTATTATTTCTCAAGGTGATTCCATGGTAATGAAATTCAATAACTTTGACATTTTTGAGACATTTTGGAATGTCGTCTGCAAATGCCTGCCGCATGGAAAGTGTTAAGATTAACCTTACGTAAATTTAGGAAGAGTTATTTGTTAACTTCTGATCCAGACTTAAGAAGGTATTTCTAAATTGAGCTTCATAATGAAGGGTCATGTTCTAAAGTTTGACCTAGGGTCTATATCGTGAATATTAACTCACAAATTCTTAAACAATTCTCCTAAGAAGAGTTGAAAACTTCAGAAGAATAACTCTACTATTGAGGCATGGTTCACTAGATATGACTTACCCATTTCACACATGTCTCCTTCAAAACCTAGTATACAATTACATGTGTATGAATTAATCCCATCAATACATGTCCCCATATTGAAGCATGGTTCACTAGATATGACTTATCCATTTCACACATGTCTCCTACATAACCTAGTCTACAATTACATGTGTATGAATTAATCCCATCAATACATGTCCCCATATTGAAGCATGGTTCACTATAGATATGACTTACCCATTTCACACATGTCTCCTACATAACCTAGTCTACAATTACATGTGTATGAATTAATCCCATCAATACACGTCCCCAAATTGAGGCATGGTTCACTAGATATGACTTACCCATTTCACACATGTCTCCTACATAACCTAGTCTACAATTACATGTGTATGAATTAATCCCATCAATACATGTCCCCATATTAAAGCATGGTTCACTAGATATTACCCATTTCACACATGTCTCCTACAAAACCTAGTCTACAATTACAAGTGTATGAATTAATCCCATCAATACATGTCCTCATATTGAGGCATGGTTCACTAGATATGACTTACCCATTTCACACATGTCTCCTACAAAACCTAGTCTACAATTACATGTGTATGAATTAATCCCATCAATACATGTCCCCATATTGAGGCATGGTTCACTAGATATGACTTACCTATTTCACACATGTCTCCTACAAAACCTAGTCCACAATTACATGTGTATGAATTAATCCCATCAATACATGTCCCCATATTAAAGCATGGTTCACTAGATATGACTTACCCATTTCACACATGTCTCCTACATAACCTAGTCTACAATTACAAGTGTATGAATTAATCCCATAATACATGTCCCCATATTGAAGCATGGTTCACTAGATATGACTTACCCATTTCACACATGTCTCCTACAAAACCTAGTCTACAATTATATGTGTATGAATTAATCCCATCAATACATGTCCCCATATTGAAGCATGGTTCACTAGATATGACTTACCCATTTCACACATGTCTCCTACAAAACCTAGTCTACAATTACATGTGTATGAATTAATCCCATCAATACATGTCCCCATATTGAGGCACGGTTCACTAGATATGACTTACCCATTTCACACATGTCTCCTACATAACCTAGTCTACAATTACATGTGTATGAATTAAAACCATCAATACATGTCCCCATATTGAGGTTCACTAGATATGACTTACCCATTTCACACATGTCTCCTACATAACCTAGTCTACAATTACAAGTGTATGAATTAATCCCATAATACATGTCCCCATATTGAAGCATGGTTCACTAGATATGACTTACCTATTTCACACATGTCTCCTACAAAACCTAGTCTACAATTATATGTGTATGAATTAATCCCATCAATACATGTCCCCATATTGAAGCATGGTTCACTAGATATGACTTACCCATTTCACACATGTCTCCTACAAAACCTAGTCTACAATTACATGTGTATGAATTAATCCCATCAATACATGTCCCCATATTGAGGCACGGTTCACTAGATATGACTTACCCATTTCACACATGTCTCCTACAAAACCTAGTCTACAATTACATGTGTATGAATTAATCCCATCAATACATGTCCCCCCCCCCCCCCATATTGAGGTTCACTAGATATGACTTACCCATTTCACTAAGTCTCCTACAAAAACTAGTCTACAATTACATGTGTATGAATTAATCCCATCACTACATGTCCTCAGATTGAGGCATGGTTCACTATATATGACTTACCCATTTCACACATGTCTCCTACGAAACCTAGTCTACAATTACATGTGTATGAATTAATCCCATCAATACATGTCCCCATATTGAGGCACGGTTCACTAGATATGACTTACCCATTTCACACATGTCTCCTACAAAACCTAGTCTACAATTACATGTGTATGAATTAATCCCATCAATACATGTCCCCATATTAAAGCATGGTTCACTAGATATTACTTACCCATTTCACACATGTCTCCTACATTAATCCTAGTCTACAATTACATGTGTATGAATTAATCCCATCAATACATGTCCCCATATTAAGGCACGGTTCACTAGATATGACTTACCCATTTCACTAAGTCTCCTACAAAAACTAGTCTACAATTACATGTGTATGAATTAATCCCATCACTACATGTCCTCAGATTGAGGCATGGTTCACTATATATGACTTACCCATTTCACACATGTCTCCTACGAAACCTAGTCTACAATTACATGTGTATGAATTAATCCCATCAATACATGTCCCCATATTGAGGCACGGTTCACTAGATATGACTTACCCATTTCACACATGTCTCCTACAAAACCTAGTCTACAATTACATGTGTATGAATTAATCCCATCAATACATGTCCCCCCATATTGAGGTTCACTAGATATGACTTACCCATTTCACTAAGTCTCCTACAAAACCTAGTCTACAATTACATGTGTATGAATTAATCCCATCAATACATGTCCCCATATTAAAGCATGGTTCACTAGATATTACTTACCCATTTCACACATGTCTCCTACATTAATCCTAGTCTACAATTACATGTGTATGAATTAATCCCATCAATACATGTCCCCATATTAAGGCACGGTTCACTAGATATGACTTACCCATTTCACACATGTCTCCTACAAAACCTAGTCTACAATTACATGTGTATGAATTAATCCCATCAATATATGTCCCCATATTGAGGCATAATTCACTAGATATGACTTACCCAGCCTACATGACTGTGCTCTGAACTAACCAAATCATATTGGTTCTGTGGCATCCAACTTACGGGCAGAGTTAAAATAAGGAAATAGTGACTCAGGGATGGTATCCAGATTCGTACGGATTGAAAACCATATATCAGAGAGGGTAAACGCACTGGCTGTCCGTTCACGGGAGTTGTTCGATGCGTTCGCTAAGCATGGCTCAACACGTATTGGTTGGTCATTATTTAACCGCACTCCGTTTATCTACACAAAATTGTCCGTTTATCCCAGTGCATTTACCCTCTCCAATGAGATTGTATCAAATTTAACTCATTATTGATTAATGAAATGTTATCATTTAATAAAGAATGGATGTTATATGAATAAAATGCCAAATCTGAAGTACCAATTGTGAGGACAATATTTATTATTAATGGAAAAAAACATGCTTTGTTGAACTTGGATTTGTTGAGCTGTGTGTCCATTGTGAACTTGAATGTAAGCTGAGTGTCCATGTGAACGTGGATGTAAGCTGGGTGTCCATTGTGAACTTGGATTTAAGCTGGGTGTCCATTGTGAACTTGGATATAAGCTGGGTGTCCATTATGAACTTGGATATAAGCTGGGTGTCCATTGTGAACTTGGATTTAAGCTGGGTGTCCATTGTGAATTTGGATTTAAGCTGGGTGTCTATTGTGAACTTGGATATAAGCTGGGTGTCCATTGTGAACTTGGATATAAGCTGGGTGTCCATTATGAACTTGGATATAAGCTGGGTGTCCATTGTGAACTTGGATTTAAGCTGGGTGTCCATTGTGAACTTGGATATAAGCTGGGTGTCCATTGTGAACTTGGATATAAGCTGGGTGTCCATTGTGAACTTGGATATAAGCTGGGTGTCCATTGTGAACTTGGATATAAGCTGGGTGTCCATTGTGAACTTGGATATAAGCTGGGTGTCCATTGTGAACTGGGATATAAGCTGGGTGTCCATTGTGAACTTGGATATAAGCTGGGTGTCCATTGTGAACTTGGATATAAGCTGGGTGTCCATTGTGAACTTGGATATAAGCTGGGTGTCCATTGTGAAATTGGATATAAGCTGGGTGTCCATTGTGAACTTGGATATGGGCTGGGTGTCCATTGTGAACTTGGATATAAGCTGGGTGTCCATTGTGAACTTGGATTTAAGCTGGGTGTCCATTGTGAACTTGGATATCAGCTGGGTGTCCATTGTGAACTTGGATATAAGCTGGGTGTCCATTGTGAACTTGGATATAAGCTGGGTGTCCATTTTGAACTTGGATATAAGCTGGGTGTCCATTGTGAACTTGGATATAAGCTGGGTGTCCATTGTGAACTTGGATATAAGCTGGGTGTCCATTGTGAACTTGGATATAAGCTGGGTGTCCATTGTGAACTTGGATATAAGCTGGGTGTCCATTGTGAACTTGGATTTAAGCTGGGTGTCCATTGTGAACTTGGATATAAGCTGGGTGTCCATTGTGAAATTGGATATAAGCTGGGTGTCCATTGTGAACTTGGATATAAGCTGGGTGTCCATTTTGAACTTGGATATAAGCTGGGTGTCCATTGTGAACTTGGATATAAGCTGGTGTCCATTGTGAACTTGGATATAAGCTGGGTGTCCATTGTGAACTTGGATGTAAGCTGGGTGTCCATTGTGAACGTGGATTTAAGCTGGGTGAATATTTTGAGTACTTGTTTAGGGTATTGGAAATACGGATATTACTTGTTTAGGGTATGTAAAATACCGTGCCATACTTGTTTAGGGGTGCTTTTTCACATTAACACGATTACGTATTTAGGGTACTTTTTGAAAGTCCTTGGACGCGCATGATACCCCCCTTGTAATGAATGACCACTGAGCACCCCGGGTTCAGATCTTCATCATGAGGATGTGACACATGTGATATCCATGTGATATCTATATTAAATCCATATGATACCCATGTGATATACATGTGATATCTATATTAAATCCATGTGATACCCATCATGCAACCCAGTAACAAAACTTACATGGACAGTTGGTCGGGTTTTCATCACTAAGATCAAGACAATCAAAGTTGCCATCACATACGGCTGACTCTGCGATGCACGCACCAGACGAGGGACACTGAAATTCCCCGGTCTGACATTCTCCTGTAAAAAAAGTATATAAACAATACTTAAAAAGTAACTTTTTAATACAAGGCAATAAAAATGCTAATAGCTATATAGCCACCAACTCTGTTCAGTGGACAAGGGGCAGGCAGTCCACCTGAATGGCTCTTTTCAGAGCCATCAATCTTTCTCACGTAGGAAAGGAGCAACTAATTTCAAATCAACCTATTTTCTAAAGCTTTTGAGAGCCACCAATGTCGCAAGTAGGAAAAGGGCAGCCCAAATGATGATAAAATATAGAGAAGTGGCAGTCTCTATGTCTTGCTTAACATTTTCCACGCGGCAGGCAGCTGCAGACGACATTCCCAAATTGCACAAAATGTTTCGAAAATGTCAAAATTCTTAAATGTCATTACCATTTTTGGAATCACCATGAGAAACGCATTGAAATGAGTACAAACATGCCTAGTATTGGTCCAGTAATCCTTGAGATAGACCTTGAAAGTTGGGAAAGGTTTCTGAAAATTATGTTTTGTATATGGTAAAACTTACAGCCGCATGGAAAGTGTTAAAAGAATTTGGTCCTGGAGAAGTCAGAGCTAATCATAATGAAAGCTTGACAGTTTTAAACTTGTCTGATGGCAAACCCATTAAACTCTTATCATAAACTCAAAATACGTAACTTACAAGGCAAACAAATGTTCATTATTCAAATACCAATTACAAAATTGTGAAGAAATGCTTTCTCTTTAATTTGAGATATTGCACATGAAGATTGACTGAATATTAACAAAGCTATGTGTCAAAAACCAAACACAAATTCCGATTTGCTATTTAAAAATAGCTTCAAAGGGCATCCGTAGATAATGCACCTATATATTTACCAGAGACCCACAATTTTCCTACATATTTGACAGATTTTGCTAATTTTTTTGTGAAAAACAGCAAATTTAAGGATTTTAGACCCATACATTAACCAAAAATGGCTACGAAAAGACGTCATTTATTTACCAGAGGGGTGAAAATGGGACCCTATTTGGTGGCACATTCCTGTGACCTCATATTCACTAAACCCCCCCCCCCCCCCCCCCCCACCCCGGGACATCCAAATTAGCAAAGTTATGAGGGACGAGGTAGAACTTGTTGAATGACGCTAAAACAAAAACACCCCACAACTTACCTACTTGATTCTCACATCTCTCACCCTCATAACCATTCGGGCAAATGCAAATCATAAAATCAAAGAAGGTTTCGCACGACCCGCCGTTTAGACACCCGCCACATGGTAGAGCTGTATAGGGTGAAAATATACAGGGTGGTTAAAGAATTTAACTCATTTTTGAAGGTCATTTTCCTTTTTTTGTTGTGTAAGAAACCTTTTTGTATTTAATTAAATAATGCAGTATCGATTTCATGTTTTCTGACCAGATCTATGTCTAGTTTCCAAACAAGATGCAACAAACCCGGTCCAAATCGGAGCATGTCTAAACTTTTACCCCTGTAAAGTTCAATGACCCCTAGTGACCCGGTATGACATGTCACTTTTAATCGCTGAACACCCTATATATGCATAGACCCAAGGAATCTTTTGACCAATTCTGATAATCATGGGTCATTTCCTCTTGAAAAAATAGCATTTTAAGTGACTGGAGTGAAAATTGACATTTTGACCCCTAGTGACCCCAAATGATTTTTAATTTGAAAAACCTTTCTTTTGTACATGCGTACGGTCAAAAGGAATATGTGGACCAATTTTGACGATCCTAGGTCATTTCACTAAATTGGAAATGCGTTTTAAGTGAAAATCACCTTTTGACCCCTAGTGACCCCTGTGTGACCTTTGACCCCAAACTATGAACACCCTATATGAAGGTTAGGTGGGGGGTTCTACTGACCAAGTTTGGTGATTGTAGCATGTAAACTGTAGAAAAAATAGCGTTTTTTAGATGGGTTTGAGGAAAGAAAGAAAGAACTAGACATAGTTCTGGTCTGAGACCAGGACACCTTGATTTTTTATGGATTAATGACCTCTAGTCACCCCATATGACATGTCACTTTTAATGGATCCAACAAATCTTTTGACCAATTCTGACAATCATGGGTCATTTCCTCCCGAAAAAATAGCATTTTGAGTGCGAGGAGTGCAAATTGACCTTTTGACCCCTAGTGACCTATGTTGACCTTTGACATAATAAAAATTATTTGACTTTTTTTTCTTGTTTCATCAATGCCTACAAGATGAAACAAATCCGGTCAAAATCGGAGCATGTCTTATATTTTACCCCTGTTTAGGTCAATGACCCCTAGTGACCCCATATGACATGTCACTTTTAATCGCTGAAGACCCTATATGTACATGGATCCAAGAAATCTTTTGACTAATTCTGACAATCATGCGTCATTTCCTCCCGAAAAAATAGCATTTTGAGTGTGAGGAGTGAAAATTGACCTTTTGACCCCTAGTGACCCTAAATATATTTTGATTTTAAAAACCGAACTATTATATATGCGTACGGTCAAAAGGAATATGTTGACAAATACTGACGATCCTAGGTCATTTCACTAAATTGCAAACGCGTTTAAGTGAAAATCACGTTTTGACCACTTATGACCCCTGTGTGACCTTTGACCCCAAACTGTGAAGACCCTATATGTAGGTCTGGTAGGGGGTCCTACTGACCAAATCTGGTGATTGTAGCATGTACACTGTAGAAAAAATAGCATTTTGAGTGCAAGGAATGAAAATTGACCTTTTGACCCCTAGTGACTTATGTTGACCTTTGACCCCGTGAAAATGATTGACTTTTTTTCTTGTCTTATCAATGCCTATAAAATGAAACATGACCGGTCAAAATCGGAGCATGTCTTACATTTTACCTTTGTTTAGGTCAATGACCCCTAGTGACCCCATCTGACATGTCACTTTTAATCGCTCAAGACCCTATATGTACATGGATATAAGGAATCTTTTGACCAATTCTGACAATCATAGGTCATTTCCTTCCGAAAAAATAGCCTTTTCAGTGCGAGGAGTAAACATTTACATTTTGACCCCTAGTGACCCCAAATTATTTTTAATTTTAAAAACCGTTCTTTTGTATATGCGTACGGTCAAAATAAATATGTGGACCAATTTTGACAATCCTAGGTCATTTCACTAAATTGGAAATGCGTTTTAAGTGAAAATCACGTTTTGACCCCTTATGACATCTGTGTGACCTTTGACCCCAAACTGTGAAGACCCTATATGTAGGTCAGGTAGGGGGTCCTACTGACCAAATCTGGTGATTGTAGCATGTAAACTGTAGAAAAAATAGCATTTTGTAGATGGGTCTGATAGAAAGAAACAAACAAACAAAGAAGAAGAAAGAAACGGCAGAGATAGAGTACCTCGATTTTTGAAAAAATCAAGGTAAAAAGCACTAGATCTCGCTCCGGTCTAAGACCAGGCTACCTTGATTTTTCTTTGAGAAAATGATCCCTAGTGACCCCTTCTTGACCTTTGACCTGATTAAAATGATTAACTTATTTTCTTGGCTCATCAATCCAAACAAGATGCAACAAATCCGGTCCAAATCGGATCATGTCTTAAATTTTACCCCTTTAAAGTTCAATGACCCCTTTTGACCCCTTCTTGAACTTTGACCTGGTCGATATAATTGAATTATTTTCTTAGCTCATCAAATCAAACAAGATGCAACAAACCCGGTCAAAATCGAACCATGTCTTTACTTTTACCCCTGTAAAGTTCAAAGACCCCTATTGACCCTTCGTGACCTTTGACCTGGTCAATATGATTTATTTATTTTCTTTGCTCATCAATCCAAACAAGATGCAACAAACCCCGTCCAAATCGGAGCATGTCTGAACTTTTACCTCTGTAATGTTCAATGACCCCTAGTGACCTCTTCTTGACCTTTGACCTGGTTAATATGATTGACTTATTTTCTTGGCTCATCAATCCAAACAAGATGTAACAAACCCGGTCTAAATCGGAGCATGTCTAAACTTTTACCCCTGTAAAGTTCAATGACCCCTAGTGACCCGGTATGACATGTCACTTTTAATCGCTGAACACCCTATATATGCATGGACCCAAGGAATCTTTTGACCAATTCTGATAATCATGGGTCATTTCCTCTTGAAAAAATAGCATTTTAAGTGACTGGAGTGAAAATTGACATTTTGACCCCTAGTGACCCCAAATGATTTTTAATTTAAAAAACCGTTCTTTTGTACATGCGTACGGTCAAAAGGAATATGTGGACCAATTTTGACGATCCTAGGTCATTTCACTAAATTGGAAATGCGTTTTAAGTGAAAATCACCTTTTGACCCCTAGTGACCCCTTCTTGACCTTTGACCTGGTCAATATGATTGACTTATTTTCTTGGCTCATCAAATTAAACAAGATGCAACAAACCCCGTCCAAATCGGAGCATGTCTTAACTTTTACCCTTGTAAAGTTCAATGACCCCTAGTGACCCCGTATGACATGTCACTTTTAATCGCTGAACACCCTATATGTGCATGGACCCAAGAAATCTTTTGACTAATTCTGATAATCATGGGCCATTTTCTCTTGAATAAATAGCATTTTAAGTGACTGGAGTGAAAATTGACATTTTGACCCCTAGTGACCCCAAATGATTTTTAATTTAAAAAACCGTTCTTTTGTACATGCGTACGGTCAAAAAGGAATATGTGGACCAATTTTGACGATCCTATGTCATTTCACTAAATTGGAAATGCGTTTTAAGTGAAAATCACCTTTTGACCCCTAGTGACCCCTTTTTGACCTTTGACCTGGTCAATATGGTTGACTTATTTTCTTGGCTCATCAAATTAAACAAGATGCACCAAACCCCGTCAAAATCGGAGCATGTCTTAACTTTTACCCCTGTAAAGTTCAATGACCCCTAGTGACCCCGTATGACATGTCACTTTTAATCGCTGAACACCCTATATGTGCATGGACCCAAGGAATCTTTTGACCAATTCTGATAATCATGGGTCATTTTCTCTTGAATAAATAGCATTTTAAGTGACTGGAGTGAAAATTGACATTTTGACCCCTAGTGACCCCAGATGATTTTTATTTTTAAAAACCTTTCTTTTGTAAATGCGTACGGTCAAAAGGAATATGTGGACCAATTTTGACGATCCTAGGTCATTTCACTAAATTGTAAATGCGTTTTAAATGAAAATCACATTTTGACCCCTAGTGACCCCTGTGTGACCTTTGACCCCAAACTGTGAACACCCTATATGAAGGTTAGGTGGGGGGTTCTACTGACCAAGTCTGGTGATTGTAGCATGTAAACTGTAGAAAAAATAGCATTTTTTAGATGGGTTTGAGGAAAGAAAGAAAGAACTAGATCTTGCTCCGGTCAAAGACCAGGCTACCTTGATTTTTCTTTGGGAAAATGATCCCTAGTGACCCCTTCTTGACCTTTGACCTGATTAAAATGATTGACTTATTTTCTTGGCTCATCAATCCAAACAAGATGCAACAAATCCGGTCCAAATCGGATCATGTCTTAAATTTTACCCCTTTAAAGTTCAATGACCCCTTTTGACCCCTTCTTGACCTTTGACCTGGTCAATATTATTGAATTATTTTCTCAGCTCATCAAATCAAACAAGATGCAACAAACCCGGTCAAAATCGAACCATGTCTTTACTTTTACCCCTGTAAAGTTCAATGACCCCTATTGACCCTTCGTGACCTTTGACCTGGTCAATATGATTTATTTATTTTCTTTGCTCATCAACCAAACAAGATGCAACAAACCCCGTCCAAATCGGAGCATGTCTTAACTTTTACCTCTGTAATGTTCAATGACCCCTAGTGACCCCTTCTTGACCTTTGACCTGGTCAATATGATTGACCTTTTTTCTTGGCTCATCAATCCAAACAAGATGCAACAAACCCAGTCCAAATCGGAGCATGTCTAAACTTTTACCCCTGTAAAGTTCAATGACCCCTAGTGACCCGGTATGACATGTCACTTTTAATCGCTGAACACCCTATATATGCATGGACCCAAGGAATCTTTTGACCAATTCTGATAATCATGGGTCATTTCCTCTTGAAAAAATAGCATTTTAAGTGACTGGAGTAAAAATTGACATTTTGACCCCTAGTGACCCCAAATGATTTTTAATTTAAAAAACCGTTCTTTTGTACATGCGTACGGTCAAAAGGAATATGTGGACCAATTTTGACGATCCTAGGTCATTTTACTAAATTGGAAATGCGTTTTAAGTGAAAATCCCCTTTTGACCCCTAGTGACCCCTTCTTGACCTTTGACCTGGTCAATATGATTGACTTATTTTCTTGGCTCATCAAATTAAACAAGATGCAACAAACCCCGTCCAAATCGGAGCATGTCTTAACTTTTACCCCTGTAAAGTTCAATGACCCCTAGTGACCCCGTATGACATGTCACTTTTAATCGCTGAACACCCTATATGTGCATGGACCCAAGGAATCTTTTGACCAATTCTGATAATCATGGGCCATTTTCTCTTGAATAAATAGCATTTTAAGTGACTGGAGTGAAAATTGACATTTTGACCCCTAGTGACCCCAAATGATTTTTGATTTAAAAAACCGTTCTTTTGTACATGCGTACGGTCAAAAGGAATATGTGGACCAATTTTGACGATCCTAGGTCATTTCACTAAATTGGAAATGCGTTTTAAGTGAAAATCACCTTTTGACCCCTAGTGACCCCTGTGTGACCTTTGACCCCAAACTGTGAACACCCTATATGAAGGTTAGGTGGGGGGTTCTACTGACCAAGTCTGGTGATTGTAGCATGTAAACTGTAGAAAAAATAGCATTTTTTAGATGGGTTTGAGGAAAGAAAGAAAGAAAGAAAAAGCAGAAGAAGAAGAAAGAAACGGCAGAGATACAGAACCTCGATTTTTTGAAAAAATCAAGGTAAAAAGCAGAAGAAGAAGAAGAACTAGATCTAGTTCTGGTCTGAGACCAGGGCACCTTGATTTTAATGAGAAAATGATCCATAGTGACCTCTTCTTGACCATTGACCTGGTTATGATGATTGACTTTTATTCTTGCCTGATTGAACCAAACAAGATAAAACAGGTCCGATCTAATTCGGAGCATGTTTTGCAAATCGGAACATGTATAGGTCAATGACCCCTAGTGACCCCATACGACATGTCAATTTTAATCGCTTAAGACCCTATGTGTACATAGATCCAAGAAATCTTTTGACCAATTCTGATAATCATGGGTCATTTCCTCTCGAAAAAATAGCATTTTTAGTGCGAGGATTGAAAATTTACATTTTGACCCCTAGTGACCCCAAATGATTTTTAATTTTAAAAACCATTCTTTTGTATATGCGTACGGTCAAAAGGAATATGTGGACCAATTTTGACAATCCTAGGTCATTTCACTAAATTGGAAATACGTTTTAAGTGAAAATCACGTTTTGACCACTAGTGACCTTTGTGTGACCTTTGACCCCTAACTTTGAAGACCCTATATGTAAGTCAGGTAGGGGGTCCTACTGACCAAGTTTGGTGATTGTAGCATGTAAACTGTAGAAAAAATAGCATTTTGTAGACTGTGTGTAAGGCCCGGTTTGATAGAAGAAAGAAGAAAGAAACGGCAGAGATAGAATACCTCGATTTTTTGAAAAAATCAAGGTAAAGAAACGGCAGAGATACAGAACCTCGATTTTTTGAAAAAATCAAGGTAACTAGACATAGATCTGGTCAGAGACCAGGACACCTTGATTTTTGTATGGATTAATGACCTCTAGTGTGACCCCTAGTGACCCCTGTGTGACCTTTGACCCCAAACTGTGAACACCCTATATGAAGGTTAGGTGGGGGGTTCTACTGACCAAGTCTGGTGATTGTAGCATGTAAACTGTAGAAAAAATAGCATTTTTTAGATGGGTTTGAGGAAAGAAAGAAAGAAAAAGCAGAAGAAGAAGAAAGAAACGGCAGAGATACAGAACCTCGATTTTTTGAAAAAATCAAGGTAACTAGACATAGATCTGGTCAGAGACCAGGACACCTTGATTTTTGTATGGATTAATGACCTCTAGTGACCCCATATGACATGTCACTTTTTAAACGCTGAAGAACCGAATGTGCATGACCAATTCTGACGGTCATCATTCATTCTCTCTGAGACAAATATGTCACTTTTAATGGATCCAAGAAATCTTTGGACCAATTCTGACAATCATGGGTCATTTCCTCCCGAAAAAATAGCATTTTGAGTGTTAGGAGTGAAAATTGACCTGTTGACCCCTAGTGACCTATGTTGACCTTTGACTCCATGAAAATGATTGACCTTTTTTCTTGTCTTATCATTGCCTACAAAATGAAACAAGACCGGTCAAAATCGGAGCATGTCTTACATTTTACCCCTGTTTAGGTCAATGACCCCTAGTGACCCCATATGACATGTCACTTTTAATCGCTTAAGACCCTATGTGTACATGGATCCAAGGAATCTTTTGACCAATTCTGATAATCATGGGTCATTTCCTCTCGAAAAAATAGCATTTTGAGTGTGAGGAGTGAAAATTGACCTTTTGACCCCTAGTGACCCCAAATATATTTTGATTTTAAAAACCGAACTAATATATATGCGTACTGTCAAAAGGAATATGTTGACAAATTCTGACGATCCTAGGTCATTTCACTAAATTGCAAACGCGTTTTAAGTGAAAATCACGTTTTGACCACTTATGACCCCTGTGTGACCTTTGACCCCAAACTGTGAAGACCCTATATGTAGGTCTGGTAGGGGGTCCTACTGACCAAATCTGGTGATTGTAGCATGTACACTGTAGAAAAATAGCATTTTGAGTGCAAGGAATGAAAATTGACCTTTTGACCCCTAGTGACCTATGTTGACCTTTAAACCCGTAAAAATGTTTGACTTTTTTTCTTGTCTTATCAATGCCTACAAAATGAAACATGACCGGTCAAAATCGGAGCATGTCTTACATTTTACCCCTGTTTAGGTCAATGACCCCTAGTGACC
Source organism: Ophiura sarsii (assembly GCA_035610835.1). Lineage (NCBI taxonomy): Eukaryota > Metazoa > Echinodermata > Ophiuroidea > Amphilepidida > Ophiuridae > Ophiura > Ophiura sarsii. Next base: position 57,633,634 of record CM069447.1, on the reverse strand, counting down.
CCATCTGATATGTCACTTTTAATCGCTGAAGACCCTATATGTACATGGATACAAGGAATCTTTTGACTAATTCTGACAATCATAGGTCATTTCCTCCCGAAAAAATAGCATTTTCAGTGCGAGGAGTAAACATTTACATTTTGACCCCTAGTGACCCCAAATGATTTTTAATTTTAAAAACCGTTCTTTTGTATATGCGTACGGTCAAAAGGAATATGTGGACCAAATTTGACAATCCTAGGTCATTTCACTAAATTGGAAATGCGTTTTAAGTGAAAATCACGTTTTGACCACTAGTGACCTTTGTGTGACCTTTGACCCCTAACTTTGAAGACCCTATATGTAAGTCAGGTAGGGGGTCCTACTGACCAAGTTTGGTGATTGTAGCATGTAAACTGTAGAAAAATAGCATTTTGTAGATGGGTCAGACAGAAAGAAGAAAGAAACAAACAAGAAAGAAACGGCAGAGATAGAGTACCTCGATTTTTGAAAAAATCAAGGTAAAGAACTAGAGCTAATTGTGCTTCAAGAAGCACGGATATTGGCTGCTTAACATTTAATTTTTGGCCCCTAGTAACCCATTCATGACCTTTGACTTGGTCATGATAATTAACTTGTTTTTTACTTGGTCATGATAATTAACTTGTTTTGTTGTTGTTTTACTTAAACAAGATGAAACTAGAGATAATTGTGTTCATAGATCACGAATATATATTAGTCTCAACACGTTTTTGTCCTCTGGGGCGTGCCATAGTTTGGCACGATTTTATGATAAGAAAAGATTATATGTGTATCCCCTTTTTCTCAAATAATTTGTTAATCCTTTATATGATTTGCTGATTCTGTCACTACTTATGTCTTTTGTAGTACTGAGTCCGAAGATGTTTGAATGGAAATCTAACTCCATTTCCGCTTTGTGATATTAATTTTTTGGCATTAATTCAAACTTCTATTACAAATTTGTTGATAGAATGCCGTATATGACATTATACGGACATCAACACGACATGGACACAGCGGCAATCATTAATATAAAGATACACAGGGTAAAATTTAAGACTTGCTCCGATTTTGACCGGTGATGGCTCATTTTGTAGGCATTGATGAGACAAGAAAAAAAGTCAATCCTTTTGTTGGGGTCAAAGGTCAAGAAAAGGTCACTAGGGGTCCTAATGTAGTAAAAATTTACATTTCGACCCCTAGTGACCTTTTTTGACCTTTGACCCCAAAGAAATGATTGACTTTTTTGCTTGTCTTATCAATTTCTACAAAATGAGATATGACCGGTCAATATCGGAGCATGTCTTACATTTAATCCCTGTTTAGGTCAATGACCTCTAGTGACCCAATGTGACATGTCACTTTTAATCGCTGAACAGCCTATATGAACATTGCTCCAAGGAATCTTTTGACCAATTCTGACAATCATAGGTCATTTCCTCTCGGACAAGTAGCATTTTGAGTGAATGGAGTGAAAATTTACATTTTGACCCCTTGTGACCCCAAATATTTTTTGATTTTCAAAACCGAACTATTGTATATGCGTATGGTCTAAAGGAATATGTTGACCAATTCTGACGATACTAGGTCATTTCACTAAATTTCAACAGCGTTTTAAGTAAAAATCACGTTTTTACCCGTATTGACCCCTGTGTGACCTTTGACCACAAACTGTGAAGACCCTATATGAAGGTTAGGTGGGGGGTTCTACTGACCATGTCTGGTGAATGTAGCTTGTAAACTGTAGGAGTTGAAGCATTTTAAAGCAAATCACGTTTGGTCCCTAGTGACCCCTGTGTGACCTTTGAACCAAAACTGTGAAGACCCTATATGAAGATCAGGTAGGGGGTCCTACTGACCAAGTCTGGTGAATGTAGCATGTAAACTGTAGGAGTAGAAGCATTTTAAAGAAAATCACGTTTTGACCCCTACAGACCCCCGTGTGACCTTTGACCCAAAACTGTGAAGACCCTATATGGAGGTCAGGTAGGGGGTCCTACTGACCAAGTCTGGTGAATGTATCATGTAAACTGTAGGAGTAGAAGCATTTTAAAGAAAATCACGTTTTGACCCCTACAGACTTCCGTGTGACCTTTGACCCAAAACTGTGAGGACCCTATATGGAGGTCAGATAGGGGGTCCTACTGACCGAGTTTGGGGATTGTAGCATGTAAACTGTAGGAGAAGAAGCATTTTTAAGGAGCGTTTGGAAGAAAGAAACAAAGAAACGGAAGGAATAGAGTATATTGGCTCGCTACGCAGCCAATATAAAGAAAGAAAGAAAGAAGAAAGAAACGGCAGAGATAGAATACCTCGATTTTTTGAAAAAATCAAGGTAAAGAGAAGAGAAGAGGGGAGAGGTACGTGCCTTACTTGTATCTATTCACTTAAGAATCTCATATACATGCAGGCCGACATGCTGACGTGGGACATGAGTCCCGGACCTCGAAGTGAGAGTAGTTTGGACTCACTTTCCAAAAATAAATAATGCCTGATTGTGAAAAGCAGTGGCGTCGCCAGAGGAGGGGGGGGGGGGGGGGGGGGATCCCCCCCCCCCCCCTCCCCATATTGACGTCGTGTCGGTTGAGATTGGCACTGTCGGTTCATTTGACCACAGGAATCATGGAATTATAAATGTTTATTGATGTATATAATCTAGAATCACTGAAATGAATCACTGAAATAATCTGTTTTCTCAATACGTGGCCAGTTCGTCGCTTCCACGGAGTAGAGCAGATCTCTTGTTTATTCTTGCAACGCCTGTTATTTATCGTGTTATAGTCTATGTTAATGGCGTGTTGATTTAATAAATAATGTTTGAATGTACGTAATTGAGTTATCATGTGTTCCATTTGTATGCCAAGCGAGTCAGCTATTACCTATACGCGCGCATGTGTCCCCAAAATGCAACATTGCTACAACCTTGTTTAGAGCCAAAATTTACCTCGATCGTGCCAAAAATAGGTGTCAAGTCGAAAAATTTCGCGCGCTACGCGCGCATTTCTGGATTCACAAAAGTCTTGTCGGTTCATTTTCATTTTTCGCCCCCCCCCAATATGAATAACCTAGCTACGCCACTGGTGAAAAGTATGCCTATTTCAACAGGTTTATCAAGGCACGAAACGATTCGCATTAAATTGCATTTTGTTTTTACCAAAATAGACCAGAACACGGTATTTCTGAATTTCACAATTATTTGCGCTTAGGCAAAAAATAATTGAGTTTTCAAGGCCTAAACCACAAATTTTGCAATTCAAAATAGTGCACCAAATGCTTTCAATTCAGGCTCTATTTTAGAATTGGTAAAAAGAAAATTATTGATATTAAAAAAAAAACTGCGCGAATTTGCCTATTTGCAATACATATATTGAACACAAAAAATCGTAATTATATGAAAAAATGGTGCACCAAATGCCTTCGTTAAATGTTGTATTTTTAAAATTTCTTCAACTTTGGAGGGGGGCACATCCACCCTCAAACACCCCCCTGCGCCGCTATACGCGGCGCGATGGTCGCTGCGCGACCATTGAGTCTTTAATTGCATTCAGTAAATCGAACCCCCTAACTGAAAAGGCTGGCTACGGGCCTGCATACACCCTTTTGCCTAATCATATGATGCGAAATAATGCGATGTAACTTAACATAAACCGTTTTGCCTAACACACAATACACTTGTTGATGTGATTATTTAGGTAAAAGGGTGTATCTTGATAAAAGTACTTTTTGCAGGGAAACCATCACCCATCAACTCATTAAACAAACTTGCTGTTTAAATTTAAAACACAATTGAATCATTAAAACAAAAATCAAGTCTAATGACCTTTTTAGATAAAAACGCCAAGTGTTTCAACTTTCAAGGTCATTTTTCTCAAAATGCGATTTTTGAAGAATAATAATAATAATAATTAGTATTTATATAGCGCCTTTCCAAAGTGATCAAAGCGCTGTAATTTCGCTGCTGGTGAATCATCAGAATCAGGTCGCATCAACTTTCTAGCAAACCTATCCGCACTTAGATTGTAACATCCACCATTTTTCAATGCAGCTCCCCAAATACCATTGGGTCAAGGAAGTTTTTGATAACCGAAACAACTAATCACAGATTTTGAAAGCAGGAGGAAACTGGAGATCCGGGAGAAAACCTGTGAGAGCGTGTATGGATCGTGATAAACCAAATGCACATAAAGCCCGACTGAGCACAGATTTCGAACCCGGGATTCATTGGTGCAAAGCGAGGGTATCTACCGCTGCGCCAACACGCTCTCCCTTACAAAAATAATTTACATGATATTATAAGGATGATGTTAGTTGGGGGGGAACACTTTCAAAAAGCGTTTGTTTTGTTTTAACAAAACCAACATTAAAACAATATTAAATCAATGGAGTTCATGAAAATAAAATACCTCAAATTGAAGTTTACCTCTTCATTTTCATGAATTTGAATATATGATGATTGGGTACAAGATATGTCAAAGATTAGAAATAAGACTTTTATAAATTTGACTTATTGTGTCTTTGTCCCCCATTAAATTGTTGTGCTATTAAATCAAATTAGCTTTTGCCGCATTGTGTCTTATTAACTCATGTTGGGTCACGTTTGAGGTCAAATAGCAGCTATCAGAAGCCAACTGAAGTCATGTGATGCCATTGGAAGCTGGATACATGACAATGAATCCGTTTCCCTAGTTATATATAATGCGCCCTCAAGCTTACCTGTTTCGCAGTTGACGCCTGTGTATCCTGTGTAACATTCACATGTATATGCACCACTGGAGGAAACACAAGTTGCACCATTCAGACAAGGTAAACTAGCACATACGTCTTGAACTGGAAGTAAAGTGGAGAAAAGGTCAAATCAACAAAGAACTGTACCTTATCAGTGTATTTTATCCCAGTCATTTGTTAACACTTTATTTTGCAGAAACCTTTCCCATGTCTATCTCAAGAATTACTGAACCAATACTAGGCATGTTTATACTTATTTTAATGCATTTCTCATGGCGGTCCCAAATATAGTGATGAATTTCAATTATTGTGACATTTTTGAAAAATTTTGCAAACATTTGGAATGTCGTCTGCAGATGCCTGCCACGTTGAAAGCAGTATCAAAATTGTTGAGATTTTTGACACTTCTAAAAAAAGGAAAATATGCAAATTGCCAGTAGATTCATTCAAAAGTATCATCAGTAAAGGTAATGTCTTCCCATTGAGAGGGGGGGGGGCAGTGATTTGAAATGTTAATCGGACCATTGACACATATGTGACCCAACACGAGTAATTGAGGCACAATGCGGGACATATGAATATTGAGGTATTTATTTCGTGATATCAAGGGACATTTTGGTTAATCACATTCCTAACCAAAGTTACATATTATTGAAAATCACTTTGTCTCAAAACATCAAATACAAATTGTTAAGTTGTGGACATTTAAAGTTTTGATTTTGTTACCAAATCAATGGAGTATAAGAAAATTAAAATACCTCAAAATATAACTCTTTATTTTTCATGAATTTTAATCTTTGATTAGGTACAATTTGTGTCAAGGATCAGAAATAAGACTTTTTATAAATTTGAACTATGTCTGTGTATATTATAAGTAAAATTAATTAATTGTTGTGCTATTAAATCAAATTAGCTTCTGCCGAATTGTGCCTCATTAACTCATGTTGGGTCACGTTTGAGATCAAATAGCAGCTATCAGAAGCCAACTGAAGTCATATGATGCCATTGGAAGCCAGACACTTGACAATGAATCCTTTTTCGTTTTCCTAGTTATATATATAAGGCGCCCTCAAGCTTACCTGTTTCGCAGTTGATGCCTGTGTATCCTGTGTAACATTCACACGTATATGCACCACTGGAGGAAACACACGTTGCACCATTCAGACAAGGTGAACTAGCACATACGTCTTGAACTGAAGTAAAGTGGAGAGAAGGTCAAATTATGAAATGTAAATCTGCAAGAAAATCTACTTTCTAAAAAAAAATCATGAATAGAGGGCACCCCCCCCCCCCCCCCTGAAAAAGATAACATAATATGCCTTTAACAGTGATTTGAAATTTTAATCGGACCATTGACACATGTGACCCAACACGAGTAAATGAGGCACAATGAGGGACATATGAATATTGAGTTATTTATATCGTGATATCAACGGGCATTTTGGATAACCACATTCCTTACCAAAGTTACATATTGAAAATCACTTTGTCTCAAAACATCAAATACAAATTGTCAAGTTACGGACATTTAAAGTTTTGCTAACATATCAATTGAGTAAATGAAAATTAAATAGCTCAAAACGTTAATGAATAAAAATTGCCATCGTTGAACACCGTTGCAGGGGCCGTGTTTAAATTTTGAATACCGGAAGGTGTATCAGCTGCCCTTAAACTTAACAATTTCACAATTAGAGCCAGTATATTCGGGCTGACAGAAGCAGAAGCAACTATTGGTGCCTTCAAAGCATGTACCAAAGAAGGCGATGCTCACAGGTTAAACTTACCAGTTTCACAATTAGAGCCAGTATATTCGGGCTGACAGAAGCAGAAGTAACTATTGGTGCCTTCAAAGCATGTACCAAAGAAGGCGATGCTCACAGGTTAAACTTACCAGTTTCACAGTTAGAGCCATAATATTCGGGCTGACAGAAGCAGAAGTAACTATTGGTGCCTTCAAAGCATGTTCCACCATTTTGACAGGGCTCACTAGTGCACTCAGGGGTTACTGAAGGGAAAAAAGGAATCAATAATAGAAAAGGTAGAACGTTTATTTGTTAGGCAAAAAAAAAAAAAATTGACTTGCCCTTTCCGACCGACCCAAATTTTCGGAAATCTAGGGTCGCTATTTTTATTTTTTATTTTTTCCAAAGTAAAAAAAAAAAATAGAATTTTTTTTGTTGTTGAAAGAAGCACATAACAATAAAGAAAGATAAAAACATGTTTTTGAGTAGTATCTGCTTGTTTAAAAATCAAAAAAATCAAAACAAAAAAAATCAAAAAAAATCAAATCTTTAAAACGTGTTTTTGTGTAGTATCTCCTTGTTTAAATTTAAAAAGATTAAAAAAATCCGACTGTCCGACCCAGACTCTGGCCCTGAAAGGGCAAGTCAACTTTTTTTGTTGCCTTATCATGATTGTTTGCTGTAAACGGAATTCTGATGGCAACATACTTGAAATAAATTATTACTACAAAATGTGGCATTGTTTATGAACAGATCAACTTCCCATTGATATGCAACACATTATAAACATATGTGATGCCATCAAGCGGAATGAGTCGTATGTCGGGAATATTGATTTTGAGTTATAGGTAAAAGGAAGTGACAAGTTCTTATGTTTTACTTTGTTTTCTCAGTTGGAAAACTGTTTGTAACTTAAAAACTAGAGATATAGGCAATTGAACAGATCTTTTTTTGAGGAGTTTATATATGTGACGTGATCAAGTGAAATGAGTCACATGTCGGCAGTTTTGAATTTTGATATTTGTCCATCATCTAAAAGCAGGTGAAAAATGCTACAGTATGGTCCAAACCCCATTAACATTGAACTTTGAGTCTTTAAGTTACAAAACAATTTACCAACTGAGAAAACAATGTAAAACATTAGAATTTGTCACTTCTTTTTACCTATAACTCAAAATCAATATTCCCGACATACGACTCATTCCGCTTGTCGCGTCACATATAGACAGAGGAAAGGAGAACATTTTCAACAGTCAACATCATAACAGTATCTTCTGCTCTACAAGGTGAGAGTCAGAAAGAATGGGATTTTTTTCTCAAAAGTGCTACAAATAATAAAAGCCATATATTTGGCTTTCATTTTTTTTTAAATCCATATAGAATCGCAATAATCAATACAATTGGTTAAAAATATCAAAAGGTGTATGAACTTTTAAGAATTCAATGAAAAAACACCTAGCAAGAAGTGCCAGGATGGCCCAAGAGTTTGTTGATACTGTTTAACTTTATTTTATTTGTGTCCCTTTCTTGTCTCATGCTCCTCGTTCCAGGCGCCTAGTTTGCTTTTTTAGCAGACTTTATGGGTTATCCTGGTATCTCGGCATTTTGGTGTTTGTGTTCTTGATTATATGTATATATTTGTGTCATGCATTTTTTGTATGTTGTATTTTGTATATTGTCGTTTTGCCTAATAAACAACAAACAAACAAACAAACAATTTTGGATACAAAATCTTTAAATAAATAGAACCATGGAAATGAGAGTAAAGAAAATGTCTGAATTCAAGGAATACAATTAAAAATATATTGAAGATAATTCAACCATCCCATGGATTTGGCGTTAAAATAGAGGACATTACTAAAAATGAGTGTAACTTATATGACAATCATGCAATGATCGATTTTTTAAATAAAAGCAAATGGTCTTTTATCACTGCAATTGGTTTTGAAGATTCTTGCCTAAATAAAAATGGGTTCGTCGGGCCCGTACATAGAACAGGTGACCTAAGGCAAAAAAAAAGAAAACAAGTTGACTTGCCCTTTCAGGGCTAGAGTCTGGGTCAGACGGTCAGATTTTTTTTAATTTTTAAATTTAAACAGGGAGATACTACACAGAAACATGTTTTAAAGATGTTTTTTTTAATTTTAATTTTTTTTAATTTTTTTAATTTTTAATTTTTAATTTTTAAACAAGCATATACTACTCAGAAACACGTTTTCATCTTGTAGCGATCCTAGATTCCGAATATTTGGGTCGGTCGGAAAGGGCAAGTCAACTTTTTTTTTTGCCCAATAGGTCACCTAATAATGTTGGGTTAGTTATTGCAGTTTACACTTTCCACGCGGCTATTGGTTCGACCATATACAAAACTGATTTTTCAGAAACCCTTCCCACATTTCAAGGTCTATCTCAAGGATTATGGAACCAATACTAGGCATGTTTGTACTTATTTTAATGCATTTAATACAAACAATTTTTTTGGGGGGGGGCCTAAGTGTGTGTTATTATTTCTCAAGGTGATTCCATGGTAATGAAATTCAATAACTTTGACATTTTTGAGACATTTTGGAATGTCGTCTGCAAATGCCTGCCGCATGGAAAGTGTTAAGATTAACCTTACGTAAATTTAGGAAGAGTTATTTGTTAACTTCTGATCCAGACTTAAGAAGGTATTTCTAAATTGAGCTTCATAATGAAGGGTCATGTTCTAAAGTTTGACCTAGGGTCTATATCGTGAATATTAACTCACAAATTCTTAAACAATTCTCCTAAGAAGAGTTGAAAACTTCAGAAGAATAACTCTACTATTGAGGCATGGTTCACTATATATGACTTACCCATTTCACACATGTCTCCTTCAAAACCTAGTCTACAATTACATGTGTATGAATTAATCCCATCAATACATGTCCCCATATTGAAGCATGGTTCACTAGATATGACTTATCCATTTCACACATGTCTCCTACATAACCTAGTCTACAATTACATGTGTATGAATTAATCCCATCAATACATGTCCCCATATTGAAGCATGGTTCACTATAGATATGACTTACCCATTTCACACATGTCTCCTACATAACCTAGTCTACAATTACATGTGTATGAATTAATCCCATCAATACACGTCCCCAAATTGAGGCATGGTTCACTAGATATGACTTACCCATTTCACACATGTCTCCTACATAACCTAGTCTACAATTACATGTGTATGAATTAATCCCATCAATACATGTCCCCATATTAAAGCATGGTTCACTAGATATTACCCATTTCACACATGTCTCCTACAAAACCTAGTCTACAATTACAAGTGTATGAATTAATCCCATCAATACATGTCCTCATATTGAGGCATGGTTCACTAGATATGACTTACCCATTTCACTAAGTCTCCTACAAAACCTAGTCTACAATTACATGTGTATGAATTAATCCCATCAATACATGTCCCCATATTAAAGCATGGTTCACTAGATATTACTTACCCATTTCACACATGTCTCCTACATTAATCCTAGTCTACAATTACATGTGTATGAATTAATCCCATCAATACATGTCCCCATATTAAGGCACGGTTCACTAGATATGACTTACCCATTTCACACATGTCTCCTACAAAACCTAGTCTACAATTACATGTGTATGAATTAATCCCATCAATATATGTCCCCATATTGAGGCATAATTCACTAGATATGACTTACCCAGCCTACATGACTGTGCTCTGAACTAACCAAATCATATTGGTTCTGTGGCATCCAACTTACGGGCAGAGTTAAAATAAGGAAATAGTGACTCAGGGATGGTATCCAGATTCGTACGGATTGAAAACCATATATCAGAGAGGGTAAACGCACTGGCTGTCCGTTCACGGGAGTTGTTCGATGCGTTCGCTAAGCATGGCTCAACACGTATTGGTTGGTCATTATTTAACCGCACTCCGTTTATCTACACAAAATTGTCCGTTTATCCCAGTGCATTTACCCTCTCCAATGAGATTGTATCAAATTTAACTCATTATTGATTAATGAAATGTTATCATTTAATAAAGAATGGATGTTATATGAATAAAATGCCAAATCTGAAGTACCAATTGTGAGGACAATATTTATTATTAATGGAAAAAAACATGCTTTGTTGAACTTGGATTTGTTGAGCTGTGTGTCCATTGTGAACTTGAATGTAAGCTGAGTGTCCATGTGAACGTGGATGTAAGCTGGGTGTCCATTGTGAACTTGGATTTAAGCTGGGTGTCCATTGTGAACTTGGATATAAGCTGGGTGTCCATTATGAACTTGGATATAAGCTGGGTGTCCATTGTGAACTTGGATTTAAGCTGGGTGTCCATTGTGAATTTGGATTTAAGCTGGGTGTCTATTGTGAACTTGGATATAAGCTGGGTGTCCATTGTGAACTTGGATATAAGCTGGGTGTCCATTATGAACTTGGATATAAGCTGGGTGTCCATTGTGAACTTGGATTTAAGCTGGGTGTCCATTGTGAACTTGGATATAAGCTGGGTGTCCATTGTGAACTTGGATATAAGCTGGGTGTCCATTGTGAACTTGGATATAAGCTGGGTGTCCATTGTGAACTTGGATATAAGCTGGGTGTCCATTGTGAACTTGGATATAAGCTGGGTGTCCATTGTGAACTGGGATATAAGCTGGGTGTCCATTGTGAACTTGGATATAAGCTGGGTGTCCATTGTGAACTTGGATATAAGCTGGGTGTCCATTGTGAACTTGGATATAAGCTGGGTGTCCATTGTGAACTTGGATATAAGCTGGGTGTCCATTGTGAACTTGGATATAAGCTGGGTGTCCATTGTGAACTTGGATATAAGCTGGGTGTCCATTGTGAACTTGGATATAAGCTGGGTGTCCATTGTGAACTTGGATTTAAGCTGGGTGTCCATTGTGAACTTGGATATAAGCTGGGTGTCCATTGTGAACTTGGATATAAGCTGGGTGTCCATTGTGAACTTGGATATAAGCTGGGTGTCCATTTTGAACTTGGATATAAGCTGGGTGTCCATTGTGAACTTGGATATAAGCTGGGTGTCCATTGTGAACTTGGATATAAGCTGGGTGTCCATTGTGAACTTGGATATAAGCTGGGTGTCCATTGTGAACTTGGATATAAGCTGGGTGTCCATTGTGAACTTGGATTTAAGCTGGGTGTCCATTGTGAACTTGGATATAAGCTGGGTGTCCATTGTGAACTTGGATATAAGCTGGGTGTCCATTGTGAACTTGGATATAAGCTGGGTGTCCATTTTGAACTTGGATATAAGCTGGGTGTCCATTGTGAACTTGGATATAAGCTGGTGTCCATTGTGAACTTGGATATAAGCTGGGTGTCCATTGTGAACTTGGATGTAAGCTGGGTGTCCATTGTGAACGTGGATTTAAGCTGGGTGTCCATTGTGAATTTGGATATAAGCTGGGTGTCCTTTTTACATCATCATTGGCTTTCGTATTTAGGGTCTTTATTTGCTCCATGAGGATTATAAATAGCCATGATACATGGGAGAGATATATTTCACAAATTGTATAAGTTCGCAAGTGATCTGATAAATCAGCGCGCATTTGTTTCATAATACTTTTAGCTTAATAGGGAAGGAAAAAATGGTTAAAAATGTGTTATACGCGGAAAAGAGGTTTAATCTATACAAATTACTTGCTTAGGGTTTCAAAATATTTTGAGTACTTGTTTAGGGTATTGGAAATACGGATATTACTTGTTTAGGGTATGTAAAATACCGTGCCATACTTGTTTAGGGGTGCTTTTTCACATTAACACGATTACGTATTTAGGGTACTTTTTGAAAGTCCTTGGACGCGCATGATACCCCCCTTGTAATGAATGACCACTGAGCACCCCGGGTTCAGATCTTCATCATGAGGATGTGACACATGTGATATCCATGTGATATCTATATTAAATCCATGTGATACCCATGTGATATACATGTGATATCTATATTAAATCCATGTGATACCCATCATGCAACCCAGTAACAAAACTTACATGGACAGTTGGTCGGGTTTTCATCACTAAGATCAAGACAATCAAAGTTGCCATCACATACGGCTGACTCTGCGATGCACGCACCAGACGAGGGACACTGAAATTCCCCGGTCTGACATTCTCCTGTAAAAATGTATATAAACAATACTTAAAAAGTAACTTTTTAATACAAGGCAATAAAAATGCTAATAGCTATATAGCCACCAACTCTGTTCAGTGGACAAGGGGCAGGCAGTCCACCTGAATGGCTCTTTTCAGAGCCATCAATCTTTCTCACGTAGGAAAGGAGCAACTAATTTCAAATCAACCTATTTTCTAAAGCTTTTGAGAGCCACCAATGTCGCAAGTAGGAAAAGGGCAGCCCAAATGATGATAAAATATAGAGAAGTGGCAGTCTCTATGTCTTGCTTAACATTTTCCACGCGGCAGGCAGCTGCAGACGACATTCCCAAATTGCACAAAATGTTTCGAAAATGTCAAAATTCTTAAATGTCATTACCATTTTTGGAATCACCATGAGAAACGCATTGAAATGAGTACAAACATGCCTAGTATTGGTCCAGTAATCCTTGAGATAGACCTTGAAAGTTGGGAAAGGTTTCTGAAAATTATGTTTTGTATATGGTAAAACTTACAGCCGCATGGAAAGTGTTAAAAGAATTTGGTCCTGGAGAAGTCAGAGCTAATCATAATGAAAGCTTGACAGTTTTAAACTTGTCTGATGGCAAACCCATTAAACTCTTATCATAAACTCAAAATACGTAACTTACAAGGCAAACAAATGTTCATTATTCAAATACCAATTACAAAATTGTGAAGAAATGCCTTCTCTTTAATTTGAGATATTGCACATGAAGATTGACTGAATATTAACAAAGCTATGTGTCAAAAACCAAACACAAATTCCGATTTGCTATTTAAAAATAGCTTCAAAGGGCATCCGTAGATAATGCACCTATATATTTACCAGAGACCCACAATTTTCCTACATATTTGACAGATTTTGCTAATTTTTTTGTGAAAAACAGCAAATTTAAGGATTTTAGACCCATACATTAACCAAAAATGGCTACGAAAAGACGTCATTTATTTACCAGAGGGGTGAAAATGGGACCCTATTTGGTGGCACATTCCTGTGACCTCATATTCACTAAGTACCCCCCCCCCCCCCCCCACCCCGGGACATCCAAATTAGCAAAGTTATGAGGGACGAGGTAGAACTTGTTGAATGACGCTAAAACAAAAACACCCCACAACTTACCTACTTGATTCTCACATCTCTCACCCTCATAACCATTCGGGCAAATGCAAATCATAAAATCAAAGAAGGTTTCGCACGACCCGCCGTTTAGACACCCGCCACATGGTAGAGCTGTATAGGGTGAAAATATACAGGGTGGTTAAAGAATTTAACTCATTTTTGAAGGTCATTTTCCTTTTTTTGTTGTGTAAGAAACCTTTTTGTATTTAATTAAATAATGCAGTATCGATTTCATGTTTTCTGACCAGATCTATGTCTAGTTTCCAAACAAGATGCAACAAACCCGGTCCAAATCGGAGCATGTCTAAACTTTTACCCCTGTAAAGTTCAATGACCCCTTTTGACCCCTTCTTGACCTTTGACCTGGTCGATATAATTGAATTATTTTCTTAGCTCATCAAATCAAACAAGATGCAACAAACCCGGTCAAAATCGAACCATGTCTTTACTTTTACCCCTGTAAAGTTCAAAGACCCCTATTGACCCTTCGTGACCTTTGACCTGGTCAATATGATTTATTTATTTTCTTTGCTCATCAATCCAAACAAGATGCAACAAACCCCGTCCAAATCGGAGCATGTCTGAACTTTTACCTCTGTAATGTTCAATGACCCCTAGTGACCTCTTCTTGACCTTTGACCTGGTTAATATGATTGACTTATTTTCTTGGCTCATTAATCCAAACAAGATGCAACAAACCCGGTCTAAATCGGAGCATGTCTAAACTTTTACCCCTGTAAAGTTCAATGACCCCTAGTGACCCGGTATGACATGTCACTTTTAATCGCTGAACACCCTATATATGCATGGACCCAAGGAATCTTTTGACCAATTCTGATAATCATGGGTCATTTCCTCTTGAAAAAATAGCATTTAAGTGACTGGAGTGAAAATTGACATTTTGACCCCTAGTGACCCCAAATGATTTTTAATTTAAAAAACCTTTCTTTTGTACATGCGTACGGTCAAAAGGAATATGTGGACCAATTTTGACGATCCTAGGTCATTTCACTAAATTGGAAATGCGTTTTAAGTGAAAATCACCTTTTGACCCCTAGTTACCCCTTCTTGACCTTTGACCTGGTCAATATGATTGACTTATTTTCTTGGCTCATCAAATTAAACAAGATGCAACAAACCCCGTCCAAATCGGAGCATGTCTTAACTTTTACCCTTGTAAAGTTCAATGACCCCTAGTGACCCCGTATGACATGTCACTTTTAATCGCTGAACACCCTATATGTGCATGGACCCAAGAAATCTTTTGACTAATTCTGATAATCATGGGCCATTTTCTCTTGAATAAATAGCATTTTAAGTGACTGGAGTGAAAATTGACATTTTGACCCCTAGTGACCCCAAATGATTTTTAATTTAAAAAAACGTTCTTTTGTACATGCGTACGGTCAAAAAGGAATATGTGGACCAATTTTGACGATCCTATGTCATTTCACTAAATTGGAAATGCGTTTTAAGTGAAAATCACCTTTTGACCCCTAGTGACCCCTTTTTGACCTTTGACCTGGTCAATATGGTTGACTTATTTTCTTGGCTCATCAAATTAAACAAGATGCACCAAACCCCGTCAAAATCGGAGCATGTCTTAACTTTTACCCCTGTAAAGTTCAATGACCCCTAGTGACCCCGTATGACATGTCACTTTTAATCGCTGAACACCCTATATGTGCATGGACCCAAGGAATCTTTTGACCAATTCTGATAATCATGGGCCATTTTCTCTTGAATAAATAGCATTTTAAGTGACTGGAGTGAAAATTGACATTTTGACCCCTAGTGACCCCAGATGATTTTTATTTTTAAAAACCGTTCTTTTGTAATTGCGTACGGTCAAAAGGAATATGTGGACCAATTTTGACGATCCTAGGTCATTTCACTAAATTGTAAATGCGTTTTAAATGAAAATCACATTTTGACCCCTAGTGACCCCTGTGTGACCTTTGACCCCAAACTGTGAACACCCTATATGAAGGTTAGGTGGGGGGTTCTACTGACCAAGTCTGGTGATTGTAGCATGTAAACTGTAGAAAAAATAGCATTTTTTAGATGGGTTTGAGGAAAGAAAGAAAGAACTAGATCTTGCTCCGGTCAAAGACCAGGCTACCTTGATTGATTTTTCTTTGAGAAAATGATCCCTAGTGACCCCTTCTTGACCTTTGACCTGATTAAAATGATTGACTTATTTTCTTGGCTCATCAATCCAAACAAGATGCAACAAATCCGGTCCAAATCGGATCATGTCTTAAATTTTACCCCTTTAAAGTTCAATGACCCCTTTTGACCCCTTCTTGACCTTTGACCTGGTCAATATAATTGAATTATTTTCTTAGCTCATCAAATCAAACAAGATGCAACAAACCCGGTCAAAATCGAACCATGTCTTTACTTTTACCCCTGTAAAGTTCAATGACCCCTATTGACCCTTCGTGACCTTTGACCTGGTCAATATGATTTATTTATTTTCTTTGCTCATCAACCAAACAAGATGCAACAAACCCCGTCCAAATCGGAGCATGTCTTAACTTTTACCTCTGTAATGTTCAATGACCCCTAGTGACCCCTTCTTGACCTTTGACCTGGTCAATATGATTGACCTTTTTTCTTGGCTCATCAATCCAAACAAGATGCAACAAACCCGGTCCAAATCGGAGCATGTCTAAACTTTTACCCCTGTAAAGTTCAATGAACCCTAGTGACCCGGTATGACATGTCACTTTTAATCGCTGAACACCCTATATATGCATGGACCCAAGGAATCTTTTGACCAATTCTGATAATCATGGGTCATTTCCTCTTGAAAAAATAGCATTTTAAGTGACTGGAGTAAAAATTGACATTTTGACCCCTAGTGACCCCAAATGATTTTTAATTTAAAAAACCGTTCTTTTGTACATGCGTACGGTCAAAAGGAATATGTGGACCAATTTTGACGATCCTAGGTCATTTCACTAAATTGGAAATGCGTTTTAAGTGAAAATCACCTTTTGACCCCTAGTGACCCCTTCTTGACCTTTGACCTGGTCAATATGATTGACTTATTTTCTTGGCTCATCAAATTAAACAAGATGCAACAAACCCCGTCCAAATCGGAGCATGTCTTAACTTTTACCCTTGTAAAGTTCAATGACCCCTAGTGACCCCGTATGACATGTCACTTTTAATCGCTGAACACCCTATATGTGCATGGACCCAAGGAATCTTTTGACCAATTCTGATAATCATGGGCCATTTTCTCTTGAATAAATAGCATTTTAAGTGACTGGAGTGAAAATTGACATTTTGACCCCTAGTGACCCCAAATGATTTTTAATTTAAAAAACCTTTCTTTTGTACATGCGTACGGTCAAAAGGAATATGTGGACCAATTTTGACGATCCTAGGTCATTTCACTAAATTGGAAATGCGTTTTAAGTGAAAATCACCTTTTGACCCCTAGTGACCCCTGTGTGACCTTTGACCCCAAACTGTGAACACCCTATATGAAGGTTAGGTGGGGGGTTCTACTGACCAAGTCTGGTGATTGTAGCATGTAAACTGTAGAAAAAATAGCATTTTTTAGATGGGTTTGAGGAAAGAAAGAAAGAAACTAGATCTTGCTCCGGTCTAAGACCAGGCTACCTTGATTTTTCTTTGAGAAAATGATCCCTAGTGACCCTTCCTTGACCTTTGACCTGATTAAAATGATTGACTTATTTTCTTGGCTCATCAATCCAAACAAGATGCAACAAATCCGGTCCAAATCGGATCATGTCTTAAATTTTACCCCTTTAAAGTTCAATGACCCCTTTTGACCCCTTCTTGACCTTTGACCTGGTCAATATTATTGAATTATTTTCTTGGCTCATCAAATCAAACAAGATGCAACAAACCCGGTCAAAATCGAACCATGTCTTTACTTTTACCCCTGTAAAGTTCAATGACCCCTATTGACCCTTCGTGACCTTTGACCTGGTCAATATGATTTATTTATTTTCTTTGCTCATCAATCCAAACAAGATGCAACAAACCCCGTCCAAATCGGAGCATGTCTTAACTTTTACCTCTGTAAAGTTCAATGACCCCTAGTGACCCCTTCTTGACCTTTGACCTGGTCAATATGATTGACTTATTTTCTTGGCTCATCAATCCAAACAAGATGCAATAAACCCAGTCCAAATCGGAGCATGTCTAAACTTTTACCCCTGTAAAGTTCAATGACCCCTAGTGACCCGGTATGACATGTCACTTTTAATCGCTGAACACCCTATATATGCATGGACCCAAGGAATCTTTTGACCAATTCTGATAATCATGGGTCATTTCCTCTTGAAAAAATAGCATTTTAAGTGACTGGAGTGAAAATTGACATTTTGACCCCTAGTGACCTCAAATGATTTTTAATTTAAAATACCGTTCTTTTGTACATGGGTACGGTCAAAAGGAATATGTGGACTAATTTTGACGATCCTAGGTCATTTCACTAAATTGGAAATGCGTTTTAAGTGAAAATCACCTTTTGACCCCTAGTGACCCCTGTGTGACCTTTGAACCCAAACTGTGAACACCCTATATGAAGGTTAGGTGGGGGGTTCTACTGACCAAGTTTGGTGATTGTAGCATGTAAACTGTAGAAAAAATAGGGTTTTTTAGATGGGTTTGAGGAAAGAAAGAAAGAAAAAGCAGAAGAAGAAAGAAACGGCAGAGATACAGAACCTCGATTTTTTGAAAAAATCAAGGTAAGAAAAAGCAGAAGAAGAAGAAAGAAACGGCAGAGATACAGAACCTCGATTTTTTGAAAAAATCAAGGTAAAAAGCAGAAGAAGAAGAAGAAAGAAACGGCAGAGATACAGAACCTCGATTTTTTGAAAAAATCAAGGTAACTAGACATAGATCTGGTCAGAGACCAGGACACCTTGATTTTTGTATGGATTAATGACCTCTAGTGTGACCCCTAGTGACCCCTGTGTGACCTTTGACCCCAAACTGTGAACACCCTATATGAAGGTTAGGTGGGGGGTTCTACTGACCAAGTCTGGTGATTGTAGCATGTAAACTGTAGAAAAAATAGCATTTTTTAGATGGGTTTGAGGAAAGAAAGAAAGAAAAAGCAGAAGAAGAAGAAAGAAACGGCAGAGATACAGAACCTCGATTTTTTGAAAAAATCAAGGTAACTAGACATAGATCTGGTCAGAGACCAGGACACCTTGATTTTTGTATGGATTAATGACCTCTAGTGACCCCATATGACATGTCACTTTTTAAACGCTGAAGAACCGAATGTGCATGACCAATTCTGACGGTCATCATTCATTCTCTCTGAGACAAATATGTCACTTTTAATGGATCCAAGAAATCTTTGGACCAATTCTGACAATCATGGGTCATTTCCTCCCGAAAAAATAGCATTTTGAGTGTTAGGAGTGAAAATTGACCTGTTGACCCCTAGTGACCTATGTTGACCTTTGACTCCATGAAAATGATTGACCTTTTTTCTTGTCTTATCATTGCCTACAAAATGAAACAAGACCGGTCAAAATCGGAGCATGTCTTACATTTTACCCCTGTTTAGGTCAATGACCCCTAGTGACCCCATATGACATGTCACTTTTAATCGCTTAAGACCCTATGTGTACATGGATCCAAGGAATCTTTTGACCAATTCTGATAATCATGGGTCATTTCCTCTCGAAAAAATAGCATTTTGAGTGTGAGGAGTGAAAATTGACCTTTTGACCCCTAGTGACCCCAAATATATTTTGATTTTAAAAACCGAACTAATATATATGCGTACTGTCAAAAGGAATATGTTGACAAATTCTGACGATCCTAGGTCATTTCACTAAATTGCAAACGCGTTTTAAGTGAAAATCACGTTTTGACCACTTATGACCCCTGTGTGACCTTTGACCCCAAACTGTGAAGACCCTATATGTAGGTCTGGTAGGGGGTCCTACTGACCAAATCTGGTGATTGTAGCATGTACACTGTAGAAAAAATAGCATTTTGAGTGCAAGGAATGAAAATTGACCTTTTGACCCCTAGTGACCTATGTTGACCTTTGACCCCGTAAAAATGTTTGACTTTTTTTCTTGTCTTATCAATGCCTACAAAATGAAACATGACCGGTCAAAATCGGAGCATGTCTTACATTTTACCCCTGTTTAGGTCAATGACCCCTAGTGACCCCATCTGATATGTCACTTTTAATCGCTGAAGACCCTATATGTACATGGATACAAGGAATCTTTTGACTAATTCTGACAATCATAGGTCATTTCCTCCCGAAAAAATAGCATTTTCAGTGCGAGGAGTAAACATTTACATTTTGACCCCTAGTGACCCCAAATGATTTTTAATTTTAAAAACCGTTCTTTTGTATATGCGTACGGTCAAAAGGAATATGTGGACCAAATTTGACAATCCTAGGTCATTTCACTAAATTGGAAATGCGTTTTAAGTGAAAATCACGTTTTGACCACTAGTGACCTTTGTGTGACCTTTGACCCCTAACTTTGAAGACCCTATATGTAAGTCAGGTAGGGGGTCCTACTGACCAAGTTTGGTGATTGTAGCATGTAAACTGTAGAAAAATAGCATTTTGTAGATGGGTCAGACAGAAAGAAGAAAGAAACAAACAAGAAAGAAACGGCAGAGATAGAGTACCTCGATTTTTGAAAAAATCAAGGTAAAGAACTAGAGCTAATTGTGCTTCAAGAAGCACGGATATTGGCTGCTTAACATTTAATTTTTGGCCCCTAGTAACCCATTCATGACCTTTGACTTGGTCATGATAATTAACTTGTTTTTTACTTGGTCATGATAATTAACTTGTTTTGTTGTTGTTTTACTTAAACAAGATGAAACTAGAGATAATTGTGTTCATAGATCACGAATATATATTAGTCTCAACACGTTTTTGTCCTCTGGGGCGTGCCATAGTTTGGCACGATTTTATGATAAGAAAAGATTATATGTGTATCCCCTTTTTCTCAAATAATTTGTTAATCCTTTATATGATTTGCTGATTCTGTCACTACTTATGTCTTTTGTAGTACTGAGTCCGAAGATGTTTGAATGGAAATCTAACTCCATTTCCGCTTTGTGATATTAATTTTTTGGCATTAATTCAAACTTCTATTACAAATTTGTTGATAGAATGCCGTATATGACATTATACGGACATCAACACGACATGGACACAGCGGCAATCATTAATATAAAGATACACAGGGTAAAATGTAAGACTTGCTCCGATTTTGACCGGTGATGGCTCATTTTGTAGGCATTGATGAGACAAGAAAAAAAGTCAATCCTTTTGTTGGGGTCAAAGGTCAAGAAAAGGTCACTAGGGGTCCTAATGTAGTAAAAATTTACATTTCGACCCCTAGTGACCTTTTTTGACCTTTGACCCCAAAGAAATGATTGACTTTTTTGCTTGTCTTATCAATTTCTACAAAATGAGATATGACCGGTCAATATCGGAGCATGTCTTACATTTAATCCCTGTTTAGGTCAATGACCTCTAGTGACCCAATGTGACATGTCACTTTTAATCGCTGAACAGCCTATATGAACATTGCTCCAAGAAATCTTTTGACCAATTCTGACAATCATAGGTCATTTCCTCTCGGACAAGTAGCATTTTGAGTGAATGGAGTGAAAATTTACATTTTGACCCCTTGTGACCCCAAATATTTTTTGATTTTCAAAACCGAACTATTGTATATGCGTATGGTCAAAAGGAATATGTTGACCAATTCTGACGATACTAGGTCATTTCACTAAATTTCAACAGCGTTTTAAGTAAAAATCACGTTTTTACCCGTATTGACCCCTGTGTGACCTTTGACCACAAACTGTGAAGACCCTATATGAAGGTTAGGTGGGGGTTCTACTGACCATGTCTGGTGAATGTAGCTTGTAAACTGTAGGAGTTGAAGCATTTTAAAGCAAATCACGTTTGGTCCCTAGTGACCCCTGTGTGACCTTTGAACCAAAACTGTGAAGACCCTATATGAAGATCAGGTAGGGGGTCCTACTGACCAAGTCTGGTGAATGTAGCATGTAAACTGTAGGAGTAGAAGCATTTTAAAGAAAATCACGTTTTGACCCCTACAGACCCCCGTGTGACCTTTGACCCAAAACTGTGAAGACCCTATATGGAGGTCAGGTAGGGGGTCCTACTGACCAAGTCTGGTAAATGTATCATGTAAACTGTAGGAGTAGAAGCATTTTAAAGAAAATCACGTTTTGACCCCTACAGACTTCCGTGTGACCTTTGACCCAAAACTGTGAAGACCCTATATGGAGGTCAGATAGGGGGTCCTACTGACCGAGTTTGGGGATTGTAGCATGTAAACTGTAGGAGAAGAAGCATTTTTAAGGAGCGTTTGGAAGAAAGAAACAAAGAAACGGAAGGAATAGAGTATATTGGCTCGCTACGCAGCCAATATAAAGAAAGAAAGAAGAAAGAAACGGCAGAGATAGAATACCTCGATTTTTTGAAAAAATCAAGGTAAAGAGAAGAGAAGAGGGGAGAGGTACGTGCCTTACTTGTATCTATTCACTTAAGAATCTCATATACATGCAGGCCGACATGCTGACGTGGGACATGAGTCCCGGACCTCGAAGTGAGAGTAGTTTGGACTCACTTTCCAAAAATAAATAATGCCTGATTGTGAAAAGCAGTGGCGTCGCCAGAGGAGGGGGGGGGGGGGGGATCCCCCCCCCCCCTCCCCATATTGACGTCGTGTCGGTTGAGATTGGCACTGTCGGTTCATTTGACCACAGGAATCATGGAATTATAAATGTTTATTGATGTATATAATCTAGAATCACTGAAATGAATCACTGAAATAATCTGTTTTCTCAATACGTGGCCAGTTCGTCGCTTCCACGGAGTAGAGCAGATCTCTTGTTTATTCTTGCAACGCCTGTTATTTATCGTGTTATAGTCTATGTTAATGGCGTGTTGATTTAATAAATAATGTTTGAATGTACGTAATTGAGTTATCATGTGTTCCATTTGTATGCCAAGCGAGTCAGCTATTACCTATACGCGCGCATGTGTCCCCAAAATGCAACATTGCTACAACCTTGTTTAGAGCCAAAATTTACCTCGATCGTGCCAAAAATAGGTGTCAAGTCGAAAAATTTCGCGCGCTACGCGCGCATTTCGGGATTCACAAAAGTCTTGTCGGTTCATTTTCATTTTTCGCCCCCCCCCCAATATGAATAACCTAGCTACGCCACTGGTGAAAAGTATGCCTATTTCAACAGGTTTATCAAGGCACGAAACGATTCGCATTAAATTGCATTTTGTTTTTACCAAAATAGACCAGAACACGGTATTTCTGAATTTCACAATTATTTGCGCTTAGGCAAAAAATAATTGAGTTTTCAAGGCCTAAACCACAAATTTTGCAATTCAAAATAGTGCACCAAATGCTTTCAATTCGGGCTCTATTTTAGAATTGGTAAAAAGAAAATTATTGATATTAAAAAAAAAACTGCGCGAATTTGCCTATTTGCAATACATATATTGAACACAAAAAATCGTAATTATATGAAAAAATGGTGCACCAAATGCCTTCGTTAAAGGTTGTATTTTTAAAATTTCTTCAACTTTGGAGGGGGGCACATCCACCCTCAAACACCCCCCTGCGCCGCTATACGCGGCGCGATGGTCGCTGCGCGGCCATTGAGTCTTTAATTGCATTCAGTAAATCGAACCCCCTAACTGAAAAGGCTGGCTACGGGCCTGCATACACCCTTTTGCCTAATCATATGATGCGAAATAATGCGATGTAACTTAACATAAACCGTTTTGCCTAACACACAATACACTTGTTGATGTGATTATTTAGGTAAAAGGGTGTATCTTGATAAAAGTACTTTTTGCAGGGAAACCATCACCCATCAACTCATTAAACAAACTTGCTGTTTAAATTTAAAACACAATTGAATCATTAAAACAAAAATCAAGTCTAATGACCTTTTTAGATAAAAACGCCAAGTGTTTCAACTTTCAAGGTCATTTTTCTCAAAATGCGATTTTTGAAGAATAATAATAATAATAATTAGTATTTATATAGCGCCTTTCCAAAGTGATCAAAGCGCTGTAATTTCGCTGCTGGTGAATCATCAGAATCAGGTCGCATCAACTTTCTAGCAAACCTATCCGCACTTAGATTGTAACATCCACCATTTTTCAATGCAGCTCCCCAAATACCATTGGGTCAAGGAAGTTTTTGATAACCGAAACAACTAATCACATATTTTGAAAGCAGGAGGAAACTGGAGATCCGGGAGAAAACCTGTGAGAGCGTGTATGGATCGTGATAAACCAAATGCACATAAAGCCCGACTGAGCACAGATTTCGAACCCGGGATTCATTGGTGCAAAGCGAGGGTATCTACCGCTGCGCCAACACGCTCTCCCTTACAAAAATAATTTACATGATATTATAAGGATGATGTTAGTTGGGGGGGGGGGGGGGGGGGGACACTTTCAAAAAGCGTTTGTTTTGTTTTAACAAAACCAACATTAAAACAATATTAAATCAATGGAGTTCATGAAAATAAAATACCTCAAATTGAAGTTTACCTCTTCATTTTCATGAATTTGAATATATGATGATTGGGTACAAGATATGTCAAAGATTAGAAATAAGACTTTTATAAATTTGACTTATTGTGTCTTTGTCCCCCATTAAATTGTTGTGCTATTAAATCAAATTAGCTTTTGCCGCATTGTGTCTTATTAACTCATGTTGGGTCACGTTTGAGGTCAAATAGCAGCTATCAGAAGCCAACTGAAGTCATGTGATGCCATTGGAAGCTGGATACATGACAATGAATCCGTTTCCCTAGTTATATATAATGCGCCCTCAAGCTTACCAATACTAGGCATGTTTATACTTATTTTAATGCATTTCTCATGGCGGTCCCAAATATAGTGATGAATTTCAATAATTGTGACATTTTTGAAAAATTTTGCAAACATTTGGAATGTCGTCTGCAGATGCCTGCCACGTTGAAAGCAGTATCAAAATTGTTGAGATTTTTGACACTTCTAAAAAAAGGAAAATATGCAAATTGCCAGTAGATTCATTCAAAAGTATCATCAGTAAAGGTAATGTCTTCCCATTGAGAGGGGGGGGCAGTGATTTGAAATGTTAATCGGACCATTGACACATATGTGACCCAACACGAGTAATTGAGGCACAATGCGGGACATATGAATATTGAGGTATTTATTTCGTGATATCAAGGGACATTTTGGTTAATCACATTCCTAACCAAAGTTACATATTATTGAAAATCACTTTGTCTCAAAACATCAAATACAAATTGTTAAGTTGTGGACATTTAAAGTTTTGATTTTGTTACCAAATCAATGGAGTATAAGAAAATTAAAATACCTCAAAATATAACTCTTTATTTTTCATGAATTTGAATCTTTGATTAGGTACAATTTGTGTCAAGGATCAGAAATAAGACTTTTTATAAATTTGAACTATGTCTGTGTATATTATAAGTAAAATTAATTAATTGTTGTGCTATTAAATCAAATTAGCTTCTGCCGAATTGTGCCTCATTAACTCATGTTGGGTCACGTTTGAGATCAAATAGCAGCTATCAGAAGCCAACTGAAGTCATATGATGCCATTGGAAGCCAGACACTTGACAATGAATCCTTTTTCGTTTTCCTAGTTATATATATAAGGCGCCCTCAAGCTTACCTGTTTCGCAGTTGATGCCTGTGTATCCTGTGTAACATTCACACGTATATGCACCACTGGAGGAAACACACGTTGCACCATTCAGACAAGGTGAACTAGCACATACGTCTTGAACTGAAGTAAAGTGGAGAGAAGGTCAAATTATGAAATGTAAATCTGCAAGAAAATCTACTTTCTAAAAAAAAATCATGAATAGAGGGCACCCCCCTGAAAAAGATAACATAATATGCCTTTAACAGTGATTTGAAATTTTAATCGGACCATTGACACATGTGACCCAACACGAGTAAATGAGGCACAATGAGGGACATATGAATATTGAGTTATTTATATCGTGATATCAACGGGCATTTTGGATAACCACATTCCTTACCAAAGTTACATATTGAAAATCACTTTGTCTCAAAACATCAAATACAAATTGTCAAGTTACGGACATTTAAAGTTTTGCTAACATATCAATTGAGTAAATGAAAATTAAATAGCTCAAAACGTTAATGAATAAAAATTGCCATCGTTGAACACCGTTGCAGGGGCCGTGTTTAAATTTTGAATACCGGAAGGTGTATCAGCTGCCCTTAAACTTAACAATTTCACAATTAGAGCCAGTATATTCGGGCTGACAGAAGCAGAAGCAACTATTGGTGCCTTCAAAGCATGTACCAAAGAAGGCGATGCTCACAGGTTAAACTTACCAGTTTCACAATTAGAGCCAGTATATTCGGGCTGACAGAAGCAGAAGTAACTATTGGTGCCTTCAAAGCATGTACCAAAGAAGGCGATGCTCACAGGTTAAACTTACCAGTTTCACAGTTAGAGCCATAATATTCGGGCTGACAGAAGCAGAAGTAACTATTGGTGCCTTCAAAGCATGTTCCACCATTTTGACAGGGCTCACTAGTGCACTCAGGGGTTACTGAAGGGAAAAAAGGAATCAATAATAGAAAAGGTAGAACGTTTATTTGTTAGGCAAAAAAAAAAAAAATTGACTTGCCCTTTCCGACCGACCCAAATTTTCGGAAATCTAGGGTCGCTATTTTTATTTTTTATTTTTTCCAAAGTAAAAAAAAAAAATAGAATTTTTTTTGTTGTTGAAAGAAGCACATAACAATAAAGAAAGATAAAAACATGTTTTTGAGTAGTATCTGCTTGTTTAAAAATAAAAAAAATCAAAACAAAAAAAATCAAAAAAAATCAAATCTTTAAAACGTGTTTTTGTGTAGTATCTCCTTGTTTAAATTTAAAAAGATTAAAAAAATCCGACTGTCCGACCCAGACTCTGGCCCTGAAAGGGCAAGTCAACTTTTTTTGTTGCCTTATCATGATTGTTTGCTGTAAACGGAATTCTGATGGCAACATACTTGAAATAAATTATTACTACAAAATGTGGCATTGTTTATGAACAGATCAACTTCCCATTGATATGCAACACATTATAAACATATGTGATGCCATCAAGCGGAATGAGTCGTATGTCGGGAATATTGATTTTGAGTTATAGGTAAAAAGAAGTGACAAGTTCTTATGTTTTACTTTGTTTTCTCAGTTGGAAAACTGTTTGTAACTTAAAAACTAGAGATATAGGCAATTGAACAGATCTTTTTTTGAGGAGTTTATATATGTGACGTGATCAAGTGAAATGAGTCACATGTCGGCAGTTTTGAATTTTGATATTTGTCCATCATCTAAAAGCAGGTGAAAAATGCTACAGTATGGTCCAAACCCCATTAACATTGAACTTTGAGTCTTTAAGTTACAAAACAATTTACCAACTGAGAAAACAATGTAAAACATTAGAATTTGTCACTTCTTTTTACCTATAACTCAAAATCAATATTCCCGACATACGACTCATTCCGCTTGTCGCGTCACATATAGACAGAGGAAAGGAGAACATTTTCAACAGTCAACATCATAACAGTATCTTCTGCTCTACAAGGTGAGAGTCAGAAAGAATGGGATTTTTTTCTCAAAAGTGCTACAAATAATAAAAGCCATATATTTGGCTTTCATTTTTTTTAAAATCCATATAGAATCGCAATAATCAATACAATTGGTTAAAAATATCAAAAGGTGTATGAACTTTTAAGAATTCAATGAAAAAACACCTAGCAAGAAGTGCCAGGATGGCCCAAGAGTTTGTTGATACTGTTTAACTTTATTTTATTTGTGTCCCTTTCTTGTCTCATGCTCCTCGTTCCAGGCGCCTAGTTTGCTTTTTTAGCAGACTTTATGGGTTATCCTGGTATCTCGGCATTTTGGTGTTTGTGTTCTTGATTATATGTATATATTTGTGTCATGCATTTTTTGTATGTTGTATTTTGTATATTGTCGTTTTGCCTAATAAACAACAAACAAACAAACAAACAAACAATTTTGGATACAAAATCTTTAAATAAATAGAACCATGGAAATGAGAGTAAAGAAAATGTCTGAATTCAAGGAATACAATTAAAAATATATTGAAGATAATTCAACCATCCCATGGATTTGGCGTTAAAATAGAGGACATTACTAAAAATGAGTGTAACTTATATGACAATCATGCAATGATCGATTTTTTAAATAAAAGCAAATGGTCTTTTATCACTGCAATTGGTTTTGAAGATTCTTGCCTAAATAAAAATGGGTTCGTCGGGCCCGTACATAGAACAGGTGACCTAAGGCAAAAAAAAAGAAAACAAGTTGACTTGCCCTTTCAGGGCTAGAGTCTGGGTCAGACGGTCAGATTTTTTTTAATTTTTAAATTTAAACAGGGAGATACTACACAGAAACATGTTTTAAAGATGTTTTTTTTAATTTTAATTTTTTTTAATTTTTTTAATTTTTAATTTTTAATTTTTAAACAAGCATATACTACTCAGAAACACGTTTTCATCTTGTAGCGATCCTAGATTCCGAATATTTGGGTCGGTCGGAAAGGGCAAGTCAACTTTTTTTTTTGCCCAATAGGTCACCTAATAATGTTGGGTTAGTTATTGCAGTTTACACTTTCCACGCGGCTATTGGTTCGACCATATACAAAACTGATTTTTCAGAAACCCTTCCCACATTTCAAGGTCTATCTCAAGGATTATGGAACCAATACTAGGCATGTTTGTACTTATTTTAATGCATTTAATACAAACAATTTTTTTTGGGGGGGGGCCTAAGTGTGTGTTATTATTTCTCAAGGTGATTCCATGGTAATGAAATTCAATAACTTTGACATTTTTGAGACATTTTGGAATGTCGTCTGCAAATGCCTGCCGCATGGAAAGTGTTAAGATTAACCTTACGTAAATTTAGGAAGAGTTATTTGTTAACTTCTGATCCAGACTTAAGAAGGTATTTCTAAATTGAGCTTCATAATGAAGGGTCATGTTCTAAAGTTTGACCTAGGGTCTATATCGTGAATATTAACTCACAAATTCTTAAACAATTCTCCTAAGAAGAGTTGAAAACTTCAGAAGAATAACTCTACTATTGAGGCATGGTTCACTAGATATGACTTACCCATTTCACACATGTCTCCTTCAAAACCTAGTCTACAATTACATGTGTATGAATTAATCCCATCAATACATGTCCCCATATTGAAGCATGGTTCACTAGATATGACTTATCCATTTCACACATGTCTCCTACATAACCTAGTCTACAATTACATGTGTATGAATTAATCCCATCAATACATGTCCCCATATTGAAGCATGGTTCACTATAGATATGACTTACCCATTTCACACATGTCTCCTACATAACCTAGTCTACAATTACATGTGTATGAATTAATCCCATCAATACACGTCCCCAAATTGAGGCATGGTTCACTAGATATGACTTACCCATTTCACACATGTCTCCTACATAACCTAGTCTACAATTACATGTGTATGAATTAATCCCATCAATACATGTCCCCATATTAAAGCATGGTTCACTAGATATTACCCATTTCACACATGTCTCCTACAAAACCTAGTCTACAATTACAAGTGTATGAATTAATCCCATCAATACATGTCCTCATATTGAGGCATGGTTCACTAGATATGACTTACCCATTTCACTAAGTCTCCTACAAAACCTAGTCTACAATTACATGTGTATGAATTAATCCCATCAATACATGTCCCCATATTAAAGCATGGTTCACTAGATATTACTTACCCATTTCACACATGTCTCCTACATTAATCCTAGTCTACAATTACATGTGTATGAATTAATCCCATCAATACATGTCCCCATATTAAGGCACGGTTCACTAGATATGACTTACCCATTTCACACATGTCTCCTACAAAACCTAGTCTACAATTACATGTGTATGAATTAATCCCATCAATATATGTCCCCATATTGAGGCATAATTCACTAGATATGACTTACCCAGCCTACATGACTGTGCTCTGAACTAACCAAATCATATTGGTTCTGTGGCATCCAACTTACGGGCAGAGTTAAAATAAGGAAATAGTGACTCAGGGATGGTATCCAGATTCGTACGGATTGAAAACCATATATCAGAGAGGGTAAACGCACTGGCTGTCCGTTCACGGGAGTTGTTCGATGCGTTCGCTAAGCATGGCTCAACACGTATTGGTTGGTCATTATTTAACCGCACTCCGTTTATCTACACAAAATTGTCCGTTTATCCCAGTGCATTTACCCTCTCCAATGAGATTGTATCAAATTTAACTCATTATTGATTAATGAAATGTTATCATTTAATAAAGAATGGATGTTATATGAATAAAATGCCAAATCTGAAGTACCAATTGTGAGGACAATATTTATTATTAATGGAAAAAAACATGCTTTGTTGAACTTGGATTTGTTGAGCTGTGTGTCCATTGTGAACTTGAATGTAAGCTGAGTGTCCATGTGAACGTGGATGTAAGCTGGGTGTCCATTGTGAACTTGGATTTAAGCTGGGTGTCCATTGTGAACTTGGATATAAGCTGGGTGTCCATTATGAACTTGGATATAAGCTGGGTGTCCATTGTGAACTTGGATTTAAGCTGGGTGTCCATTGTGAATTTGGATTTAAGCTGGGTGTCTATTGTGAACTTGGATATAAGCTGGGTGTCCATTGTGAACTTGGATATAAGCTGGGTGTCCATTATGAACTTGGATATAAGCTGGGTGTCCATTGTGAACTTGGATTTAAGCTGGGTGTCCATTGTGAACTTGGATATAAGCTGGGTGTCCATTGTGAACTTGGATATAAGCTGGGTGTCCATTGTGAACTTGGATATAAGCTGGGTGTCCATTGTGAACTTGGATATAAGCTGGGTGTCCATTGTGAACTTGGATATAAGCTGGGTGTCCATTGTGAACTGGGATATAAGCTGGGTGTCCATTGTGAACTTGGATATAAGCTGGGTGTCCATTGTGAACTTG
The DNA here is from genome assembly GCA_035610835.1 of Ophiura sarsii. Lineage (NCBI taxonomy): Eukaryota > Metazoa > Echinodermata > Ophiuroidea > Amphilepidida > Ophiuridae > Ophiura > Ophiura sarsii. Next base: position 57,602,732 of record CM069447.1, on the reverse strand, counting down.
GATATAAGCTGGGTGTCCATTGTGAACTTGGATATAAGCTGGGTGTCCATTGTGAACTTGGATATAAGCTGGGTGTCCATTGTGAACTTGGATATAAGCTGGGTGTCCATTGTGAACTTGGATATAAGCTGGGTGTCCATTGTGAACTTGGATATAAGCTGGGTGTCCATTGTGAACTTGGATTTAAGCTGGGTGTCCATTGTGAACTTGGATATAAGCTGGGTGTCCATTGTGAACTTGGATATAAGCTGGGTGTCCATTGTGAACTTGGATATAAGCTGGGTGTCCATTTTGAACTTGGATATAAGCTGGGTGTCCATTGTGAACTTGGATATAAGCTGGGTGTCCATTGTGAACTTGGATATAAGCTGGGTGTCCATTGTGAACTTGGATATAAGCTGGGTGTCCATTGTGAACTTGGATATAAGCTGGGTGTCCATTGTGAACTTGGATTTAAGCTGGGTGTCCATTGTGAACTTGGATATAAGCTGGGTGTCCATTGTGAACTTGGATATAAGCTGGTGTCCATTGTGAACTTGGATATAAGCTGGGTGTCCATTTTGAACTTGGATATAAGCTGGGTGTCCATTGTGAACTTGGATATAAGCTGGTGTCCATTGTGAACTTGGATATAAGCTGGGTGTCCATTGTGAACTTGGATGTAAGCTGGGTGTCCATTGTGAACGTGGATTTAAGCTGGGTGTCCATTGTGAATTTGGATATAAGCTGGGTGTCCTTTTTACATCATCATTGGCTTTCGTATTTAGGGTCTTTATTTGCTCCATGAGGATTATAAATAGCCATGATACATGGGAGAGATATATTTCACAAATTGTATAAGTTCGCAAGTGATCTGATAAATCAGCGCGCATTTGTTTCATAATACTTTTAGCTTATTAGGGAAGGAAAAAATGGTTAAAAATGTGTTATACGCGGAAAAGAGGTTTAATCTATACAAATTACTTGCTTAGGGTTTCAAAATATTTTGAGTACTTGTTTAGGGTATTGGAAATACGGATATTACTTGTTTAGGGTATGTAAAATACCGTGCCATACTTGTTTAGGGGTGCTTTTTCACATTAACACGATTACGTATTTAGGGTACTTTTTGAAAGTCCTTGGACGCGCATGATACCCCCCTTGTAATGAATGACCACTGAGCACCCCGGGTTCAGATCTTCATCATGAGGATGTGACACATGTGATATCCATGTGATATCTATATTAAATCCATGTGATACCCATGTGATATACATGTGATATCTATATTAAATCCATGTGATACCCATCATGCAACCCAGTAACAAAACTTACATGGACAGTTGGTCGGGTTTTCATCACTAAGATCAAGACAATCAAAGTTGCCATCACATACGGCTGACTCTGCGATGCACGCACCAGACGAGGGACACTGAAATTCCCCGGTCTGACATTCTCCTGTAAAAATGTATATAAACAATACTTAAAAAGTAACTTTTTAATACAAGGCAATAAAAATGCTAATAGCTATATAGCCACCAACTCTGTTCAGTGGACAAGGGGCAGGCAGTCCACCTGAATGGCTCTTTTCAGAGCCATCAATCTTTCTCACGTAGGAAAGGAGCAACTAATTTCAAATCAACCTATTTTCTAAAGCTTTTGAGAGCCACCAATGTCGCAAGTAGGAAAAGGGCAGCCCAAATGATGATAAAATATAGAGAAGTGGCAGTCTCTATGTCTTGCTTAACATTTTCCACGCGGCAGGCAGCTGCAGACGACATTCCCAAATTGCACAAAATGTTTCGAAAATGTCAAAATTCTTAAATGTCATTACCATTTTTGGAATCACCATGAGAAACGCATTGAAATGAGTACAAACATGCCTAGTATTGGTCCAGTAATCCTTGAGATAGACCTTGAAAGTTGGGAAAGGTTTCTGAAAATTATGTTTTGTATATGGTAAAACTTACAGCCGCATGGAAAGTGTTAAAAGAATTTGGTCCTGGAGAAGTCAGAGCTAATCATAATGAAAGCTTGACAGTTTTAAACTTGTCTGATGGCAAACCCATTAAACTCTTATCATAAACTCAAAATACGTAACTTACAAGGCAAACAAATGTTCATTATTCAAATACCAATTACAAAATTGTGAAGAAATGCCTTCTCTTTAATTTGAGATATTGCACATGAAGATTGACTGAATATTAACAAAGCTATGTGTCAAAAACCAAACACAAATTCCGATTTGCTATTTAAAAATAGCTTCAAAGGGCATCCGTAGATAATGCACCTATATATTTACCAGAGACCCACAATTTTCCTACATATTTGACAGATTTTGCTAATTTTTTTTGTGAAAAACAGCAAATTTAAGGATTTTAGACCCATACATTAACCAAAAATGGCTTCGAAAAGACGTCATTTATTTACCAGAGGGGTGAAAATGGGACCCTATTTGGTGGCACATTCCTGTGACCTCATATTCACTAAGTACCCCCCCCCCCCCCCCCCCCCCCACCCCGGGACATCCAAATTAGCAAAGTTATGAGGGACGAGGTAGAACTTGTTGAATGACGCTAAAACAAAAACACCCCACAACTTACCTACTTGATTCTCACATCTCTCACCCTCATAACCATTCGGGCAAATGCAAATCATAAAATCAAAGAAGGTTTCGCACGACCCGCCGTTTAGACACCCGCCACATGGTAGAGCTGTATAGGGTGAAAATATACAGGGTGGTTAAAGAATTTAACTCATTTTTGAAGGTCATTTTCCTTTTTTTGTTGTGTAAGAAACCTTTTTGTATTTAATTAAATAATGCAGTATCGATTTCATGTTTTCTGACCAGATCTATGTCTAGTTTCCAAACAAGATGCAACAAACCCGGTCCAAATCGGAGCATGTCTAAACTTTTACCCCTGTAAAGTTCAATGACCCCTTTTGACCCCTTCTTGACCTTTGACCTGGTCGATATAATTGAATTATTTTCTTAGCTCATCAAATCAAACAAGATGCAACAAACCCGGTCAAAATCGAACCATGTCTTTACTTTTACCCCTGTAAAGTTCAAAGACCCCTATTGACCCTTCGTGACCTTTGACCTGGTCAATATGATTTATTTATTTTCTTTGCTCATCAATCCAAACAAGATGCAACAAACCCCGTCCAAATCGGAGCATGTCTGAACTTTTACCTCTGTAATGTTCAATGACCCCTAGTGACCTCTTCTTGACCTTTGACCTGGTTAATATGATTGACTTATTTTCTTGGCTCATTAATCCAAACAAGATGCAACAAACCCGGTCTAAATCGGAGCATGTCTAAACTTTTACCCCTGTAAAGTTCAATGACCCCTAGTGACCCGGTATGACATGTCACTTTTAATCGCTGAACACCCTATATATGCATGGACCCAAGGAATCTTTTGACCAATTCTGATAATCATGGGTCATTTCCTCTTGAAAAAATAGCATTTTAAGTGACTGGAGTGAAAATTGACATTTTGACCCCTAGTGACCCCAAATGATTTTTAATTTAAAAAACCTTTCTTTTGTACATGCGTACGGTCAAAAGGAATATGTGGACCAATTTTGACGATCCTAGGTCATTTCACTAAATTGGAAATGCGTTTTAAGTGAAAATCACCTTTTGACCCCTAGTTACCCCTTCTTGACCTTTGACCTGGTCAATATGATTGACTTATTTTCTTGGCTCATCAAATTAAACAAGATGCAACAAACCCCGTCCAAATCGGAGCATGTCTTAACTTTTACCCTTGTAAAGTTCAATGACCCCTAGTGACCCCGTATGACATGTCACTTTTAATCGCTGAACACCCTATATGTGCATGGACCCAAGAAATCTTTTGACTAATTCTGATAATCATGGGCCATTTTCTCTTGAATAAATAGCATTTTAAGTGACTGGAGTGAAAATTGACATTTTGACCCCTAGTGACCCCAAATGATTTTTAATTTAAAAAACCGTTCTTTTGTACATGCGTACGGTCAAAAAGGAATATGTGGACCAATTTTGACGATCCTATGTCATTTCACTAAATTGGAAATGCGTTTTAAGTGAAAATCACCTTTTGACCCCTAGTGACCCCTTTTTGACCTTTGACCTGGTCAATATGGTTGACTTATTTTCTTGGCTCATCAAATTAAACAAGATGCACCAAACCCCGTCAAAATCGGAGCATGTCTTAACTTTTACCCCTGTAAAGTTCAATGACCCCTAGTGACCCCGTATGACATGTCACTTTTAATCGCTGAACACCCTATATGTGCATGGACCCAAGGAATCTTTTGACCAATTCTGATAATCATGGGCCATTTTCTCTTGAATAAATAGCATTTTAAGTGACTGGAGTGAAAATTGACATTTTGACCCCTAGTGACCCCAGATGATTTTTATTTTGAAAAACCGTTCTTTTGTAATTGCGTACGGTCAAAAGGAATATGTGGACCAATTTTGACGATCCTAGGTCATTTCACTAAATTGTAAATGCGTTTTAAATGAAAATCACATTTTGACCCCTAGTGACCCCTGTGTGACCTTTGACCCCAAACTGTGAACACCCTATATGAAGGTTAGGTGGGGGGTTCTACTGACCAAGTCTGGTGATTGTAGCATGTAAACTGTAGAAAAAATAGAATTTTTTAGATGGGTTTGAGGAAAGAAAGAAAGAACTAGATCTTGCTCCGGTCAAAGACCAGGCTACCTTGATTTTTCTTTGAGAAAATGATCCCTAGTGACCCCTTCTTGACCTTTGACCTGATTAAAATGATTGACTTATTTTCTTGGCTCATCAATCCAAACAAGATGCAACAAATCCGGTCCAAATCGGATCATGTCTTAAATTTTACCCCTTTAAAGTTCAATGACCCCTTTTGACCCCTTCTTGACCTTTGACCTGGTCAATATAATTGAATTATTTTCTTAGCTCATCAAATCAAACAAGATGCAACAAACCCGGTCAAAATCGAACCATGTCTTTACTTTTACCCCTGTAAAGTTCAATGACCCCTATTGACCCTTCGTGACCTTTGACCTGGTCAATATGATTTATTTATTTTCTTTGCTCATCAACCAAACAAGATGCAACAAACCCCGTCCAAATCGGAGCATGTCTTAACTTTTACCTCTGTAATGTTCAATGACCCCTAGTGACCCCTTCTTGACCTTTGACCTGGTCAATATGATTGACCTTTTTTCTTGGCGCATCAATCCAAACAAGATGCAACAAACCCGGTCCAAATCGGAGCATGTCTAAACTTTTACCCCTGTAAAGTTCAATGAACCCTAGTGACCCGGTATGACATGTCACTTTTAATCGCTGAACACCCTATATATGCATGGACCCAAGGAATCTTTTGACCAATTCTGATAATCATGGGTCATTTCCTCTTGAAAAAATAGCATTTTAAGTGACTGGAGTAAAAATTGACATTTTGACCCCTAGTGACCCCAAATGATTTTTAATTTAAAAAACCGTTCTTTTGTACATGCGTACGGTCAAAAGGAATATGTGGACCAATTTTGACGATCCTAGGTCATTTCACTAAATTGGAAATGCGTTTTAAGTGAAAATCACCTTTTGACCCCTAGTGACCCCTTCTTGACCTTTGACCTGGTCAATATGATTGACTTATTTTCTTGGCTCATCAAATTAAACAAGATGCAACAAACCCAGTCGAAATCGGAGCATGTCTTAACTTTTACCCTTGTAAAGTTCAATGACCCCTAGTGACCCCGTATGACATGTCACTTTTAATCGCTGAACACCCTATATGTGCATGGACCCAAGGAATCTTTTGACCAATTCTGATAATCATGGGCCATTTTCTCTTGAATAAATAGCATTTTAAGTGACTGGAGTGAAAATTGACATTTTGACCCCTAGTGACCCCAAATGATTTTTAATTTAAAAAACCGTTCTTTTGTACATGCGTACGGTCAAAAGGAATATGTGGACCAATTTTGACGATCCTAGGTCATTTCACTAAATTGGAAATGCGTTTTAAGTGAAAATCACCTTTTGACCCCTAGTGACCCCTGTGTGACCTTTGACCCCAAACTGTGAACACCCTATATGAAGGTTAGGTGGGGGGTTCTACTGACCAAGTCTGGTGATTGTAGCATGTAAACTGTAGAAAAAATAGCATTTTTTAGATGGGTTTGAGGAAAGAAAGAAAGAAAGAAAAAGCAGAAGAAGAAGAAAGAAACGGCAGAGATACAGAACCTCGATTTTTTGAAAAAATCAAGGTAAAAAGCAGAAGAAGAAGAAGAAAGAAACGGCAGAGATACAGAACCTCTAGATTTTTTGAAAAAATCAAGGTAACTAGACATAGATCTGGTCAGAGACCAGGACACCTTGATTTTTGTATGGATTAATGACCTCTAGTGTGACCCCTAGTGACCCCTGTGTGACCTTTGACCCCAAACTGTGAACACCCTATATGAAGGTTAGGTGGGGGGTTCTACTGACCAAGTCTGGTGATTGTAGCATGTAAACTGTAGAAAAAATAGCATTTTTTAGATGGGTTTGAGGAAAGAAAGAAAGAAAAAGCAGAAGAAGAAGAAAGAAACGGCAGAGATACAGAACCTCGATTTTTTGAAAAAATCAAGGTAACTAGACATAGATCTGGTCAGAGACCAGGACACCTTGATTTTTGTATGGATTAATGACCTCTAGTGACCCCATATGACATGTCACTTTTTAAACGCTGAAGAACCGAATGTGCATGACCAATTCTGACGGTCATCATTCATTCTCTCTGAGACAAATATGTCACTTTTAATGGATCCAAGAAATCTTTGGACCAATTCTGACAATCATGGGTCATTTCCTCCCGAAAAAATAGCATTTTGAGTGTTAGGAGTGAAAATTGACCTGTTGACCCCTAGTGACCTATGTTGACCTTTGACTCCATGAAATGATTGACCTTTTTTCTTGTCTTATCATTGCCTACAAAATGAAACAAGACCGGTCAAAATCGGAGCATGTCTTACATTTTACCCCTGTTTAGGTCAATGACCCCTAGTGACCCCATATGACATGTCACTTTTAATCGCTTAAGACCCTATGTGTACATGGATCCAAGGAATCTTTTGACCAATTCTGATAATCATGGGTCATTTCCTCTCGAAAAAATAGCATTTTGAGTGTGAGGAGTGAAAATTGACCTTTTGACCCCTAGTGACCCCAAATATATTTTGATTTTAAAAACCGAACTAATATATATGCGTACTGTCAAAAGGAATATGTTGACAAATTCTGACGATCCTAGGTCATTTCACTAAATTGCAAACGCGTTTTAAGTGAAAATCACGTTTTGACCACTTATGACCCCTGTGTGACCTTTGACCCCAAACTGTGAAGACCCTATATGTAGGTCTGGTAGGGGGTCCTACTGACCAAATCTGGTGATTGTAGCATGTACACTGTAGAAAAAATAGCATTTTGAGTGCAAGGAATGAAAATTGACCTTTTGACCCCTAGTGACCTATGTTGACCTTTGACCCCGTAAAAATGTTTGACTTTTTTTCTTGTCTTATCAATGCCTACAAAATGAAACATGACCGGTCAAAATCGGAGCATGTCTTACATTTTACCCCTGTTTAGGTCAATGACCCCTAGTGACCCCATCTGATATGTCACTTTTAATCGCTGAAGACCCTATATGTACATGGATACAAGGAATCTTTTGACTAATTCTGACAATCATAGGTCATTTCCTCCCGAAAAAATAGCATTTTCAGTGCGAGGAGTAAACATTTACATTTTGACCCCTAGTGACCCCAAATGATTTTTAATTTTAAAAACCGTTCTTTTGTATATGCGTACGGTCAAAAGGAATATGTGGACCAAATTTGACAATCCTAGGTCATTTCACTAAATTGGAAATGCGTTTTAAGTGAAAATCACGTTTTGACCACTAGTGACCTTTGTGTGACCTTTGACCCCTAACTTTGAAGACCCTATATGTAAGTCAGGTAGGGGGTCCTACTGACCAAGTTTGGTGATTGTAGCATGTAAACTGTAGAAAAATAGCATTTTGTAGATGGGTCAGACAGAAAGAAGAAAGAAACAAACAAGAAAGAAACGGCAGAGATAGAGTACCTCGATTTTTGAAAAAATCAAGGTAAAGAACTAGAGCTAATTGTGCTTCAAGAAGCACGGATATTGGCTGCTTAACATTTAATTTTTGGCCCCTAGTAACCCATTCATGACCTTTGACTTGGTCATGATAATTAACTTGTTTTTTACTTGGTCATGATAATTAACTTGTTTTGTTGTTGTTTTACTTAAACAAGATGAAACTAGAGATAATTGTGTTCATAGATCACGAATATATATTAGTCTCAACACGTTTTTGTCCTCTGGGGCGTGCCATAGTTTGGCACGATTTTATGATAAGAAAAGATTATATGTGTATCCCCTTTTTCTCAAATAATTTGTTAATCCTTTATATGATTTGCTGATTCTGTCACTACTTATGTCTTTTGTAGTACTGAGTCCGAAGATGTTTGAATGGAAATCTAACTCCATTTCCGCTTTGTGATATTAATTTTTTGGCATTAATTCAAACTTCTATTACAAATTTGTTGATAGAATGCCGTATATGACATTATACGGACATCAACACGACATGGACACAGCGGCAATCATTAATATAAAGATACACAGGGTAAAATGTAAGACTTGCTCCGATTTTGACCGGTGATGGCTCATTTTGTAGGCATTGATGAGACAAGAAAAAAAGTCAATCCTTTTGTTGGGGTCAAAGGTCAAGAAAAGGTCACTAGGGGTCCTAATGTAGTAAAAATTTACATTTCGACCCCTAGTGACCTTTTTTGACCTTTGACCCCAAAGAAATGATTGACTTTTTTGCTTGTCTTATCAATTTCTACAAAATGAGATATGACCGGTCAATATCGGAGCATGTCTTACATTTAATCCCTGTTTAGGTCAATGACCTCTAGTGACCCAATGTGACATGTCACTTTTAATCGCTGAACAGCCTATATGAACATTGCTCCAAGGAATCTTTTGACCAATTCTGACAATCATAGGTCATTTCCTCTCGGACAAGTAGCATTTTGAGTGAATGGAGTGAAAATTTACATTTTGACCCCTTGTGACCCCAAATATTTTTTGATTTTCAAAACCGAACTATTGTATATGCGTATGGTCAAAAGGAATATGTTGACCAATTCTGACGATACTAGGTCATTTCACTAAATTTCAACAGCGTTTTAAGTAAAAATCACGTTTTTACCCGTATTGACCCCTGTGTGACCTTTGACCACAAACTGTGAAGACCCTATATGAAGGTTAGGTGGGGGGTTCTACTGACCATGTCTGGTGAATGTAGCTTGTAAACTGTAGGAGTTGAAGCATTTTAAAGCAAATCACGTTTGGTCCCTAGTGACCCCTGTGTGACCTTTGAACCAAAACTGTGAAGACCCTATATGAAGATCAGGTAGGGGGTCCTACTGACCAAGTCTGGTGAATGTAGCATGTAAACTGTAGGAGTAGAAGCATTTTAAAGAAAATCACGTTTTGACCCCTACAGACCCCCGTGTGACCTTTGACCCAAAACTGTGAAGACCCTATATGGAGGTCAGGTAGGGGGTCCTACTGACCAAGTCTGGTAAATGTATCATGTAAACTGTAGGAGTAGAAGCATTTTAAAGAAAATCACGTTTTGACCCCTACAGACTTCCGTGTGACCTTTGACCCAAAACTGTGAAGACCCTATATGGAGGTCAGATAGGGGGTCCTACTGACCGAGTTTGGGGATTGTAGCATGTAAACTGTAGGAGAAGAAGCATTTTTAAGGAGCGTTTGGAAGAAAGAAACAAAGAAACGGAAGGAATAGAGTATATTGGCTCGCTACGCAGCCAATATAAAGAAAGAAAGAAGAAAGAAACGGCAGAGATAGAATACCTCGATTTTTTGAAAAAATCAAGGTAAAGAGAAGAGAAGAGGGGAGAGGTACGTGCCTTACTTGTATCTATTCACTTAAGAATCTCATATACATGCAGGCCGACATGCTGACGTGGGACATGAGTCCCGGACCTCGAAGTGAGAGTAGTTTGGACTCACTTTCCAAAAATAAATAATGCCTGATTGTGAAAAGCAGTGGCGTCGCCAGAGGAGGGGGGGGGGGGGGGGGGGGGGGATCCCCCCCCCCCCTCCCCATATTGACGTCGTGTCGGTTGAGATTGGCACTGTCGGTTCATTTGACCACAGGAATCATGGAATTATAAATGTTTATTGATGTATATAATCTAGAATCACTGAAATGAATCACTGAAATAATCTGTTTTCTCAATACGTGGCCAGTTCGTCGCTTCCACGGAGTAGAGCAGATCTCTTGTTTATTCTTGCAACGCCTGTTATTTATCGTGTTATAGTCTATGTTAATGGCGTGTTGATTTAATAAATAATGTTTGAATGTACGTAATTGAGTTATCATGTGTTCCATTTGTATGCCAAGCGAGTCAGCTATTACCTATACGCGCGCATGTGTCCCCAAAATGCAACATTGCTACAACCTTGTTTAGAGCCAAAATTTACCTCGATCGTGCCAAAAATAGGTGTCAAGTCGAAAAATTTCGCGCGCTACGCGCGCATTTCTGGATTCACAAAAGTCTTGTCGGTTCATTTTCATTTTTCGCCCCCCCCCAATATGAATAACCTAGCTACGCCACTGGTGAAAAGTATGCCTATTTCAACAGGTTTATCAAGGCACGAAACGATTCGCATTAAATTGCATTTTGTTTTTACCAAAATAGACCAGAACACGGTATTTCTGAATTTCACAATTATTTGCGCTTAGGCAAAAAATAATTGAGTTTTCAAGGCCTAAACCACAAATTTTGCAATTCAAAATAGTGCACCAAATGCTTTCAATTCGGGCTCTATTTTAGAATTGGTAAAAAGAAAATTATTGATATTAAAAAAAAAACTGCGCGAATTTGCCTATTTGCAATACATATATTGAACACAAAAAATCGTAATTATATGAAAAAATGGTGCACCAAATGCCTTCGTTAAAGGTTGTATTTTTAAAATTTCTTCAACTTTGGAGGGGGGCACATCCACCCTCAAACACCCCCCTGCGCCGCTATACGCGGCGCGATGGTCGCTGCGCGGCCATTGAGTCTTTAATTGCATTCAGTAAATCGAACCCCCTAACTGAAAAGGCTGGCTACGGGCCTGCATACACCCTTTTGCCTAATCATATGATGCGAAATAATGCGATGTAACTTAACATAAACCGTTTTGCCTAACACACAATACACTTGTTGATGTGATTATTTAGGTAAAAGGGTGTATCTTGATAAAAGTACTTTTTGCAGGGAAACCATCACCCATCAACTCATTAAACAAACTTGCTGTTTAAATTTAAAACACAATTGAATCATTAAAACAAAAATCAAGTCTAATGACCTTTTTAGATAAAAACGCCAAGTGTTTCAACTTTCAAGGTCATTTTTCTCAAAATGCGATTTTTGAAGAATAATAATAATAATAATTAGTATTTATATAGCGCCTTTCCAAAGTGATCAAAGCGCTGTAATTTCGCTGCTGGTGAATCATCAGAATCAGGTCGCATCAACTTTCTAGCAAACCTATCCGCACTTAGATTGTAACATCCACCATTTTTCAATGCAGCTCCCCAAATACCATTGGGTCAAGGAAGTTTTTGATAACCGAAACAACTAATCACAGATTTTGAAAGCAGGAGGAAACTGGAGAAAACCTGTGAGAGCGTGTATGGATCGTGATAAACCAAATGCACATAAAGCCCGACTGAGCACAGATTTCGAACCCGGGATTCATTGGTGCAAAGCGAGGGTATCTACCGCTGCGCCAACACGCTCTCCCTTACAAAAATAATTTACATGATATTATAAGGATGATGTTAGTTGGGGGGGGGGGGACACTTTCAAAAAGCGTTTGTTTTGTTTTAACAAAACCAACATTAAAACAATATTAAATCAATGGAGTTCATGAAAATAAAATACCTCAAATTGAAGTTTACCTCTTCATTTTCATGAATTTGAATATATGATGATTGGGTACAAGATATGTCAAAGATTAGAAATAAGACTTTTATAAATTTGACTTATTGTGTCTTTGTCCCCCATTAAATTGTTGTGCTATTAAATCAAATTAGCTTTTGCCGCATTGTGTCTTATTAACTCATGTTGGGTCACGTTTGAGGTCAAATAGCAGCTATCAGAAGCCAACTGAAGTCATGTGATGCCATTGGAAGCTGGATACATGACAATGAATCCGTTTCCCTAGTTATATATAATGCGCCCTCAAGCTTACCTGTTTCGCAGTTGACGCCTGTGTATCCTGTGTAACATTCACATGTATATGCACCACTGGAGGAAACACAAGTTGCACCATTCAGACAAGGTAAACTAGCACATACGTCTTGAACTGGAAGTAAAGTGGAGAAAAGGTCAAATCAACAAAGAACTGTACCTTATCAGTGTATTTTATCCCAGTCATTTGTTAACACTTTATTTTGCAGAAACCTTTCCCATGTCTATCTCAAGAATTACTGAACCAATACTAGGCATGTTTATACTTATTTTAATGCATTTCTCATGGCGGTCCCAAATATAGTGATGAATTTCAATAATTGTGACATTTTTGAAAAATTTTGCAAACATTTGGAATGTCGTCTGCAGATGCCTGCCACGTTGAAAGCAGTATCAAAATTGTTGAGATTTTTGACACTTCTAAAAAAAGGAAAATATGCAAATTGCCAGTAGATTCATTCAAAAGTATCATCAGTAAAGGTAATGTCTTCCCATTGAGAGGGGGGGGGGGGCAGTGATTTGAAATGTTAATCGGACCATTGACACATATGTGACCCAACACGAGTAATTGAGGCACAATGCGGGACATATGAATATTGAGGTATTTATATCGTGATATCAAGGGACATTTTGGTTAATCACATTCCTAACCAAAGTTACATATTATTGAAAATCACTTTGTCTCAAAACATCAAATACAAATTGTTAAGTTGTGGACATTTAAAGTTTTGATTTTGTTACCAAATCAATGGAGTATAAGAAAATTAAAATACCTCAAAATATAACTCTTTATTTTTCATGAATTTGAATCTTTGATTAGGTACAATTTGTGTCAAGGATCAGAAATAAGACTTTTTATAAATTTGAATTATGTCTGTGTATATTATAAGTAAAATTAATTAATTGTTGTGCTATTAAATCAAATTAGCTTCTGCCGAATTGTGCCTCATTAACTCATGTTGGGTCACGTTTGAGATCAAATAGCAGCTATCAGAAGCCAACTGAAGTCATATGATGCCATTGGAAGCCAGACACTTGACAATGAATCCTTTTTCGTTTTCCTAGTCATATAAGGCGCCCTCAAGCTTACCTGTTTCGCAGTTGATGCCTGTGTATCCTGTGTAACATTCACACGTATATGCACCACTGGAGGAAACACACGTTGCACCATTCAGACAAGGTGAACTAGCACATACGTCTTGAACTGAAGTAAAGTGGAGAGAAGGTCAAATTATGAAATGTAAATCTGCAAGAAAATCTACTTTCTAAAAAAAAATCATGAATAGAGGGCACCCCCCTGAAAAAGATAACATAATATGCCTTTAACAGTGATTTGAAATTTTAATCGGACCATTGACACATGTGACCCAACACGAGTAAATGAGGCACAATGAGGGACATATGAATATTGAGTTATTTATATCGTGATATCAACGGGCATTTTGGATAACCACATTCCTTACCAAAGTTACATATTGAAAATCACTTTGTCTCAAAACATCAAATACAAATTGTCAAGTTACGGACATTTAAAGTTTTGCTAACATATCAATTGAGTAAATGAAAATTAAATAGCTCAAAACGTTAATGAATAAAAATTGCCATCGTTGAACACCGTTGCAGGGGCCGTGTTTAAATTTTGAATACCGGAAGGTGTATCAGCTGCCCTTAAACTTAACAATTTCACAATTAGAGCCAGTATATTCGGGCTGACAGAAGCAGAAGCAACTATTGGTGCCTTCAAAGCATGTACCAAAGAAGGCGATGCTCACAGGTTAAACTTACCAGTTTCACAATTAGAGCCAGTATATTCGGGCTGACAGAAGCAGAAGTAACTATTGGTGCCTTCAAAGCATGTACCAAAGAAGGCGATGCTCACAGGTTAAACTTACCAGTTTCACAGTTAGAGCCATAATATTCGGGCTGACAGAAGCAGAAGTAACTATTGGTGCCTTCAAAGCATGTTCCACCATTTTGACAGGGCTCACTAGTGCACTCAGGGGTTACTGAAGGGAAAAAAGGAATCAATAATAGAAAAGGTAGAACGTTTATTTGTTAGGCAAAAAAAAAAAATTGACTTGCCCTTTCCGACCGACCCAAATTTTCGGAAATCTAGGGTCGCTATTTTTATTTTTTATTTTTTCCAAAGTAAAAAAAAAAAATAGAATTTTTTTTGTTGTTGAAAGAAGCACATAACAATAAAGAAAGATAAAAACATGTTTTTGAGTAGTATCTGCTTGTTTAAAAATCAAAAAAATCAAAACAAAAAAAATCAAAAAAAATCAAATCTTTAAAACGTGTTTTTGTGTAGTATCTCCTTGTTTAAATTTAAAAAGATTAAAAAAATCCGACTGTCCGACCCAGACTCTGGCCCTGAAAGGGCAAGTCAACTTTTTTTGTTGCCTTATCATGATTGTTTGCTGTAAACGGAATTCTGATGGCAACATACTTGAAATAAATTATTACTACAAAATGTGGCATTGTTTATGAACAGATCAACTTCCCATTGATATGCAACACATTATAAACATATGTGATGCCATCAAGCGGAATGAGTCGTATGTCGGGAATATTGATTTTGAGTTATAGGTAAAAGGAAGTGACAAGTTCTTATGTTTTACTTTGTTTTCTCAGTTGGAAAACTGTTTGTAACTTAAAAACTAGAGATATAGGCAATTGAACAGATCTTTTTTTGAGGAGTTTATATATGTGACGTGATCAAGTGAAATGAGTCACATGTCGGCAGTTTTGAATTTTGATATTTGTCCATCATCTAAAAGCAGGTGAAAAATGCTACAGTATGGTCCAAACCCCATTAACATTGAACTTTGAGTCTTTAAGTTACAAAACAATTTACCAACTGAGAAAACAATGTAAAACATTAGAATTTGTCACTTATTTTTACCTATAACTCAAAATCAATATTCCCGACATACGACTCATTCCGCTTGTCGCGTCACATATAGACAGAGGAAAGGAGAACATTTTCAACAGTCAACATCATAACAGTATCTTCTGCTCTACAAGGTGAGAGTCAGAAAGAATGGGATTTTTTTCTCAAAAGTGCTACAAATAATAAAAGCCATATATTTGGCTTTCATTTTTTTTAAAATCCATATAGAATCGCAATAATCAATACAATTGGTTAAAAATATCAAAAGGTGTATGAACTTTTAAGAATTCAATGAAAAAACACCTAGCAAGAAGTGCCAGGATGGCCCAAGAGTTTGTTGATACTGTTTAACTTTATTTTATTTGTGTCCCTTTCTTGTCTCATGCTCCTCGTTCCAGGCGCCTAGTTTGCTTTTTTAGCAGACTTTATGGGTTATCCTGGTATCTCGGCATTTTGGTGTTTGTGTTCTTGATTATATGTATATATTTGTGTCATGCATTTTTTGTATGTTGTATTTTGTATATTGTCGTTTTGCCTAATAAACAACAAACAAACAAACAAACAAACAATTTTGGATACAAAATCTTTAAATAAATAGAACCATGGAAATGAGAGTAAAGAAAATGTCTGAATTCAAGGAATACAATTAAAAATATATTGAAGATAATTCAACCATCCCATGGATTTGGCGTTAAAATAGAGGACATTACTAAAAATGAGTGTAACTTATATGACAATCATGCAATGATCGATTTTTTAAATAAAAGCAAATGGTCTTTTATCACTGCAATTGGTTTTGAAGATTCTTGCCTAAATAAAAATGGGTTCGTCGGGCCCGTACATAGAACAGGTCACCTAAGGCAAAAAAAAAGAAAAAAAGTTGACTTGCCCTTTCAGGGCTAGAGTCTGGGTCAGACGGTCAGATTTTTTTAAATTTTTAAATTTAAACAGGGAGATACTACACAGAAACATGTTTTAAAGATGTTTTTTTTAATTTTAATTTTTTTTAATTTTTTTAATTTTTAATTTTTAATTTTTAAACAAGCATATACTACTCAGAAACACGTTTTCATCTTGTAGCGATCCTAGATTCCGAATATTTGGGTCGGTCGGAAAGGGCAAGTCAACTTTTTTTTTTGCCCAATAGGTCACCTAATAATGTTGGGTTAGTTATTGCAGTTTACACTTTCCACGCGGCTATTGGTTCGACCATATACAAAACTGATTTTTCAGAAACCCTTCCCACATTTCAAGGTCTATCTCAAGGATTATGGAACCAATACTAGGCATGTTTGTACTTATTTTAATGCATTTAATACAAACAATTTTTTTTTGGGGGGGGCCTAAGTGTGTGTTATTATTTCTCAAGGTGATTCCATGGTAATGAAATTCAATAACTTTGACATTTTTGAGACATTTTGGAATGTCGTCTGCAAATGCCTGCCGCATGGAAAGTGTTAAGATTAACCTTACGTAAATTTAGGAAGAGTTATTTGTTAACTTCTGATCCAGACTTAAGAAGGTATTTCTAAATTGAGCTTCATAATGAAGGGTCATGTTCTAAAGTTTGACCTAGGGTCTATATCGTGAATATTAACTCACAAATTCTTAAACAATTCTCCTAAGAAGAGTTGAAAACTTCAGAAGAATAACTCTACTATTGAGGCATGGTTCACTAGATATGACTTACCCATTTCACACATGTCTCCTTCAAAACCTAGTATACAATTACATGTGTATGAATTAATCCCATCAATACATGTCCCCATATTGAAGCATGGTTCACTAGATATGACTTATCCATTTCACACATGTCTCCTACATAACCTAGTCTACAATTACATGTGTATGAATTAATCCCATCAATACATGTCCCCATATTGAAGCATGGTTCACTATAGATATGACTTACCCATTTCACACATGTCTCCTACATAACCTAGTCTACAATTACATGTGTATGAATTAATCCCATCAATACACGTCCCCAAATTGAGGCATGGTTCACTAGATATGACTTACCCATTTCACACATGTCTCCTACATAACCTAGTCTACAATTACATGTGTATGAATTAATCCCATCAATACATGTCCCCATATTAAAGCATGGTTCACTAGATATTACCCATTTCACACATGTCTCCTACAAAACCTAGTCTACAATTACAAGTGTATGAATTAATCCCATCAATACATGTCCTCATATTGAGGCATGGTTCACTAGATATGACTTACCCATTTCACACATGTCTCCTACAAAACCTAGTCTACAATTACATGTGTATGAATTAATCCCATCAATACATGTCCCCATATTGAGGCATGGTTCACTAGATATGACTTACCTATTTCACACATGTCTCCTACAAAACCTAGTCCACAATTACATGTGTATGAATTAATCCCATCAATACATGTCCCCATATTAAAGCATGGTTCACTAGATATGACTTACCCATTTCACACATGTCTCCTACATAACCTAGTCTACAATTACAAGTGTATGAATTAATCCCATAATACATGTCCCCATATTGAAGCATGGTTCACTAGATATGACTTACCCATTTCACACATGTCTCCTACAAAACCTAGTCTACAATTATATGTGTATGAATTAATCCCATCAATACATGTCCCCATATTGAAGCATGGTTCACTAGATATGACTTACCCATTTCACACATGTCTCCTACAAAACCTAGTCTACAATTACATGTGTATGAATTAATCCCATCAATACATGTCCCCATATTGAGGCACGGTTCACTAGATATGACTTACCCATTTCACACATGTCTCCTACATAACCTAGTCTACAATTACATGTGTATGAATTAAAACCATCAATACATGTCCCCATATTGAGGTTCACTAGATATGACTTACCCATTTCACACATGTCTCCTACATAACCTAGTCTACAATTACAAGTGTATGAATTAATCCCATAATACATGTCCCCATATTGAAGCATGGTTCACTAGATATGACTTACCTATTTCACACATGTCTCCTACAAAACCTAGTCTACAATTATATGTGTATGAATTAATCCCATCAATACATGTCCCCATATTGAAGCATGGTTCACTAGATATGACTTACCCATTTCACACATGTCTCCTACAAAACCTAGTCTACAATTACATGTGTATGAATTAATCCCATCAATACATGTCCCCATATTGAGGCACGGTTCACTAGATATGACTTACCCATTTCACACATGTCTCCTACAAAACCTAGTCTACAATTACATGTGTATGAATTAATCCCATCAATACATGTCCCCCCCCCCCCCCATATTGAGGTTCACTAGATATGACTTACCCATTTCACTAAGTCTCCTACAAAAACTAGTCTACAATTACATGTGTATGAATTAATCCCATCACTACATGTCCTCAGATTGAGGCATGGTTCACTATATATGACTTACCCATTTCACACATGTCTCCTACAAAACCTAGTCTACAATTACATGTGTATGAATTAATCCCATCAATACATGTCCCCCCATATTGAGGTTCACTAGATATGACTTACCCATTTCACTAAGTCTCCTACAAAACCTAGTCTACAATTACATGTGTATGAATTAATCCCATCAATACATGTCCCCATATTAAAGCATGGTTCACTAGATATTACTTACCCATTTCACACATGTCTCCTACATTAATCCTAGTCTACAATTACATGTGTATGAATTAATCCCATCAATACATGTCCCCATATTAAGGCACGGTTCACTAGATATGACTTACCCATTTCACACATGTCTCCTACAAAACCTAGTCTACAATTACATGTGTATGAATTAATCCCATCAATATATGTCCCCATATTGAGGCATAATTCACTAGATATGACTTACCCAGCCTACATGACTGTGCTCTGAACTAACCAAATCATATTGGTTCTGTGGCATCCAACTTACGGGCAGAGTTAAAATAAGGAAATAGTGACTCAGGGATGGTATCCAGATTCGTACGGATTGAAAACCATATATCAGAGAGGGTAAACGCACTGGCTGTCCGTTCACGGGAGTTGTTCGATGCGTTCGCTAAGCATGGCTCAACACGTATTGGTTGGTCATTATTTAACCGCACTCCGTTTATCTACACAAAATTGTCCGTTTATCCCAGTGCATTTACCCTCTCCAATGAGATTGTATCAAATTTAACTCATTATTGATTAATGAAATGTTATCATTTAATAAAGAATGGATGTTATATGAATAAAATGCCAAATCTGAAGTACCAATTGTGAGGACAATATTTATTATTAATGGAAAAAAAACATGCTTTGTTGAACTTGGATTTGTTGAGCTGTGTGTCCATTGTGAACTTGAATGTAAGCTGAGTGTCCATGTGAACGTGGATGTAAGCTGGGTGTCCATTGTGAACTTGGATTTAAGCTGGGTGTCCATTGTGAACTTGGATATAAGCTGGGTGTCCATTATGAACTTGGATATAAGCTGGGTGTCCATTGTGAACTTGGATTTAAGCTGGGTGTCCATTGTGAATTTGGATTTAAGCTGGGTGTCTATTGTGAACTTGGATATAAGCTGGGTGTCCATTGTGAACTTGGATATAAGCTGGGTGTCCATTATGAACTTGGATATAAGCTGGGTGTCCATTGTGAACTTGGATTTAAGCTGGGTGTCCATTGTGAACTTGGATATAAGCTGGGTGTCCATTGTGAACTTGGATATAAGCTGGGTGTCCATTGTGAACTTGGATATAAGCTGGGTGTCCATTGTGAACTTGGATATAAGCTGGGTGTCCATTGTGAACTTGGATATAAGCTGGGTGTCCATTGTGAACTGGGATATAAGCTGGGTGTCCATTGTGAACTTGGATATAAGCTGGGTGTCCATTGTGAACTTGGATATAAGCTGGGTGTCCATTGTGAACTTGGATATAAGCTGGGTGTCCATTGTGAAATTGGATATAAGCTGGGTGTCCATTGTGAACTTGGATATAAGCTGGGTGTCCATTGTGAACTTGGATATAAGCTGGGTGTCCATTGTGAACTTGGATTTAAGCTGGGTGTCCATTGTGAACTTGGATATAAGCTGGGTGTCCATTGTGAACTTGGATATAAGCTGGGTGTCCATTGTGAACTTGGATATAAGCTGGGTGTCCATTTTGAACTTGGATATAAGCTGGGTGTCCATTGTGAACTTGGATATAAGCTGGGTGTCCATTGTGAACTTGGATATAAGCTGGGTGTCCATTGTGAACTTGGATATAAGCTGGGTGTCCATTGTGAACTTGGATATAAGCTGGGTGTCCATTGTGAACTTGGATTTAAGCTGGGTGTCCATTGTGAACTTGGATATAAGCTGGGTGTCCATTGTGAAATTGGATATAAGCTGGGTGTCCATTGTGAACTTGGATATAAGCTGGGTGTCCATTTTGAACTTGGATATAAGCTGGGTGTCCATTGTGAACTTGGATATAAGCTGGTGTCCATTGTGAACTTGGATATAAGCTGGGTGTCCATTGTGAACTTGGATGTAAGCTGGGTGTCCATTGTGAACGTGGATTTAAGCTGGGTGAATATTTTGAGTACTTGTTTAGGGTATTGGAAATACGGATATTGCTTGTTTAGGGTATGTAAAATACCGTGCCATACTTGTTTAGGGGTGCTTTTTCACATTAACACGATTACGTATTTAGGGTACTTTTTGAAAGTCCTTGGACGCGCATGATACCCCCCTTGTAATGAATGACCACTGAGCACCCCGGGTTCAGATCTTCATCATGAGGATGTGACACATGTGATATCCATGTGATATCTATATTAAATCCATATGATACCCATGTGATATACATGTGATATCTATATTAAATCCATGTGATACCCATCATGCAACCCAGTAACAAAACTTACATGGACAGTTGGTCGGGTTTTCATCACTAAGATCAAGACAATCAAAGTTGCCATCACATACGGCTGACTCTGCGATGCACGCACCAGACGAGGGACACTGAAATTCCCCGGTCTGACATTCTCCTGTAAAAAAAGTATATAAACAATACTTAAAAAGTAACTTTTTAATACAAGGCAATAAAAATGCTAATAGCTATATAGCCACCAACTCTGTTCAGTGGACAAGGGGCAGGCAGTCCACCTGAATGGCTCTTTTCAGAGCCATCAATCTTTCTCACGTAGGAAAGGAGCAACTAATTTCAAATCAACCTATTTTCTAAAGCTTTTGAGAGCCACCAATGTCGCAAGTAGGAAAAGGGCAGCCCAAATGATGATAAAATATAGAGAAGTGGCAGTCTCTATGTCTTGCTTAACATTTTCCACGCGGCAGGCAGCTGCAGACGACATTCCCAAATTGCACAAAATGTTTCGAAAATGTCAAAATTCTTAAATGTCATTACCATTTTTGGAATCACCATGAGAAACGCATTGAAATGAGTACAAACATGCCTAGTATTGGTCCAGTAATCCTTGAGATAGACCTTGAAAGTTGGGAAAGGTTTCTGAAAATTATGTTTTGTATATGGTAAAACTTACAGCCGCATGGAAAGTGTTAAAAGAATTTGGTCCTGGAGAAGTCAGAGCTAATCATAATGAAAGCTTGACAGTTTTAAACTTGTCTGATGGCAAACCCATTAAACTCTTATCATAAACTCAAAATACGTAACTTACAAGGCAAACAAATGTTCATTATTCAAATACCAATTACAAAATTGTGAAGAAATGCCTTCTCTTTAATTTGAGATATTGCACATGAAGATTGACTGAATATTAACAAAGCTATGTGTCAAAAACCAAACACAAATTCCGATTTGCTATTTAAAAATAGCTTCAAAGGGCATCCGTAGATAATGCACCTATATATTTACCAGAGACCCACAATTTTCCTACATATTTGACAGATTTTGCTAATTTTTTGGTGAAAAACAGCAAATTTAAGGATTTTAGACCCATACATTAACCAAAAATGGCTACGAAAAGACGTCATTTATTTACCAGAGGGGTGAAAATGGGACCCTATTTGGTGGCACATTCCTGTGACCTCATATTCACTAAGTACCCCCCCCCCCCCCCCCCACCCCGGGACATCCAAATTAGCAAAGTTATGAGGGACGAGGTAGAACTTGTTGAATGACGCTAAAACAAAAACACCCCACAACTTACCTACTTGATTCTCACATCTCTCACCCTCATAACCATTCGGGCAAATGCAAATCATAAAATCAAAGAAGGTTTCGCACGACCCGCCGTTTAGACACCCGCCACATGGTAGAGCTGTATAGGGTGAAAATATACAGGGTGGTTAAAGAATTTAACTCATTTTTGAAGGTCATTTTCCTTTTTTTGTTGTGTAAGAAACCTTTTTGTATTTAATTAAATAATGCAGTATCGATTTCATGTTTTCTGACCAGATCTATGTCTAGTTTCCAAACAAGATGCAACAAACCCGGTCCAAATCGGAGCATGTCTAAACTTTTACCCCTGTAAAGTTCAATGACCCCTAGTGACCCGGTATGACATGTCACTTTTAATCGCTGAACACCCTATATATGCATAGACCCAAGGAATCTTTTGACCAATTCTGATAATCATGGGTCATTTCCTCTTGAAAAAATAGCATTTTAAGTGACTGGAGTGAAAATTGACATTTTGACCCCTAGTGACCCCAAATGATTTTTAATTTGAAAAACCGTTCTTTTGTACATGCGTACGGTCAAAAGGAATATGTGGACCAATTTTGACGATCCTAGGTCATTTCACTAAATTGGAAATGCGTTTTAAGTGAAAATCACCTTTTGACCCCTAGTGACCCCTGTGTGACCTTTGACCCCAAACTATGAACACCCTATATGAAGGTTAGGTGGGGGGTTCTACTGACCAAGTTTGGTGATTGTAGCATGTAAACTGTAGAAAAAATAGCGTTTTTTAGATGGGTTTGAGGAAAGAAAGAAAGAACTAGACATAGTTCTGGTCTGAGACCAGGACACCTTGATTTTTTATGGATTAATGACCTCTAGTCACCCCATATGACATGTCACTTTTAATGGATCCAACAAATCTTTTGACCAATTCTGACAATCATGGGTCATTTCCTCCCGAAAAAATAGCATTTTGAGTGCGAGGAGTGCAAATTGACCTTTTGACCCCTAGTGACCTATGTTGACCTTTGACCCAATAAAAATTATTTGACTTTTTTTTCTTGTTTCATCAATGCCTACAAGATGAAACAAATCCGGTCAAAATCGGAGCATGTCTTATATTTTACCCCTGTTTAGGTCAATGACCCCTAGTGACCCCATATGACATGTCACTTTTAATCGCTGAAGACCCTATATGTACATGGATCCAAGAAATCTTTTGACTAATTCTGACAATCATGCGTCATTTCCTCCCGAAAAAATAGCATTTTGAGTGTGAGGAGTGAAAATTGACCTTTTGACCCCTAGTGACCCTAAATATATTTTGATTTTAAAAACCGAACTATTATATATGCGTACGGTCAAAAGGAATATGTTGACAAATACTGACGATCCTAGGTCATTTCACTAAATTGCAAACGCGTTTAAGTGAAAATCACGTTTTGACCACTTATGACCCCTGTGTGACCTTTGACCCCAAACTGTGAAGACCCTATATGTAGGTCTGGTAGGGGGTCCTACTGACCAAATCTGGTGATTGTAGCATGTACACTGTAGAAAAAATAGCATTTTGAGTGCAAGGAATGAAAATTGACCTTTTGACCCCTAGTGACTTATGTTGACCTTTGACCCCGTGAAAATGATTGACTTTTTTTCTTGTCTTATCAATGCCTACAAAATGAAACATGACCGGTCAAAATCGGAGCATGTCTTACATTTTACCCTTGTTTAGGTCAATGACCCCTAGTGACCCCATCTGACATGTCACTTTTAATCGCTCAAGACCCTATATGTACATGGATATAAGGAATCTTTTGACCAATTCTGACAATCATAGGTCATTTCCTCCCGAAAAAATAGCCTTTTCAGTGCGAGGAGTAAACATTTACATTTTGACCCCTAGTGACCCCAAATTATTTTTAATTTTAAAAACCTTTCTTTTGTATATGCGTACGGTCAAAATGAATATGTGGACCAATTTTGACAATCCTAGGTCATTTCACTAAATTGGAAATGCGTTTTAAGTGAAAATCACGTTTTGACCCCTTATGACATCTGTGTGACCTTTGACCCCAAACTGTGAAGACCCTATATGTAGGTCAGGTAGGGGGTCCTACTGACCAAATCTGGTGATTGTAGCATGTAAACTGTAGAAAAAATAGCATTTTGTAGATGGGTCTGATAGAAAGAAACAAACAAACAAAGAAGAAGAAAGAAACGGCAGAGATAGAGTACCTCGATTTTTGAAAAAATCAAGGTAAAAAGCACTAGATCTCGCTCCGGTCTAAGACCAGGCTACCTTGATTTTTCTTTGAGAAAATGATCCCTAGTGACCCCTTCTTGACCTTTGACCTGATTAAAATGATTAACTTATTTTCTTGGCTCATCAATCCAAACAAGATGCAACAAATCCGGTCCAAATCGGATCATGTCTTAAATTTTACCCCTTTAAAGTTCAATGACCCCTTTTGACCCCTTCTTGAACTTTGACCTGGTCGATATAATTGAATTATTTTCTTAGCTCATCAAATCAAACAAGATGCAACAAACCCGGTCAAAATCGAACCATGTCTTTACTTTTACCCCTGTAAAGTTCAAAGACCCCTATTGACCCTTCGTGACCTTTGACCTGGTCAATATGATTTATTTATTTTCTTTGCTCATCAATCCAAACAAGATGCAACAAACCCCGTCCAAATCGGAGCATGTCTGAACTTTTACCTCTGTAATGTTCAATGACCCCTAGTGACCTCTTCTTGACCTTTGACCTGGTTAATATGATTGACTTATTTTCTTGGCTCATCAATCCAAACAAGATGCAACAAACCCGGTCTAAATCGGAGCATGTCTAAACTTTTACCCCTGTAAAGTTCAATGACCCCTAGTGACCCGGTATGACATGTCACTTTTAATCGCTGAACACCCTATATATGCATGGACCCAAGGAATCTTTTGACCAATTCTGATAATCATGGGTCATTTCCTCTTGAAAAAATAGCATTTTAAGTGACTGGAGTGAAAATTGACATTTTGACCCCTAGTGACCCCAAATGATTTTTAATTTAAAAAACCTTTCTTTTGTACATGCGTACGGTCAAAAGGAATATGTGGACCAATTTTGACGATCCTAGGTCATTTCACTAAATTGGAAATGCGTTTTAAGTGAAAATCACCTTTTGACCCCTAGTGACCCCTTCTTGACCTTTGACCTGGTCAATATGATTGACTTATTTTCTTGGCTCATCAAATTAAACAAGATGCAACAAACCCCGTCCAAATCGGAGCATGTCTTAACTTTTACCCTTGTAAAGTTCAATGACCCCTAGTGACCCCGTATGACATGTCACTTTTAATCGCTGAACACCCTATATGTGCATGGACCCAAGAAATCTTTTGACTAATTCTGATAATCATGGGCCATTTTCTCTTGAATAAATAGCATTTTAAGTGACTGGAGTGAAAATTGACATTTTGACCCCTAGTGACCCCAAATGATTTTTAATTTAAAAAACCGTTCTTTTGTACATGCGTACGGTCAAAAAGGAATATGTGGACCAATTTTGACGATCCTATGTCATTTCACTAAATTGGAAATGCGTTTTAAGTGAAAATCACCTTTTGACCCCTAGTGACCCCTTTTTGACCTTTGACCTGGTCAATATGGTTGACTTATTTTCTTGGCTCATCAAATTAAACAAGATGCACCAAACCCCGTCAAAATCGGAGCATGTCTTAACTTTTACCCCTGTAAAGTTCAATGACCCCTAGTGACCCCGTATGACATGTCACTTTTAATCGCTGAACACCCTATATGTGCATGGACCCAAGGAATCTTTTGACCAATTCTGATAATCATGGGTCATTTTCTCTTGAATAAATAGCATTTTAAGTGACTGGAGTGAAAATTGACATTTTGACCCCTAGTGACCCCAGATGATTTTTATTTTTAAAAACCTTTCTTTTGTAAATGCGTACGGTCAAAAGGAATATGTGGACCAATTTTGACGATCCTAGGTCATTTCACTAAATTGTAAATGCGTTTTAAATGAAAATCACATTTTGACCCCTAGTGACCCCTGTGTGACCTTTGACCCCAAACTGTGAACACCCTATATGAAGGTTAGGTGGGGGGTTCTACTGACCAAGTCTGGTGATTGTAGCATGTAAACTGTAGAAAAAATAGCATTTTTTAGATGGGTTTGAGGAAAGAAAGAAAGAACTAGATCTTGCTCCGGTCAAAGACCAGGCTACCTTGATTTTTCTTTGGGAAAATGATCCCTAGTGACCCCTTCTTGACCTTTGACCTGATTAAAATGATTGACTTATTTTCTTGGCTCATCAATCCAAACAAGATGCAACAAATCCGGTCCAAATCGGATCATGTCTTAAATTTTACCCCTTTAAAGTTCAATGACCCCTTTTGACCCCTTCTTGACCTTTGACCTGGTCAATATAATTGAATTATTTTCTCAGCTCATCAAATCAAACAAGATGCAACAAACCCGGTCAAAATCGAACCATGTCTTTACTTTTACCCCTGTAAAGTTCAATGACCCCTATTGACCCTTCGTGACCTTTGACCTGGTCAATATGATTTATTTATTTTCTTTGCTCATCAACCAAACAAGATGCAACAAACCCCGTCCAAATCGGAGCATGTCTTAACTTTTACCTCTGTAATGTTCAATGACCCCTAGTGACCCCTTCTTGACCTTTGACCTGGTCAATATGATTGACCTTTTTTCTTGGCTCATCAATCCAAACAAGATACAACAAACCCAGTCCAAATCGGAGCATGTCTAAACTTTTACCCCTGTAAAGTTCAATGACCCCTAGTGACCCGGTATGACATGTCACTTTTAATCGCTGAACACCCTATATATGCATGGACCCAAGGAATCTTTTGACCAATTCTGATAATCATGGGTCATTTCCTCTTGAAAAAATAGCATTTTAAGTGACTGGAGTAAAAATTGACATTTTGACCCCTAGTGACCCCAAATGATTTTTAATTTAAAAAACCGTTCTTTTGTACATGCGTACGGTCAAAAGGAATATGTGGACCAATTTTGACGATCCTAGGTCATTTTACTAAATTGGAAATGCGTTTTAAGTGAAAATCACCTTTTGACCCCTAGTGACCCCTTCTTGACCTTTGACCTGGTCAATATGATTGACTTATTTTCTTGGCTCATCAATTTAAACAAGATGCAACAAACCCCGTCCAAATCGGAGCATGTCTTAACTTTTACCCCTGTAAAGTTCAATGACCCCTAGTGACCCCGTATGACATGTCACTTTTAATCGCTGAACACCCTATATGTGCATGGACCCAAGGAATCTTTTGACCAATTCTGATAATCATGGGCCATTTTCTCTTGAATAAATAGCATTTTAAGTGACTGGAGTGAAAATTGACATTTTGACCCCTAGTGACCCCAAATGATTTTTGATTTAAAAAACCATTCTTTTGTACATGCGTACGGTCAAAAGGAATATGTGGACCAATTTTGACGATCCTAGGTCATTTCACTAAATTGGAAATGCGTTTTAAGTGAAAATCACCTTTTGACCCCTAGTGACCCCTGTGTGACCTTTGACCCCAAACTGTGAACACCCTATATGAAGGTTAGGTGGGGGGTTCTACTGACCAAGTCTGGTGATTGTAGCATGTAAACTGTAGAAAAAATAGCATTTTTTAGATGGGTTTGAGGAAAGAAAGAAAGAAAGAAAAAGCAGAAGAAGAAGAAAGAAACGGCAGAGATACAGAACCTCGATTTTTTGAAAAAATCAAGGTAAAAAGCAGAAGAAGAAGAAGAAAGAAACGGCAGAGATACAGAACCTCGATTTTTTGAAAAAATCAAGGTAACTAGACATAGATCTGGTCAGAGACCAGGACACCTTGATTTTTGTATGGATTAATGACCTCTAGTGTGACCCCTAGTGACCCCTGTGTGACCTTTGACCCCAAACTGTGAACACCCTATATGAAGGTTAGGTGGGGGGTTCTACTGACCAAGTCTGGTGATTGTAGCATGTAAACTGTAGAAAAAATAGCATTTTTTAGATGGGTTTGAGGAAAGAAAGAAAGAAAAAGCAGAAGAAGAAGAAAGAAACGGCAGAGATACAGAACCTCGATTTTTTGAAAAAATCAAGGTAACTAGACATAGATCTGGTCAGAGACCAGGACACCTTGATTTTTGTATGGATTAATGACCTCTAGTGACCCCATATGACATGTCACTTTTTAAACGCTGAAGAACCGAATGTGCATGACCAATTCTGACGGTCATCATTCATTCTCTCTGAGACAAATATGTCACTTTTAATGGATCCAAGAAATCTTTGGACCAATTCTGACAATCATGGGTCATTTCCTCCCGAAAAAATAGCATTTTGAGTGTTAGGAGTGAAAATTGACCTGTTGACCCCTAGTGACCTATGTTGACCTTTGACTCCATGAAAATGATTGACCTTTTTTCTTGTCTTATCATTGCCTACAAAATGAAACAAGACCGGTCAAAATCGGAGCATGTCTTACATTTTACCCCTGTTTAGGTCAATGACCCCTAGTGACCCCATATGACATGTCACTTTTAATCGCTTAAGACCCTATGTGTACATGGATCCAAGGAATCTTTTGACCAATTCTGATAATCATGGGTCATTTCCTCTCGAAAAAATAGCATTTTGAGTGTGAGGAGTGAAAATTGACCTTTTGACCCCTAGTGACCCCAAATATATTTTGATTTTAAAAACCGAACTAATATATATGCGTACTGTCAAAAGGAATATGTTGACAAATTCTGACGATCCTAGGTCATTTCACTAAATTGCAAACGCGTTTTAAGTGAAAATCACGTTTTGACCACTTATGACCCCTGTATGACCTTTGACCCCAAACTGTGAAGACCCTATATGTAGGTCTGGTAGGGGGTCCTACTGACCAAATCTGGTGATTGTAGCATGTACACTGTAGAAAAATAGCATTTTGAGTGCAAGGAATGAAAATTGACCTTTTGACCCCTAGTGACCTATGTTGACCTTTAAACCCGTAAAAATGTTTGACTTTTTTTCTTGTCTTATCAATGCCTACAAAATGAAACATGACCGGTCAAAATCGGAGCATGTCTTACATTTTACCCCTGTTTAGGTCAATGACCCCTAGTGACCCCATCTGATATGTCACTTTTAATCGCTGAAGACCCTATATGTACATGGATACAAGGAATCTTTTGACTAATTCTGACAATCATAGGTCATTTCCTCCCGAAAAAATAGCATTTTCAGTGCGAGGAGTAAACATTTACATTTTGACCCCTAGTGACCCCAAATGATTTTTAATTTTAAAAACCGTTCTTTTGTATATGCGTACGGTCAAAAGGAATATGTGGACCAAATTTGACAATCCTAGGTCATTTCACTAAATTGGAAATGCGTTTTAAGTGAAAATCACGTTTTGACCACTAGTGACCTTTGTGTGACCTTTGACCCCTAACTTTGAAGACCCTATATGTAAGTCAGGTAGGGGGTCCTACTGACCAAGTTTGGTGATTGTAGCATGTAAACTGTAGAAAAATAGCATTTTGTAGATGGGTCAGACAGAAAGAAGAAAGAAACAAACAAGAAAGAAACGGCAGAGATAGAGTACCTCGATTTTTGAAAAAATCAAGGTAAAGAACTAGAGCTAATTGTGCTTCAAGAAGCACGGATATTGGCTGCTTAACATTTAATTTTTGGCCCCTAGTAACCCATTCATGACCTTTGACTTGGTCATGATAATTAACTTGTTTTTTACTTGGTCATGATAATTAACTTGTTTTGTTGTTGTTTTACTTAAACAAGATGAAACTAGAGATAATTGTGTTCATAGATCACGAATATATATTAGTCTCAACACGTTTTTGTCCTCTGGGGCGTGCCATAGTTTGGCACGATTTTATGATAAGAAAAGATTATATGTGTATCCCCTTTTTCTCAAATAATTTGTTAATCCTTTATATGATTTGCTGATTCTGTCACTACTTATGTCTTTTGTAGTACTGAGTCCGAAGATGTTTGAATGGAAATCTAACTCCATTTCCGCTTTGTGATATTAATTTTTTGGCATTAATTCAAACTTCTATTACAAATTTGTTGATAGAATGCC
This sequence comes from Ophiura sarsii, assembly GCA_035610835.1. Lineage (NCBI taxonomy): Eukaryota > Metazoa > Echinodermata > Ophiuroidea > Amphilepidida > Ophiuridae > Ophiura > Ophiura sarsii. The sequence goes on along the minus strand of CM069447.1, from coordinate 57,572,212 downwards.
GTATATGACATTATACGGACATCAACACGACATGGACACAGCGGCAATCATTAATATAAAGATACACAGGGTAAAATTTAAGACTTGCTCCGATTTTGACCGGTGATGGCTCATTTTGTAGGCATTGATGAGACAAGAAAAAAAGTCAATCCTTTTGTTGGGGTCAAAGGTCAAGAAAAGGTCACTAGGGGTCCTAATGTAGTAAAAATTTACATTTCGACCCCTAGTGACCTTTTTTGACCTTTGACCCCAAAGAAATGATTGACTTTTTTGCTTGTCTTATCAATTTCTACAAAATGAGATATGACCGGTCAATATCGGAGCATGTCTTACATTTAATCCCTGTTTAGGTCAATGACCTCTAGTGACCCAATGTGACATGTCACTTTTAATCGCTGAACAGCCTATATGAACATTGCTCCAAGGAATCTTTTGACCAATTCTGACAATCATAGGTCATTTCCTCTCGGACAAGTAGCATTTTGAGTGAATGGAGTGAAAATTTACATTTTGACCCCTTGTGACCCCAAATATTTTTTGATTTTCAAAACCGAACTATTGTATATGCGTATGGTCAAAAGGAATATGTTGACCAATTCTGACGATACTAGGTCATTTCACTAAATTTCAACAGCGTTTTAAGTAAAAATCACGTTTTTACCCGTATTGACCCCTGTGTGACCTTTGACCACAAACTGTGAAGACCCTATATGAAGGTTAGGTGGGGGGTTCTACTGACCATGTCTGGTGAATGTAGCTTGTAAACTGTAGGAGTTGAAGCATTTTAAAGCAAATCACGTTTGGTCCCTAGTGACCCCTGTGTGACCTTTGAACAAAACTGTGAAGACCCTATATGAAGATCAGGTAGGGGGTCCTACTGACCAAGTCTGGTGAATGTAGCATGTAAACTGTAGGAGTAGAAGCATTTTAAAGAAAATCACGTTTTGACCCCTACAGACCCCCGTGTGACCTTTGACCCAAAACTGTGAAGACCCTATATGGAGGTCAGGTAGGGGGTCCTACTGACCAAGTCTGGTGAATGTATCATGTAAACTGTAGGAGTAGAAGCATTTTAAAGAAAATCACGTTTTGACCCCTACAGACTTCCGTGTGACCTTTGACCCAAAACTGTGAAGACCCTATATGGAGGTCAGATAGGGGGTCCTACTGACCGAGTTTGGGGATTGTAGCATGTAAACTGTAGGAGAAGAAGCATTTTTAAGGAGCGTTTGGAAGAAAGAAACAAAGAAACGGAAGGAATAGAGTATATTGGCTCGCTACGCAGCCAATATAAAGAAAGAAAGAAAGAAGAAAGAAACGGCAGAGATAGAATACCTCGATTTTTTGAAAAAATCAAGGTAAAGAGAAGAGAAGAGGGGAGAGGTACGTGCCTTACTTGTATCTATTCACTTAAGAATCTCATATACATGCAGGCCGACATGCTGACGTGGGACATGAGTCCCGGACCTCGAAGTGAGAGTAGTTTGGACTCACTTTCCAAAAATAAATAATGCCTGATTGTGAAAAGCAGTGGCGTCGCCAGAGGAGGGGGGGGGGGGGGGGGGGATCCCCCCCCCCTCCCCATATTGACGTCGTGTCGGTTGAGATTGGCACTGTCGGTTCATTTGACCACAGGAATCATGGAATTATAAATGTTTATTGATGTATATAATCTAGAATCACTGAAATGAATCACTGAAATAATCTGTTTTCTCAATACGTGGCCAGTTCGTCGCTTCCACGGAGTAGAGCAGATCTCTTGTTTATTCTTGCAACGCCTGTTATTTATCGTGTTATAGTCTATGTTAATGGCGTGTTGATTTAATAAATAATGTTTGAATGTACGTAATTGAGTTATCATGTGTTCCATTTGTATGCCAAGCGAGTCAGCTATTACCTATACGCGCGCATGTGTCCCCAAAATGCAACATTGCTACAACCTTGTTTAGAGCCAAAATTTACCTCGATCGTGCCAAAAATAGGTGTCAAGTCGAAAAATTTCGCGCGCTACGCGCGCATTTCTGGATTCACAAAAGTCTTGTCGGTTCATTTTCATTTTTCGCCCCCCCCCCAATATGAATAACCTAGCTACGCCACTGGTGAAAAGTATGCCTATTTCAACAGGTTTATCAAGGCACGAAACGATTCGCATTAAATTGCATTTTGTTTTTACCAAAATAGACCAGAACACGGTATTTCTGAATTTCACAATTATTTGCGCTTAGGCAAAAAATAATTGAGTTTTCAAGGCCTAAACCACAAATTTTGCAATTCAAAATAGTGCACCAAATGCTTTCAATTCAGGCTCTATTTTAGAATTGGTAAAAAGAAAATTATTGATATTAAAAAAAAAACTGCGCGAATTTGCCTATTTGCAATACATATATTGAACACAAAAAATCGTAATTATATGAAAAAATGGTGCACCAAATGCCTTCGTTAAATGTTGTATTTTTAAAATTTCTTCAACTTTGGAGGGGGGCACATCCACCCTCAAACACCCCCCTGCGCCGCTATACGCGGCGCGATGGTCGCTGCGCGACCATTGAGTCTTTAATTGCATTCAGTAAATCGAACCCCCTAACTGAAAAGGCTGGCTACGGGCCTGCATACACCCTTTTGCCTAATCATATGATGCGAAATAATGCGATGTAACTTAACATAAACCGTTTTGCCTAACACACAATACACTTGTTGATGTGATTATTTAGGTAAAAGGGTGTATCTTGATAAAAGTACTTTTTGCAGGGAAACCATCACCCATCAACTCATTAAACAAACTTGCTGTTTAAATTTAAAACACAATTGAATCATTAAAACAAAAATCAAGTCTAATGACCTTTTTAGATAAAAACGCCAAGTGTTTCAACTTTCAAGGTCATTTTTCTCAAAATGCGATTTTTGAAGAATAATAATAATAATAATTAGTATTTATATAGCGCCTTTCCAAAGTGATCAAAGCGCTGTAATTTCGCTGCTGGTGAATCATCAGAATCAGGTCGCATCAACTTTCTAGCAAACCTATCCGCACTTAGATTGTAACATCCACCATTTTTCAATGCAGCTCCCCAAATACCATTGGGTCAAGGAAGTTTTTGATAACCGAAACAACTAATCACAGATTTTGAAAGCAGGAGGAAACTGGAGATCCGGGAGAAAACCTGTGAGAGCGTGTATGGATCGTGATAAACCAAATGCACATAAAGTCCGACTGAGCACAGATTTCGAACCCGGGATTCATTGGTGCAAAGCGAGGGTATCTACCGCTGCGCCAACACGCTCTCCCTTACAAAAATAATTTACATGATATTATAAGGATGATGTTAGTTGGGGGGGGGAACACTTTCAAAAAGCGTTTGTTTTGTTTTAACAAAACCAACATTAAAACAATATTAAATCAATGGAGTTCATGAAAATAAAATACCTCAAATTGAAGTTTACCTCTTCATTTTCATGAATTTGAATATATGATGATTGGGTACAAGATATGTCAAAGATTAGAAATAAGACTTTTATAAATTTGACTTATTGTGTCTTTGTCCCCCATTAAATTGTTGTGCTATTAAATCAAATTAGCTTTTGCCGCATTGTGTCTTATTAACTCATGTTGGGTCACGTTTGAGGTCAAATAGCAGCTATCAGAAGCCAACTGAAGTCATGTGATGCCATTGGAAGCTGGATACATGACAATGAATCCGTTTCCCTAGTTATATATAATGCGCCCTCAAGCTTACCTGTTTCGCAGTTGACGCCTGTGTATCCTGTGTAACATTCACATGTATATGCACCACTGGAGGAAACACAAGTTGCACCATTCAGACAAGGTAAACTAGCACATACGTCTTGAACTGGAAGTAAAGTGGAGAAAAGGTCAAATCAACAAAGAACTGTACCTTATCAGTGTATTTTATCCCAGTCATTTGTTAACACTTTATTTTGCAGAAACCTTTCCCATGTCTATCTCAAGAATTACTGAACCAATACTAGGCATGTTTATACTTATTTTAATGCATTTCTCATGGCGGTCCCAAATATAGTGATGAATTTCAATAATTGTGACATTTTTGAAAAATTTTGCAAACATTTGGAATGTCGTCTGCAGATGCCTGCCACGTTGAAAGCAGTATCAAAATTGTTGAGATTTTTGACACTTCTAAAAAAAGGAAAATATGCAAATTGCCAGTAGATTCATTCAAAAGTATCATCAGTAAAGGTAATGTCTTCCCATTGAGAGGGGGGGGGGGGCAGTGATTTGAAATGTTAATCGGACCATTGACACATATGTGACCCAACACGAGTAATTGAGGCACAATGCGGGACATATGAATATTGAGGTATTTATTTCGTGATATCAAGGGACATTTTGGTTAATCACATTCCTAACCAAAGTTACATATTATTGAAAATCACTTTGTCTCAAAACATCAAATACAAATTGTTAAGTTGTGGACATTTAAAGTTTTGATTTTGTTACCAAATCAATGGAGTATAAGAAAATTAAAATACCTCAAAATATAACTCTTTATTTTTCATGAATTTGAATCTTTGATTAGGTACAATTTGTGTCAAGGATCAGAAATAAGACTTTTTATAAATTTGAACTATGTCTGTGTATATTATAAGTAAAATTAATTAATTGTTGTGCTATTAAATCAAATTAGCTTCTGCCGAATTGTGCCTCATTAACTCATGTTGGGTCACGTTTGAGATCAAATAGCAGCTATCAGAAGCCAACTGAAGTCATATGATGCCATTGGAAGCCAGACACTTGACAATGAATCCTTTTTCGTTTTCCTAGTTATATATATAAGGCGCCCTCAAGCTTACCTGTTTCGCAGTTGATGCCTGTGTATCCTGTGTAACATTCACACGTATATGCACCACTGGAGGAAACACACGTTGCACCATTCAGACAAGGTGAACTAGCACATACGTCTTGAACTGAAGTAAAGTGGAGAGAAGGTCAAATTATGAAATGTAAATCTGCAAGAAAATCTACTTTCTAAAAAAAAATCATGAATAGAGGGCACCCCCCCCCCCTGAAAAAGATAACATAATATGCCTTTAACAGTGATTTGAAATTTTAATCGGACCATTGACACATGTGACCCAACACGAGTAAATGAGGCACAATGAGGGACATATGAATATTGAGTTATTTATATCGTGATATCAACGGGCATTTTGGATAACCACATTCCTTACCAAAGTTACATATTGAAAATCACTTTGTCTCAAAACATCAAATACAAATTGTCAAGTTACGGACATTTAAAGTTTTGCTAACATATCAATTGAGTAAATGAAAATTAAATAGCTCAAAACGTTAATGAATAAAAATTGCCATCGTTGAACACCGTTGCAGGGGCCGTGTTTAAATTTTGAATACCGGAAGGTGTATCAGCTGCCCTTAAACTTAACAATTTCACAATTAGAGCCAGTATATTCGGGCTGACAGAAGCAGAAGCAACTATTGGTGCCTTCAAAGCATGTACCAAAGAAGGCGATGCTCACAGGTTAAACTTACCAGTTTCACAATTAGAGCCAGTATATTCGGGCTGACAGAAGCAGAAGTAACTATTGGTGCCTTCAAAGCATGTACCAAAGAAGGCGATGCTCACAGGTTAAACTTACCAGTTTCACAGTTAGAGCCATAATATTCGGGCTGACAGAAGCAGAAGTAACTATTGGTGCCTTCAAAGCATGTTCCACCATTTTGACAGGGCTCACTAGTGCACTCAGGGGTTACTGAAGGGAAAAAAGGAATCAATAATAGAAAAGGTAGAACGTTTATTTGTTAGGCAAAAAAAAAAAAATTGACTTGCCCTTTCCGACCGACCCAAATTTTCGGAAATCTAGGGTCGCTATTTTTATTTTTTATTTTTTCCAAAGTAAAAAAAAAAAATAGAATTTTTTTTGTTGTTGAAAGAAGCACATAACAATAAAGAAAGATAAAAACATGTTTTTGAGTAGTATCTGCTTGTTTAAAAATAAAAAAAATCAAAACAAAAAAAATCAAAAAAAATCAAATCTTTAAAACGTGTTTTTGTGTAGTATCTCCTTGTTTAAATTTAAAAAGATTAAAAAAATCCGACTGTCCGACCCAGACTCTGGCCTTGAAAGGGCAAGTCAACTTTTTTTGTTGCCTTATCATGATTGTTTGCTGTAAACGGAATTCTGATGGCAACATACTTGAAATAAATTATTACTACAAAATGTGGCATTGTTTATGAACAGATCAACTTCCCATTGATATGCAACACATTATAAACATATGTGATGCCATCAAGCGGAATGAGTCGTATGTCGGGAATATTGATTTTGAGTTATAGGTAAAAAGAAGTGACAAGTTCTTATGTTTTACTTTGTTTTCTCAGTTGGAAAACTGTTTGTAACTTAAAAACTAGAGATATAGGCAATTGAACAGATCTTTTTTTGAGGAGTTTATATATGTGACGTGATCAAGTGAAATGAGTCACATGTCGGCAGTTTTGAATTTTGATATTTGTCCATCATCTAAAAGCAGGTGAAAAATGCTACAGTATGGTCCAAACCCCATTAACATTGAACTTTGAGTCTTTAAGTTACAAAACAATTTACCAACTGAGAAAACAATGTAAAACATTAGAATTTGTCACTTCTTTTTACCTATAACTCAAAATCAATATTCCCGACATACGACTCATTCCGCTTGTCGCGTCACATATAGACAGAGGAAAGGAGAACATTTTCAACAGTCAACATCATAACAGTATCTTCTGCTCTACAAGGTGAGAGTCAGAAAGAATGGGATTTTTTTCTCAAAAGTGCTACAAATAATAAAAGCCATATATTTGGCTTTCATTTTTTTTTAAATCCATATAGAATCGCAATAATCAATACAATTGGTTAAAAATATCAAAAGGTGTATGAACTTTTAAGAATTCAATGAAAAAACACCTAGCAAGAAGTGCCAGGATGGCCCAAGAGTTTGTTGATACTGTTTAACTTTATTTTATTTGTGTCCCTTTCTTGTCTCATGCTCCTCGTTCCAGGCGCCTAGTTTGCTTTTTTAGCAGACTTTATGGGTTATCCTGGTATCTCGGCATTTTGGTGTTTGTGTTCTTGATTATATGTATATATTTGTGTCATGCATTTTTTGTATGTTGTATTTTGTATATTGTCGTTTTGCCTAATAAACAACAAACAAACAAACAAACAATTTTGGATACAAAATCTTTAAATAAATAGAACCATGGAAATGAGAGTAAAGAAAATGTCTGAATTCAAGGAATACAATTAAAAATATATTGAAGATAATTCAACCATCCCATGGATTTGGCGTTAAAATAGAGGACATTACTAAAAATGAGTGTAACTTATATGACAATCATGCAATGATCGATTTTTTAAATAAAAGCAAATGGTCTTTTATCACTGCAATTGGTTTTGAAGATTCTTGCCTAAATAAAAATGGGTTCGTCGGGCCCGTACATAGAACAGGTGACCTAAGGCAAAAAAAAAGAAAACAAGTTGACTTGCCCTTTCAGGGCTAGAGTCTGGGTCAGACGGTCAGATTTTTTTAAATTTTTAAATTTAAACAGGGAGATACTACACAGAAACATGTTTTAAAGATGTTTTTTTTAATTTTTAATTTTTAAACAAGCATATACTACTCAGAAACACGTTTTCATCTTGTAGCGATCCTAGATTCCGAATATTTGGGTCGGTCGGAAAGGGCAAGTCAACTTTTTTTTTTGCCCAATAGGTCACCTAATAATGTTGGGTTAGTTATTGCAGTTTACACTTTCCACGCGGCTATTGGTTCGACCATATACAAAACTGATTTTTCAGAAACCCTTCCCACATTTCAAGGTCTATCTCAAGGATTATGGAACCAATACTAGGCATGTTTGTACTTATTTTAATGCATTTAATACAAACAATTTTTTGGGGGGGGGGCCTAAGTGTGTGTTATTATTTCTCAAGGTGATTCCATGGTAATGAAATTCAATAACTTTGACATTTTTGAGACATTTTGGAATGTCGTCTGCAAATGCCTGCCGCATGGAAAGTGTTAAGATTAACCTTACGTAAATTTAGGAAGAGTTATTTGTTAACTTCTGATCCAGACTTAAGAAGGTATTTCTAAATTGAGCTTCATAATGAAGGGTCATGTTCTAAAGTTTGACCTAGGGTCTATATCGTGAATATTAACTCACAAATTCTTAAACAATTCTCCTAAGAAGAGTTGAAAACTTCAGAAGAATAACTCTACTATTGAGGCATGGTTCACTAGATATGACTTACCCATTTCACACATGTCTCCTTCAAAACCTAGTCTACAATTACATGTGTATGAATTAATCCCATCAATACATGTCCCCATATTGAAGCATGGTTCACTAGATATGACTTATCCATTTCACACATGTCTCCTACATAACCTAGTCTACAATTACATGTGTATGAATTAATCCCATCAATACATGTCCCCATATTGAAGCATGGTTCACTATAGATATGACTTACCCATTTCACACATGTCTCCTACATAACCTAGTCTACAATTACATGTGTATGAATTAATCCCATCAATACACGTCCCCAAATTGAGGCATGGTTCACTAGATATGACTTACCCATTTCACACATGTCTCCTACATAACCTAGTCTACAATTACATGTGTATGAATTAATCCCATCAATACATGTCCCCATATTAAAGCATGGTTCACTAGATATTACCCATTTCACACATGTCTCCTACAAAACCTAGTCTACAATTACAAGTGTATGAATTAATCCCATCAATACATGTCCTCATATTGAGGCATGGTTCACTAGATATGACTTACCCATTTCACTAAGTCTCCTACAAAACCTAGTCTACAATTACATGTGTATGAATTAATCCCATCAATACATGTCCCCATATTAAAGCATGGTTCACTAGATATTACTTACCCATTTCACACATGTCTCCTACATTAATCCTAGTCTACAATTACATGTGTATGAATTAATCCCATCAATACATGTCCCCATATTAAGGCACGGTTCACTAGATATGACTTACCCATTTCACACATGTCTCCTACAAAACCTAGTCTACAATTACATGTGTATGAATTAATCCCATCAATATATGTCCCCATATTGAGGCATAATTCACTAGATATGACTTACCCAGCCTACATGACTGTGCTCTGAACTAACCAAATCATATTGGTTCTGTGGCATCCAACTTACGGGCAGAGTTAAAATAAGGAAATAGTGACTCAGGGATGGTATCCAGATTCGTACGGATTGAAAACCATATATCAGAGAGGGTAAACGCACTGGCTGTCCGTTCACGGGAGTTGTTCGATGCGTTCGCTAAGCATGGCTCAACACGTATTGGTTGGTCATTATTTAACCGCACTCCGTTTATCTACACAAAATTGTCCGTTTATCCCAGTGCATTTACCCTCTCCAATGAGATTGTATCAAATTTAACTCATTATTGATTAATGAAATGTTATCATTTAATAAAGAATGGATGTTATATGAATAAAATGCCAAATCTGAAGTACCAATTGTGAGGACAATATTTATTATTAATGGAAAAAAACATGCTTTGTTGAACTTGGATTTGTTGAGCTGTGTGTCCATTGTGAACTTGAATGTAAGCTGAGTGTCCATGTGAACGTGGATGTAAGCTGGGTGTCCATTGTGAACTTGGATTTAAGCTGGGTGTCCATTGTGAACTTGGATATAAGCTGGGTGTCCATTATGAACTTGGATATAAGCTGGGTGTCCATTGTGAACTTGGATTTAAGCTGGGTGTCCATTGTGAATTTGGATTTAAGCTGGGTGTCTATTGTGAACTTGGATATAAGCTGGGTGTCCATTGTGAACTTGGATATAAGCTGGGTGTCCATTATGAACTTGGATATAAGCTGGGTGTCCATTGTGAACTTGGATTTAAGCTGGGTGTCCATTGTGAACTTGGATATAAGCTGGGTGTCCATTGTGAACTTGGATATAAGCTGGGTGTCCATTGTGAACTTGGATATAAGCTGGGTGTCCATTGTGAACTTGGATATAAGCTGGGTGTCCATTGTGAACTTGGATATAAGCTGGGTGTCCATTGTGAACTGGGATATAAGCTGGGTGTCCATTGTGAACTTGGATATAAGCTGGGTGTCCATTGTGAACTTGGATATAAGCTGGGTGTCCATTGTGAACTTGGATATAAGCTGGGTGTCCATTGTGAACTTGGATATAAGCTGGGTGTCCATTGTGAACTTGGATATAAGCTGGGTGTCCATTGTGAACTTGGATATAAGCTGGGTGTCCATTGTGAACTTGGATATAAGCTGGGTGTCCATTGTGAACTTGGATTTAAGCTGGGTGTCCATTGTGAACTTGGATATAAGCTGGGTGTCCATTGTGAACTTGGATATAAGCTGGGTGTCCATTGTGAACTTGGATATAAGCTGGGTGTCCATTTTGAACTTGGATATAAGCTGGGTGTCCATTGTGAACTTGGATATAAGCTGGGTGTCCATTGTGAACTTGGATATAAGCTGGGTGTCCATTGTGAACTTGGATATAAGCTGGGTGTCCATTGTGAACTTGGATATAAGCTGGGTGTCCATTGTGAACTTGGATTTAAGCTGGGTGTCCATTGTGAACTTGGATATAAGCTGGGTGTCCATTGTGAACTTGGATATAAGCTGGGTGTCCATTGTGAACTTGGATATAAGCTGGGTGTCCATTTTGAACTTGGATATAAGCTGGGTGTCCATTGTGAACTTGGATATAAGCTGGTGTCCATTGTGAACTTGGATATAAGCTGGGTGTCCATTGTGAACTTGGATGTAAGCTGGGTGTCCATTGTGAACGTGGATTTAAGCTGGGTGTCCATTGTGAATTTGGATATAAGCTGGGTGTCCTTTTTACATCATCATTGGCTTTCGTATTTAGGGTCTTTATTTGCTCCATGAGGATTATAAATAGCCATGATACATGGGAGAGATATATTTCACAAATTGTATAAGTTCGCAAGTGATCTGATAAATCAGCGCGCATTTGTTTCATAATACTTTTAGCTTAATAGGGAAGGAAAAAATGGTTAAAAATGTGTTATACGCGGAAAAGAGGTTTAATCTATACAAATTACTTGCTTAGGGTTTCAAAATATTTTGAGTACTTGTTTAGGGTATTGGAAATACGGATATTACTTGTTTAGGGTATGTAAAATACCGTGCCATACTTGTTTAGGGGTGCTTTTTCACATTAACACGATTACGTATTTAGGGTACTTTTTGAAAGTCCTTGGACGCGCATGATACCCCCCTTGTAATGAATGACCACTGAGCACCCCGGGTTCAGATCTTCATCATGAGGATGTGACACATGTGATATCCATGTGATATCTATATTAAATCCATGTGATACCCATGTGATATACATGTGATATCTATATTAAATCCATGTGATACCCATCATGCAACCCAGTAACAAAACTTACATGGACAGTTGGTCGGGTTTTCATCACTAAGATCAAGACAATCAAAGTTGCCATCACATACGGCTGACTCTGCGATGCACGCACCAGACGAGGGACACTGAAATTCCCCGGTCTGACATTCTCCTGTAAAAATGTATATAAACAATACTTAAAAAGTAACTTTTTAATACAAGGCAATAAAAATGCTAATAGCTATATAGCCACCAACTCTGTTCAGTGGACAAGGGGCAGGCAGTCCACCTGAATGGCTCTTTTCAGAGCCATCAATCTTTCTCACGTAGGAAAGGAGCAACTAATTTCAAATCAACCTATTTTCTAAAGCTTTTGAGAGCCACCAATGTCGCAAGTAGGAAAAGGGCAGCCCAAATGATGATAAAATATAGAGAAGTGGCAGTCTCTATGTCTTGCTTAACATTTTCCACGCGGCAGGCAGCTGCAGACGACATTCCCAAATTGCACAAAATGTTTCGAAAATGTCAAAATTCTTAAATGTCATTACCATTTTTGGAATCACCATGAGAAACGCATTGAAATGAGTACAAACATGCCTAGTATTGGTCCAGTAATCCTTGAGATAGACCTTGAAAGTTGGGAAAGGTTTCTGAAAATTATGTTTTGTATATGGTAAAACTTACAGCCGCATGGAAAGTGTTAAAAGAATTTGGTCCTGGAGAAGTCAGAGCTAATCATAATGAAAGCTTGACAGTTTTAAACTTGTCTGATGGCAAACCCATTAAACTCTTATCATAAACTCAAAATACGTAACTTACAAGGCAAACAAATGTTCATTATTCAAATACCAATTACAAAATTGTGAAGAAATGCCTTCTCTTTAATTTGAGATATTGCACATGAAGATTGACTGAATATTAACAAAGCTATGTGTCAAAAACCAAACACAAATTCCGATTTGCTATTTAAAAATAGCTTCAAAGGGCATCCGTAGATAATGCACCTATATATTTACCAGAGACCCACAATTTTCCTACATATTTGACAGATTTTGCTAATTTTTTTGTGAAAAACAGCAAATTTAAGGATTTTAGACCCATACATTAACCAAAAATGGCTTCGAAAAGACGTCATTTATTTACCAGAGGGGTGAAAATGGGACCCTATTTGGTGGCACATTCCTGTGACCTCATATTCACTAAGTAACCCCCCCCCCCCCCCCCCCCCCCACCCCGGGACATCCAAATTAGCAAAGTTATGAGGGACGAGGTAGAACTTGTTGAATGACGCTAAAACAAAAACACCCCACAACTTACCTACTTGATTCTCACATCTCTCACCCTCATAACCATTCGGGCAAATGCAAATCATAAAATCAAAGAAGGTTTCGCACGACCCGCCGTTTAGACACCCGCCACATGGTAGAGCTGTATAGGGTGAAAATATACAGGGTGGTTAAAGAATTTAACTCATTTTTGAAGGTCATTTTCCTTTTTTTGTTGTGTAAGAAACCTTTTTGTATTTAATTAAATAATGCAGTATCGATTTCATGTTTTCTGACCAGATCTATGTCTAGTTTCCAAACAAGATGCAACAAACCCGGTCCAAATCGGAGCATGTCTAAACTTTTACCCCTGTAAAGTTCAATGACCCCTTTTGACCCCTTCTTGACCTTTGACCTGGTCGATATAATTGAATTATTTTCTTAGCTCATCAAATCAAACAAGATGCAACAAACCCGGTCAAAATCGAACCATGTCTTTACTTTTACCCCTGTAAAGTTCAAAGACCCCTATTGACCCTTCGTGACCTTTGACCTGGTCAATATGATTTATTTATTTTCTTTGCTCATCAATCCAAACAAGATGCAACAAACCCCGTCCAAATCGGAGCATGTCTGAACTTTTACCTCTGTAATGTTCAATGACCCCTAGTGACCTCTTCTTGACCTTTGACCTGGTTAATATGATTGACTTATTTTCTTGGCTCATTAATCCAAACAAGATGCAACAAACCCGGTCTAAATCGGAGCATGTCTAAACTTTTACCCCTGTAAAGTTCAATGACCCCTAGTGACCCGGTATGACATGTCACTTTTAATCGCTGAACACCCTATATATGCATGGACCCAAGGAATCTTTTGACCAATTCTGATAATCATGGGTCATTTCCTCTTGAAAAAATAGCATTTTAAGTGACTGGAGTGAAAATTGACATTTTGACCCCTAGTGACCCCAAATGATTTTTAATTTAAAAAACCTTTCTTTTGTACATGCGTACGGTCAAAAGGAATATGTGGACCAATTTTGACGATCCTAGGTCATTTCACTAAATTGGAAATGCGTTTTAAGTGAAAATCACCTTTTGACCCCTAGTTACCCCTTCTTGACCTTTGACCTGGTCAATATGATTGACTTATTTTCTTGGCTCATCAAATTAAACAAGATGCAACAAACCCCGTCCAAATCGGAGCATGTCTTAACTTTTACCCTTGTAAAGTTCAATGACCCCTAGTGACCCCGTATGACATGTCACTTTTAATCGCTGAACACCCTATATGTGCATGGACCCAAGAAATCTTTTGACTAAATCTGATAATCATGGGCCATTTTCTCTTGAATAAATAGCATTTTAAGTGACTGGAGTGAAAATTGACATTTTGACCCCTAGTGACCCCAAATGATTTTTAATTTAAAAAACCGTTCTTTTGTACATGCGTACGGTCAAAAAGGAATATGTGGACCAATTTTGACGATCCTATGTCATTTCACTAAATTGGAAATGCGTTTTAAGTGAAAATCACCTTTTGACCCCTAGTGACCCCTTTTTGACCTTTGACCTGGTCAATATGGTTGACTTATTTTCTTGGCTCATCAAATTAAACAAGATGCACCAAACCCCGTCAAAATCGGAGCATGTCTTAACTTTTACCCTTGTAAAGTTCAATGACCCCTAGTGACCCCGTATGACATGTCACTTTTAATCGCTGAACACCCTATATGTGCATGGACCCAAGGAATCTTTTGACCAATTCTGATAATCATGGGCCATTTTCTCTTGAATAAATAGCATTTTAAGTGACTGGAGTGAAAATTGACATTTTGACCCCTAGTGACCCCAGATGATTTTTATTTTTAAAAACCGTTCTTTTGTAATTGCGTACGGTCAAAAGGAATATGTGGACCAATTTTGACGATCCTAGGTCATTTCACTAAATTGTAAATGCGTTTTAAATGAAAATCACATTTTGACCCCTAGTGACCCCTGTGTGACCTTTGACCCCAAACTGTGAACACCCTATATGAAGGTTAGGTGGGGGGTTCTACTGACCAAGTCTGGTGATTGTAGCATGTAAACTGTAGAAAAAATAGAATTTTTTAGATGGGTTTGAGGAAAGAAAGAAAGAACTAGATCTTGCTCCGGTCAAAGACCAGGCTACCTTGATTTTTCTTTGAGAAAATGATCCCTAGTGACCCCTTCTTGACCTTTGACCTGATTAAAATGATTGACTTATTTTCTTGGCTCATCAATCCAAACAAGATGCAACAAATCCGGTCCAAATCGGATCATGTCTTAAATTTTACCCCTTTAAAGTTCAATGACCCCTTTTGACCCCTTCTTGACCTTTGACCTGGTCAATATAATTGAATTATTTTCTTAGCTCATCAAATCAAACAAGATGCAACAAACCCGGTCAAAATCGAACCATGTCTTTACTTTTACCCCTGTAAAGTTCAATGACCCCTATTGACCCTTCGTGACCTTTGACCTGGTCAATATGATTTATTTATTTTCTTTGCTCATCAACCAAACAAGATGCAACAAACCCCGTCCAAATCGGAGCATGTCTTAACTTTTACCTCTGTAATGTTCAATGACCCCTAGTGACCCCTTCTTGACCTTTGACCTGGTCAATATGATTGACCTTTTTTCTTGGCTCATCAATCCAAACAAGATGCAACAAACCCGGTCCAAATCGGAGCATGTCTAAACTTTTACCCCTGTAAAGTTCAATGAACCCTAGTGACCCGGTATGACATGTCACTTTTAATCGCTGAACACCCTATATATGCATGGACCCAAGGAATCTTTTGACCAATTCTGATAATCATGGGTCATTTCCTCTTGAAAAAATAGCATTTTAAGTGACTGGAGTAAAAATTGACATTTTGACCCCTAGTGACCCCAAATGATTTTTAATTTAAAAAACCGTTCTTTTGTACATGCGTACGGTCAAAAGGAATATGTGGACCAATTTTGACGATCCTAGGTCATTTCACTAAATTGGAAATGCGTTTTAAGTGAAAATCACCTTTTGACCCCTAGTGACCCCTTCTTGACCTTTGACCTGGTCAATATGATTGACTTATTTTCTTGGCTCATCAAATTAAACAAGATGCAACAAACCCCGTCCAAATCGGAGCATGTCTTAACTTTTACCCTTGTAAAGTTCAATGACCCCTAGTGACCCCGTATGACATGTCACTTTTAATCGCTGAACACCCTATATGTGCATGGACCCAAGGAATCTTTTGACCAATTCTGATAATCATGGGCCATTTTCTCTTGAATAAATAGCATTTTAAGTGACTGGAGTGAAAATTGACATTTTGACCCCTAGTGACCCCAAATGATTTTTAATTTAAAAAACCGTTCTTTTGTACATGCGTACGGTCAAAAGGAATATGTGGACCAATTTTGACGATCCTAGGTCATTTCACTAAATTGGAAATGCGTTTTAAGTGAAAATCACCTTTTGACCCCTAGTGACCCCTGTGTGACCTTTGACCCCAAACTGTGAACACCCTATATGAAGGTTAGGTGGGGGGTTCTACTGACCAAGTCTGGTGATTGTAGCATGTAAACTGTAGAAAAAATAGCATTTTTTAGATGGGTTTGAGGAAAGAAAGAAAGAAAGAAAAAGCAGAAGAAGAAGAAAGAAACGGCAGAGATACAGAACCTCGATTTTTTGAAAAAATCAAGGTAAAAAGCAGAAGAAGAAGAAGAAAGAAACGGCAGAGATACAGAACCTCGATTTTTTGAAAAAATCAAGGTAACTAGACATAGATCTGGTCAGAGACCAGGACACCTTGATTTTTGTATGGATTAATGACCTCTAGTGTGACCCCTAGTGACCCCTGTGTGACCTTTGACCCCAAACTGTGAACACCCTATATGAAGGTTAGGTGGGGGGTTCTACTGACCAAGTCTGGTGATTGTAGCATGTAAACTGTAGAAAAAATAGCATTTTTTAGATGGGTTTGAGGAAAGAAAGAAAGAAAAAGCAGAAGAAGAAGAAAGAAACGGCAGAGATACAGAACCTCGATTTTTTGAAAAAATCAAGGTAACTAGACATAGATCTGGTCAGAGACCAGGACACCTTGATTTGTGTATGGATTAATGACCTCTAGTGACCCCATATGACATGTCACTTTTTAAACGCTGAAGAACCGAATGTGCATGACCAATTCTGACGGTCATCATTCATTCTCTCTGAGACAAATATGTCACTTTTAATGGATCCAAGAAATCTTTGGACCAATTCTGACAATCATGGGTCATTTCCTCCCGAAAAAATAGCATTTTGAGTGTTAGGAGTGAAAATTGACCTGTTGACCCCTAGTGACCTATGTTGACCTTTGACTCCATGAAAATGATTGACCTTTTTTCTTGTCTTATCATTGCCTACAAAATGAAACAAGACCGGTCAAAATCGGAGCATGTCTTACATTTTACCCCTGTTTAGGTCAATGACCCCTAGTGACCCCATATGACATGTCACTTTTAATCGCTTAAGACCCTATGTGTACATGGATCCAAGGAATCTTTTGACCAATTCTGATAATCATGGGTCATTTCCTCTCGAAAAAATAGCATTTTGAGTGTGAGGAGTGAAAATTGACCTTTTGACCCCTAGTGACCCCAAATATATTTTGATTTTAAAAACCGAACTAATATATATGCGTACTGTCAAAAGGAATATGTTGACAAATTCTGACGATCCTAGGTCATTTCACTAAATTGCAAACGCGTTTTAAGTGAAAATCACGTTTTGACCACTTATGACCCCTGTGTGACCTTTGACCCCAAACTGTGAAGACCCTATATGTAGGTCTGGTAGGGGGTCCTACTGACCAAATCTGGTGATTGTAGCATGTACACTGTAGAAAAAATAGCATTTTGAGTGCAAGGAATGAAAATTGACCTTTTGACCCCTAGTGACCTATGTTGACCTTTGACCCCGTAAAAATGTTTGACTTTTTTTCTTGTCTTATCAATGCCTACAAAATGAAACATGACCGGTCAAAATCGGAGCATGTCTTACATTTTACCCCTGTTTAGGTCAATGACCCCTAGTGACCCCATCTGATATGTCACTTTTAATCGCTGAAGACCCTATATGTACATGGATACAAGGAATCTTTTGACTAATTCTGACAATCATAGGTCATTTCCTCCCGAAAAAATAGCATTTTCAGTGCGAGGAGTAAACATTTACATTTTGACCCCTAGTGACCCCAAATGATTTTTAATTTTAAAAACCGTTCTTTTGTATATGCGTACGGTCAAAAGGAATATGTGGACCAAATTTGACAATCCTAGGTCATTTCACTAAATTGGAAATGCGTTTTAAGTGAAAATCACGTTTTGACCACTAGTGACCTTTGTGTGACCTTTGACCCCTAACTTTGAAGACCCTATATGTAAGTCAGGTAGGGGGTCCTACTGACCAAGTTTGGTGATTGTAGCATGTAAACTGTAGAAAAATAGCATTTTGTAGATGGGTCAGACAGAAAGAAGAAAGAAACAAACAAGAAAGAAACGGCAGAGATAGAGTACCTCGATTTTTGAAAAAATCAAGGTAAAGAACTAGAGCTAATTGTGCTTCAAGAAGCACGGATATTGGCTGCTTAACATTTAATTTTTGGCCCCTAGTAACCCATTCATGACCTTTGACTTGGTCATGATAATTAACTTGTTTTTTACTTGGTCATGATAATTAACTTGTTTTGTTGTTGTTTTACTTAAACAAGATGAAACTAGAGATAATTGTGTTCATAGATCACGAATATATATTAGTCTCAACACGTTTTTGTCCTCTGGGGCGTGCCATAGTTTGGCACGATTTTATGATAAGAAAAGATTATATGTGTATCCCCTTTTTCTCAAATAATTTGTTAATCCTTTATATGATTTGCTGATTCTGTCACTACTTATGTCTTTTGTAGTACTGAGTCCGAAGATGTTTGAATGGAAATCTAACTCCATTTCCGCTTTGTGATATTAATTTTTTGGCATTAATTCAAACTTCTATTACAAATTTGTTGATAGAATGCCGTATATGACATTATACGGACATCAACACGACATGGACACAGCGGCAATCATTAATATAAAGATACACAGGGTAAAATGTAAGACTTGCTCCGATTTTGACCGGTGATGGCTCATTTTGTAGGCATTGATGAGACAAGAAAAAAAGTCAATCCTTTTGTTGGGGTCAAAGGTCAAGAAAAGGTCACTAGGGGTCCTAATGTAGTAAAAATTTACATTTCGACCCCTAGTGACCTTTTTTGACCTTTGACCCCAAAGAAATGATTGACTTTTTTGCTTGTCTTATCAATTTCTACAAAATGAGATATGACCGGTCAATATCGGAGCATGTCTTACATTTAATCCCTGTTTAGGTCAATGACCTCTAGTGACCCAATGTGACATGTCACTTTTAATCGCTGAACAGCCTATATGAACATTGCTCCAAGGAATCTTTTGACCAATTCTGACAATCATAGGTCATTTCCTCTCGGACAAGTAGCATTTTGAGTGAATGGAGTGAAAATTTACATTTTGACCCCTTGTGACCCCAAATATTTTTTGATTTTCAAAACCGAACTATTGTATATGCGTATGGTCAAAAGGAATATGTTGACCAATTCTGACGATACTAGGTCATTTCACTAAATTTCAACAGCGTTTTAAGTAAAAATCACGTTTTTACCCGTATTGACCCCTGTGTGACCTTTGACCACAAACTGTGAAGACCCTATATGAAGGTTAGGTGGGGGGTTCTACTGACCATGTCTGGTGAATGTAGCTTGTAAACTGTAGGAGTTGAAGCATTTTAAAGCAAATCACGTTTGGTCCCTAGTGACCCCTGTGTGACCTTTGAACCAAAACTGTGAAGACCCTATATGAAGATCAGGTAGGGGGTCCTACTGACCAAGTCTGGTGAATGTAGCATGTAAACTGTAGGAGTAGAAGCATTTTAAAGAAAATCACGTTTTGACCCCTACAGACCCCCGTGTGACCTTTGACCCAAAACTGTGAAGACCCTATATGGAGGTCAGGTAGGGGGTCCTACTGACCAAGTCTGGTAAATGTATCATGTAAACTGTAGGAGTAGAAGCATTTTAAAGAAAATCACGTTTTGACCCCTACAGACTTCCGTGTGACCTTTGACCCAAAACTGTGAAGACCCTATATGGAGGTCAGATAGGGGGTCCTACTGACCGAGTTTGGGGATTGTAGCATGTAAACTGTAGGAGAAGAAGCATTTTTAAGGAGCGTTTGGAAGAAAGAAACAAAGAAACGGAAGGAATAGAGTATATTGGCTCGCTACGCAGCCAATATAAAGAAAGAAAGAAGAAAGAAACGGCAGAGATAGAATACCTCGATTTTTTGAAAAAATCAAGGTAAAGAGAAGAGAAGAGGGGAGAGGTACGTGCCTTACTTGTATCTATTCACTTAAGAATCTCATATACATGCAGGCCGACATGCTGACGTGGGACATGAGTCCCGGACCTCGAAGTGAGAGTAGTTTGGACTCACTTTCCAAAAATAAATAATGCCTGATTGTGAAAAGCAGTGGCGTCGCCAGAGGAGGGGGGGGGGGGGGGGGGGGGGATCCCCCCCCCCCCCCCCTCCCCATATTGACGTCGTGTCGGTTGAGATTGGCACTGTCGGTTCATTTGACCACAGGAATCATGGAATTATAAATGTTTATTGATGTATATAATCTAGAATCACTGAAATGAATCACTGAAATAATCTGTTTTCTCAATACGTGGCCAGTTCGTCGCTTCCACGGAGTAGAGCAGATCTCTTGTTTATTCTTGCAACGCCTGTTATTTATCGTGTTATAGTCTATGTTAATGGCGTGTTGATTTAATAAATAATGTTTGAATGTACGTAATTGAGTTATCATGTGTTCCATTTGTATGCCAAGCGAGTCAGCTATTACCTATACGCGCGCATGTGTCCCCAAAATGCAACATTGCTACAACCTTGTTTAGAGCCAAAATTTACCTCGATCGTGCCAAAAATAGGTGTCAAGTCGAAAAATTTCGCGCGCTACGCGCGCATTTCTGGATTCACAAAAGTCTTGTCGGTTCATTTTCATTTTTCGCCCCCCCCCAATATGAATAACCTAGCTACGCCACTGGTGAAAAGTATGCCTATTTCAACAGGTTTATCAAGGCACGAAACGATTCGCATTAAATTGCATTTTGTTTTTACCAAAATAGACCAGAACACGGTATTTCTGAATTTCACAATTATTTGCGCTTAGGCAAAAAATAATTGAGTTTTCAAGGCCTAAACCACAAATTTTGCAATTCAAAATAGTGCACCAAATGCTTTCAATTCGGGCTCTATTTTAGAATTGGTAAAAAGAAAATTATTGATATTAAAAAAAAAACTGCGCGAATTTGCCTATTTGCAATACATATATTGAACACAAAAAATCGTAATTATATGAAAAAATGGTGCACCAAATGCCTTCGTTAAAGGTTGTATTTTTAAAATTTCTTCAACTTTGGAGGGGGGCACATCCACCCTCAAACACCCCCCTGCGCCGCTATACGCGGCGCGATGGTCGCTGCGCGGCCATTGAGTCTTTAATTGCATTCAGTAAATCGAACCCCCTAACTGAAAAGGCTGGCTACGGGCCTGCATACACCCTTTTGCCTAATCATATGATGCGAAATAATGCGATGTAACTTAACATAAACCGTTTTGCCTAACACACAATACACTTGTTGATGTGATTATTTAGGTAAAAGGGTGTATCTTGATAAAAGTACTTTTTGCAGGGAAACCATCACCCATCAACTCATTAAACAAACTTGCTGTTTAAATTTAAAACACAATTGAATCATTAAAACAAAAATCAAGTCTAATGACCTTTTTAGATAAAAACGCCAAGTGTTTCAACTTTCAAGGTCATTTTTCTCAAAATGCGATTTTTGAAGAATAATAATAATAATAATTAGTATTTATATAGCGCCTTTCCAAAGTGATCAAAGCGCTGTAATTTCGCTGCTGGTGAATCATCAGAATCAGGTCGCATCAACTTTCTAGCAAACCTATCCGCACTTAGATTGTAACATCCACCATTTTTCAATGCAGCTCCCCAAATACCATTGGGTCAAGGAAGTTTTTGATAACCGAAACAACTAATCACAGATTTTGAAAGCAGGAGGAAACTGGAGAAAACCTGTGAGAGCGTGTATGGATCGTGATAAACCAAATGCACATAAAGCCCGACTGAGCACAGATTTCGAACCCGGGATTCATTGGTGCAAAGCGAGGGTATCTACCGCTGCGCCAACACGCTCTCCCTTACAAAAATAATTTACATGATATTATAAGGATGATGTTAGTTGGGGGGGGGGGGACACTTTCAAAAAGCGTTTGTTTTGTTTTAACAAAACCAACATTAAAACAATATTAAATCAATGGAGTTCATGAAAATAAAATACCTCAAATTGAAGTTTACCTCTTCATTTTCATGAATTTGAATATATGATGATTGGGTACAAGATATGTCAAAGATTAGAAATAAGACTTTTATAAATTTGACTTATTGTGTCTTTGTCCCCCATTAAATTGTTGTGCTATTAAATCAAATTAGCTTTTGCCGCATTGTGTCTTATTAACTCATGTTGGGTCACGTTTGAGGTCAAATAGCAGCTATCAGAAGCCAACTGAAGTCATGTGATGCCATTGGAAGCTGGATACATGACAATGAATCCGTTTCCCTAGTTATATATAATGCGCCCTCAAGCTTACCTGTTTCGCAGTTGACGCCTGTGTATCCTGTGTAACATTCACATGTATATGCACCACTGGAGGAAACACAAGTTGCACCATTCAGACAAGGTAAACTAGCACATACGTCTTGAACTGGAAGTAAAGTGGAGAAAAGGTCAAATCAACAAAGAACTGTACCTTATCAGTGTATTTTATCCCAGTCATTTGTTAACACTTTATTTTGCAGAAACCTTTCCCATGTCTATCTCAAGAATTACTGAACCAATACTAGGCATGTTTATACTTATTTTAATGCATTTCTCATGGCGGTCCCAAATATAGTGATGAATTTCAATAATTGTGACATTTTTGAAAAATTTTGCAAACATTTGGAATGTCGTCTGCAGATGCCTGCCACGTTGAAAGCAGTATCAAAATTGTTGAGATTTTTGACACTTCTAAAAAAAGGAAAATATGCAAATTGCCAGTAGATTCATTCAAAAGTATCATCAGTAAAGGTAATGTCTTCCCATTGAGAGGGGGGGGGGGCAGTGATTTGAAATGTTAATCGGACCATTGACACATATGTGACCCAACACGAGTAATTGAGGCACAATGCGGGACATATGAATATTGAGGTATTTATATCGTGATATCAAGGGACATTTTGGTTAATCACATTCCTAACCAAAGTTACATATTATTGAAAATCACTTTGTCTCAAAACATCAAATACAAATTGTTAAGTTGTGGACATTTAAAGTTTTGATTTTGTTACCAAATCAATGGAGTATAAGAAAATTAAAATACCTCAAAATATAACTCTTTATTTTTCATGAATTTGAATCTTTGATTAGGTACAATTTGTGTCAAGGATCAGAAATAAGACTTTTTATAAATTTGAATTATGTCTGTGTATATTATAAGTAAAATTAATTAATTGTTGTGCTATTAAATCAAATTAGCTTCTGCCGAATTGTGCCTCATTAACTCATGTTGGGTCACGTTTGAGATCAAATAGCAGCTATCAGAAGCCAACTGAAGTCATATGATGCCATTGGAAGCCAGACACTTGACAATGAATCCTTTTTCGTTTTCCTAGTCATATAAGGCGCCCTCAAGCTTACCTGTTTCGCAGTTGATGCCTGTGTATCCTGTGTAACATTCACACGTATATGCACCACTGGAGGAAACACACGTTGCACCATTCAGACAAGGTGAACTAGCACATACGTCTTGAACTGAAGTAAAGTGGAGAGAAGGTCAAATTATGAAATGTAAATCTGCAAGAAAATCTACTTTCTAAAAAAAAATCATGAATAGAGGGCACCCCCCTGAAAAAGATAACATAATATGCCTTTAACAGTGATTTGAAATTTTAATCGGACCATTGACACATGTGACCCAACACGAGTAAATGAGGCACAATGAGGGACATATGAATATTGAGTTATTTATATCGTGATATCAACGGGCATTTTGGATAACCACATTCCTTACCAAAGTTACATATTGAAAATCACTTTGTCTCAAAACATCAAATACAAATTGTCAAGTTACGGACATTTAAAGTTTTGCTAACATATCAATTGAGTAAATGAAAATTAAATAGCTCAAAACGTTAATGAATAAAAATTGCCATCGTTGAACACCGTTGCAGGGGCCGTGTTTAAATTTTGAATACCGGAAGGTGTATCAGCTGCCCTTAAACTTAACAATTTCACAATTAGAGCCAGTATATTCGGGCTGACAGAAGCAGAAGCAACTATTGGTGCCTTCAAAGCATGTACCAAAGAAGGCGATGCTCACAGGTTAAACTTACCAGTTTCACAATTAGAGCCAGTATATTCGGGCTGACAGAAGCAGAAGTAACTATTGGTGCCTTCAAAGCATGTACCAAAGAAGGCGATGCTCACAGGTTAAACTTACCAGTTTCACAGTTAGAGCCATAATATTCGGGCTGACAGAAGCAGAAGTAACTATTGGTGCCTTCAAAGCATGTTCCACCATTTTGACAGGGCTCACTAGTGCACTCAGGGGTTACTGAAGGGAAAAAAGGAATCAATAATAGAAAAGGTAGAACGTTTATTTGTTAGGCAAAAAAAAAAAATTGACTTGCCCTTTCCGACCGACCCAAATTTTCGGAAATCTAGGGTCGCTATTTTTATTTTTTATTTTTTCCAAAGTAAAAAAAAAAAATAGAATTTTTTTTGTTGTTGAAAGAAGCACATAACAATAAAGAAAGATAAAAACATGTTTTTGAGTAGTATCTGCTTGTTTAAAAATCAAAAAAATCAAAACAAAAAAAATCAAAAAAAATCAAATCTTTAAAACGTGTTTTTGTGTAGTATCTCCTTGTTTAAATTTAAAAAGATTAAAAAAATCCGACTGTCCGACCCAGACTCTGGCCCTGAAAGGGCAAGTCAACTTTTTTTGTTGCCTTATCATGATTGTTTGCTGTAAACGGAATTCTGATGGCAACATACTTGAAATAAATTATTACTACAAAATGTGGCATTGTTTATGAACAGATCAACTTCCCATTGATATGCAACACATTATAAACATATGTGATGCCATCAAGCGGAATGAGTCGTATGTCGGGAATATTGATTTTGAGTTATAGGTAAAAGGAAGTGACAAGTTCTTATGTTTTACTTTGTTTTCTCAGTTGGAAAACTGTTTGTAACTTAAAAACTAGAGATATAGGCAATTGAACAGATCTTTTTTTGAGGAGTTTATATATGTGACGTGATCAAGTGAAATGAGTCACATGTCGGCAGTTTTGAATTTTGATATTTGTCCATCATCTAAAAGCAGGTGAAAAATGCTACAGTATGGTCCAAACCCCATTAACATTGAACTTTGAGTCTTTAAGTTACAAAACAATTTACCAACTGAGAAAACAATGTAAAACATTAGAATTTGTCACTTATTTTTACCTATAACTCAAAATCAATATTCCCGACATACGACTCATTCCGCTTGTCGCGTCACATATAGACAGAGGAAAGGAGAACATTTTCAACAGTCAACATCATAACAGTATCTTCTGCTCTACAAGGTGAGAGTCAGAAAGAATGGGATTTTTTTCTCAAAAGTGCTACAAATAATAAAAGCCATATATTTGGCTTTCATTTTTTTTTAAATCCATATAGAATCGCAATAATCAATACAATTGGTTAAAAATATCAAAAGGTGTATGAACTTTTAAGAATTCAATGAAAAAACACCTAGCAAGAAGTGCCAGGATGGCCCAAGAGTTTGTTGATACTGTTTAACTTTATTTTATTTGTGTCCCTTTCTTGTCTCATGCTCCTCGTTCCAGGCGCCTAGTTTGCTTTTTTAGCAGACTTTATGGGTTATCCTGGTATCTCGGCATTTTGGTGTTTGTGTTCTTGATTATATGTATATATTTGTGTCATGCATTTTTTGTATGTTGTATTTTGTATATTGTCGTTTTGCCTAATAAACAACAAACAAACAAACAAACAAACAATTTTGGATACAAAATCTTTAAATAAATAGAACCATGGAAATGAGAGTAAAGAAAATGTCTGAATTCAAGGAATACAATTAAAAATATATTGAAGATAATTCAACCATCCCATGGATTTGGCGTTAAAATAGAGGACATTACTAAAAATGAGTGTAACTTATATGACAATCATGCAATGATCGATTTTTTAAATAAAAGCAAATGGTCTTTTATCACTGCAATTGGTTTTGAAGATTCTTGCCTAAATAAAAATGGGTTCGTCGGGCCCGTACATAGAACAGGTCACCTAAGGCAAAAAAAAAGAAAAAAAGTTGACTTGCCCTTTCAGGGCTAGAGTCTGGGTCAGACGGTCAGATTTTTTTAAATTTTTAAATTTAAACAGGGAGATACTACACAGAAACATGTTTTAAAGATGTTTTTTTTAATTTTAATTTTTTTTAATTTTTTTAATTTTTAATTTTTAATTTTTAAACAAGCATATACTACTCAGAAACACGTTTTCATCTTGTAGCGATCCTAGATTCCGAATATTTGGGTCGGTCGGAAAGGGCAAGTCAACTTTTTTTTTTGCCCAATAGGTCACCTAATAATGTTGGGTTAGTTATTGCAGTTTACACTTTCCACGCGGCTATTGGTTCGACCATATACAAAACTGATTTTTCAGAAACCCTTCCCACATTTCAAGGTCTATCTCAAGGATTATGGAACCAATACTAGGCATGTTTGTACTTATTTTAATGCATTTAATACAAACAATTTTTTTTTGGGGGGGGCCTAAGTGTGTGTTATTATTTCTCAAGGTGATTCCATGGTAATGAAATTCAATAACTTTGACATTTTTGAGACATTTTGGAATGTCGTCTGCAAATGCCTGCCGCATGGAAAGTGTTAAGATTAACCTTACGTAAATTTAGGAAGAGTTATTTGTTAACTTCTGATCCAGACTTAAGAAGGTATTTCTAAATTGAGCTTCATAATGAAGGGTCATGTTCTAAAGTTTGACCTAGGGTCTATATCGTGAATATTAACTCACAAATTCTTAAACAATTCTCCTAAGAAGAGTTGAAAACTTCAGAAGAATAACTCTACTATTGAGGCATGGTTCACTAGATATGACTTACCCATTTCACACATGTCTCCTTCAAAACCTAGTATACAATTACATGTGTATGAATTAATCCCATCAATACATGTCCCCATATTGAAGCATGGTTCACTAGATATGACTTATCCATTTCACACATGTCTCCTACATAACCTAGTCTACAATTACATGTGTATGAATTAATCCCATCAATACATGTCCCCATATTGAGGTTCACTAGATATGACTTACCCATTTCACACATGTCTCCTACATAACCTAGTCTACAATTACATGTGTATGAATTAATCCCATCAATACATGTCCCCATATTAAAGCATGGTTCACTAGATATTACCCATTTCACACATGTCTCCTACAAAACCTAGTCTACAATTACAAGTGTATGAATTAATCCCATCAATACATGTCCTCATATTGAGGCATGGTTCACTAGATATGACTTACCCATTTCACACATGTCTCCTACAAAACCTAGTCTACAATTACATGTGTATGAATTAATCCCATCAATACATGTCCCCATATTGAGGCATGGTTCACTAGATATGACTTACCTATTTCACACATGTCTCCTACAAAACCTAGTCCACAATTACATGTGTATGAATTAATCCCATCAATACATGTCCCCATATTAAAGCATGGTTCACTAGATATGACTTACCCATTTCACACATGTCTCCTACATAACCTAGTCTACAATTACAAGTGTATGAATTAATCCCATAATACATGTCCCCATATTGAAGCATGGTTCACTAGATATGACTTACCCATTTCACACATGTCTCCTACAAAACCTAGTCTACAATTATATGTGTATGAATTAATCCCATCAATACATGTCCCCATATTGAAGCATGGTTCACTAGATATGACTTACCCATTTCACACATGTCTCCTACAAAACCTAGTCTACAATTACATGTGTATGAATTAATCCCATCAATACATGTCCCCATATTGAGGCACGGTTCACTAGATATGACTTACCCATTTCACACATGTCTCCTACATAACCTAGTCTACAATTACATGTGTATGAATTAAAACCATCAATACATGTCCCCATATTGAGGTTCACTAGATATGACTTACCCATTTCACACATGTCTCCTACATAACCTAGTCTACAATTACAAGTGTATGAATTAATCCCATAATACATGTCCCCATATTGAAGCATGGTTCACTAGATATGACTTACCTATTTCACACATGTCTCCTACAAAACCTAGTCTACAATTATATGTGTATGAATTAATCCCATCAATACATGTCCCCATATTGAAGCATGGTTCACTAGATATGACTTACCCATTTCACACATGTCTCCTACAAAACCTAGTCTACAATTACATGTGTATGAATTAATCCCATCAATACATGTCCCCATATTGAGGCACGGTTCACTAGATATGACTTACCCATTTCACACATGTCTCCTACAAAACCTAGTCTACAATTACATGTGTATGAATTAATCCCATCAATACATGTCCCCCCCCCCCCCATATTGAGGTTCACTAGATATGACTTACCCATTTCACTAAGTCTCCTACAAAAACTAGTCTACAATTACATGTGTATGAATTAATCCCATCACTACATGTCCTCAGATTGAGGCATGGTTCACTATATATGACTTACCCATTTCACACATGTCTCCTACAAAACCTAGTCTACAATTACATGTGTATGAATTAATCCCATCAATACATGTCCCCCCATATTGAGGTTCACTAGATATGACTTACCCATTTCACTAAGTCTCCTACAAAACCTAGTCTACAATTACATGTGTATGAATTAATCCCATCAATACATGTCCCCATATTAAAGCATGGTTCACTAGATATTACTTACCCATTTCACACATGTCTCCTACATTAATCCTAGTCTACAATTACATGTGTATGAATTAATCCCATCAATACATGTCCCCATATTAAGGCACGGTTCACTAGATATGACTTACCCATTTCACACATGTCTCCTACAAAACCTAGTCTACAATTACATGTGTATGAATTAATCCCATCAATATATGTCCCCATATTGAGGCATAATTCACTAGATATGACTTACCCAGCCTACATGACTGTGCTCTGAACTAACCAAATCATATTGGTTCTGTGGCATCCAACTTACGGGCAGAGTTAAAATAAGGAAATAGTGACTCAGGGATGGTATCCAGATTCGTACGGATTGAAAACCATATATCAGAGAGGGTAAACGCACTGGCTGTCCGTTCACGGGAGTTGTTCGATGCGTTCGCTAAGCATGGCTCAACACGTATTGGTTGGTCATTATTTAACCGCACTCCGTTTATCTACACAAAATTGTCCGTTTATCCCAGTGCATTTACCCTCTCCAATGAGATTGTATCAAATTTAACTCATTATTGATTAATGAAATGTTATCATTTAATAAAGAATGGATGTTATATGAATAAAATGCCAAATCTGAAGTACCAATTGTGAGGACAATATTTATTATTAATGGAAAAAAAACATGCTTTGTTGAACTTGGATTTGTTGAGCTGTGTGTCCATTGTGAACTTGAATGTAAGCTGAGTGTCCATGTGAACGTGGATGTAAGCTGGGTGTCCATTGTGAACTTGGATTTAAGCTGGGTGTCCATTGTGAACTTGGATATAAGCTGGGTGTCCATTATGAACTTGGATATAAGCTGGGTGTCCATTGTGAACTTGGATTTAAGCTGGGTGTCCATTGTGAATTTGGATTTAAGCTGGGTGTCTATTGTGAACTTGGATATAAGCTGGGTGTCCATTGTGAACTTGGATATAAGCTGGGTGTCCATTATGAACTTGGATATAAGCTGGGTGTCCATTGTGAACTTGGATTTAAGCTGGGTGTCCATTGTGAACTTGGATATAAGCTGGGTGTCCATTGTGAACTTGGATATAAGCTGGGTGTCCATTGTGAACTTGGATATAAGCTGGGTGTCCATTGTGAACTTGGATATAAGCTGGGTGTCCATTGTGAACTTGGATATAAGCTGGGTGTCCATTGTGAACTGGGATATAAGCTGGGTGTCCATTGTGAACTTGGATATAAGCTGGGTGTCCATTGTGAACTTGGATATAAGCTGGGTGTCCATTGTGAACTTGGATATAAGCTGGGTGTCCATTGTGAAATTGGATATAAGCTGGGTGTCCATTGTGAACTTGGATATAAGCTGGGTGTCCATTGTGAACTTGGATATAAGCTGGGTGTCCATTGTGAACTTGGATTTAAGCTGGGTGTCCATTGTGAACTTGGATATAAGCTGGGTGTCCATTGTGAACTTGGATATAAGCTGGGTGTCCATTGTGAACTTGGATATAAGCTGGGTGTCCATTTTGAACTTGGATATAAGCTGGGTGTCCATTGTGAACTTGGATATAAGCTGGGTGTCCATTGTGAACTTGGATATAAGCTGGGTGTCCATTGTGAACTTGGATATAAGCTGGGTGTCCATTGTGAACTTGGATATAAGCTGGGTGTCCATTGTGAACTTGGATTTAAGCTGGGTGTCCATTGTGAACTTGGATATAAGCTGGGTGTCCATTGTGAAATTGGATATAAGCTGGGTGTCCATTGTGAACTTGGATATAAGCTGGGTGTCCATTTTGAACTTGGATATAAGCTGGGTGTCCATTGTGAACTTGGATATAAGCTGGTGTCCATTGTGAACTTGGATATAAGCTGGGTGTCCATTGTGAACTTGGATGTAAGCTGGGTGTCCATTGTGAACGTGGATTTAAGCTGGGTGAATATTTTGAGTACTTGTTTAGGGTATTGGAAATACGGATATTGCTTGTTTAGGGTATGTAAAATACCGTGCCATACTTGTTTAGGGGTGCTTTTTCACATTAACACGATTACGTATTTAGGGTACTTTTTGAAAGTCCTTGGACGCGCATGATACCCCCCTTGTAATGAATGACCACTGAGCACCCCGGGTTCAGATCTTCATCATGAGGATGTGACACATGTGATATCCATGTGATATCTATATTAAATCCATATGATACCCATGTGATATACATGTGATATCTATATTAAATCCATGTGATACCCATCATGCAACCCAGTAACAAAACTTACATGGACAGTTGGTCGGGTTTTCATCACTAAGATCAAGACAATCAAAGTTGCCATCACATACGGCTGACTCTGCGATGCACGCACCAGACGAGGGACACTGAAATTCCCCGGTCTGACATTCTCCTGTAAAAAAAGTATATAAACAATACTTAAAAAGTAACTTTTTAATACAAGGCAATAAAAATGCTAATAGCTATATAGCCACCAACTCTGTTCAGTGGACAAGGGGCAGGCAGTCCACCTGAATGGCTCTTTTCAGAGCCATCAATCTTTCTCACGTAGGAAAGGAGCAACTAATTTCAAATCAACCTATTTTCTAAAGCTTTTGAGAGCCACCAATGTCGCAAGTAGGAAAAGGGCAGCCCAAATGATGATAAAATATAGAGAAGTGGCAGTCTCTATGTCTTGCTTAACATTTTCCACGCGGCAGGCAGCTGCAGACGACATTCCCAAATTGCACAAAATGTTTCGAAAATGTCAAAATTCTTAAATGTCATTACCATTTTTGGAATCACCATGAGAAACGCATTGAAATGAGTACAAACATGCCTAGTATTGGTCCAGTAATCCTTGAGATAGACCTTGAAAGTTGGGAAAGGTTTCTGAAAATTATGTTTTGTATATGGTAAAACTTACAGCCGCATGGAAAGTGTTAAAAGAATTTGGTCCTGGAGAAGTCAGAGCTAATCATAATGAAAGCTTGACAGTTTTAAACTTGTCTGATGGCAAACCCATTAAACTCTTATCATAAACTCAAAATACGTAACTTACAAGGCAAACAAATGTTCATTATTCAAATACCAATTACAAAATTGTGAAGAAATGCCTTCTCTTTAATTTGAGATATTGCACATGAAGATTGACTGAATATTAACAAAGCTATGTGTCAAAAACCAAACACAAATTCCGATTTGCTATTTAAAAATAGCTTCAAAGGGCATCCGTAGATAATGCACCTATATATTTACCAGAGACCCACAATTTTCCTACATATTTGACAGATTTTGCTAATTTTTTTGTGAAAAACAGCAAATTTAAGGATTTTAGACCCATACATTAACCAAAAATGGCTACGAAAAGACGTCATTTATTTACCAGAGGGGTGAAAATGGGACCCTATTTGGTGGCACATTCCTGTGACCTCATATTCACTAAGTACCCCCCCCCCCCCCCCCCCCCACCCCGGGACATCCAAATTAGCAAAGTTATGAGGGACGAGGTAGAACTTGTTGAATGACGCTAAAACAAAAACACCCCACAACTTACCTACTTGATTCTCACATCTCTCACCCTCATAACCATTCGGGCAAATGCAAATCATAAAATCAAAGAAGGTTTCGCACGACCCGCCGTTTAGACACCCGCCACATGGTAGAGCTGTATAGGGTGAAAATATACAGGGTGGTTAAAGAATTTAACTCATTTTTGAAGGTCATTTTCCTTTTTTTGTTGTGTAAGAAACCTTTTTGTATTTAATTAAATAATGCAGTATCGATTTCATGTTTTCTGACCAGATCTATGTCTAGTTTCCAAACAAGATGCAACAAACCCGGTCCAAATCGGAGCATGTCTAAACTTTTACCCCTGTAAAGTTCAATGACCCCTAGTGACCCGGTATGACATGTCACTTTTAATCGCTGAACACCCTATATATGCATAGACCCAAGGAATCTTTTGACCAATTCTGATAATCATGGGTCATTTCCTCTTGAAAAAATAGCATTTTAAGTGACTGGAGTGAAAATTGACATTTTGACCCCTAGTGACCCCAAATGATTTTTAATTTGAAAAACCGTTCTTTTGTACATGCGTACGGTCAAAAGGAATATGTGGACCAATTTTGACGATCCTAGGTCATTTCACTAAATTGGAAATGCGTTTTAAGTGAAAATCACCTTTTGACCCCTAGTGACCCCTGTGTGACCTTTGACCCCAAACTATGAACACCCTATATGAAGGTTAGGTGGGGGGTTCTACTGACCAAGTTTGGTGATTGTAGCATGTAAACTGTAGAAAAAATAGCGTTTTTTAGATGGGTTTGAGGAAAGAAAGAAAGAACTAGACATAGTTCTGGTCTGAGACCAGGACACCTTGATTTTTTATGGATTAATGACCTCTAGTCACCCCATATGACATGTCACTTTTAATGGATCCAACAAATCTTTTGACCAATTCTGACAATCATGGGTCATTTCCTCCCGAAAAAATAGCATTTTGAGTGCGAGGAGTGCAAATTGACCTTTTGACCCCTAGTGACCTATGTTGACCTTTGACCCAATAAAAATTATTTGACTTTTTTTTCTTGTTTCATCAATGCCTACAAGATGAAACAAATCCGGTCAAAATCGGAGCATGTCTTATATTTTACCCCTGTTTAGGTCAATGACCCCTAGTGACCCCATATGACATGTCACTTTTAATCGCTGAAGACCCTATATGTACATGGATCCAAGAAATCTTTTGACTAATTCTGACAATCATGCGTCATTTCCTCCCGAAAAAATAGCATTTTGAGTGTGAGGAGTGAAAATTGACCTTTTGACCCCTAGTGACCCTAAATATATTTTGATTTTAAAAACCGAACTATTATATATGCGTACGGTCAAAAGGAATATGTTGACAAATACTGACGATCCTAGGTCATTTCACTAAATTGCAAACGCGTTTAAGTGAAAATCACGTTTTGACCACTTATGACCCCTGTGTGACCTTTGACCCCAAACTGTGAAGACCCTATATGTAGGTCTGGTAGGGGGTCCTACTGACCAAATCTGGTGATTGTAGCATGTACACTGTAGAAAAAATAGCATTTTGAGTGCAAGGAATGAAAATTGACCTTTTGACCCCTAGTGACTTATGTTGACCTTTGACCCCGTGAAAATGATTGACTTTTTTTCTTGTCTTATCAATGCCTACAAAATGAAACATGACCGGTCAAAATCGGAGCATGTCTTACATTTTACCCTTGTTTAGGTCAATGACCCCTAGTGACCCCATCTGACATGTCACTTTTAATCGCTCAAGACCCTATATGTACATGGATATAAGGAATCTTTTGACCAATTCTGACAATCATAGGTCATTTCCTCCCGAAAAAATAGCCTTTTCAGTGCGAGGAGTAAACATTTACATTTTGACCCCTAGTGACCCCAAATTATTTTTAATTTTAAAAACCTTTCTTTTGTATATGCGTACGGTCAAAATGAATATGTGGACCAATTTTGACAATCCTAGGTCATTTCACTAAATTGGAAATGCGTTTTAAGTGAAAATCACGTTTTGACCCCTTATGACATCTGTGTGACCTTTGACCCCAAACTGTGAAGACCCTATATGTAGGTCAGGTAGGGGGTCCTACTGACCAAATCTGGTGATTGTAGCATGTAAACTGTAGAAAAAATAGCATTTTGTAGATGGGTCTGATAGAAAGAAACAAACAAACAAAGAAGAAGAAAGAAACGGCAGAGATAGAGTACCTCGATTTTTGAAAAAATCAAGGTAAAAAGCACTAGATCTCGCTCCGGTCTAAGACCAGGCTACCTTGATTTTTCTTTGAGAAAATGATCCCTAGTGACCCCTTCTTGACCTTTGACCTGATTAAAATGATTAACTTATTTTCTTGGCTCATCAATCCAAACAAGATGCAACAAATCCGGTCCAAATCGGATCATGTCTTAAATTTTACCCCTTTAAAGTTCAATGACCCCTTTTGACCCCTTCTTGAACTTTGACCTGGTCGATATAATTGAATTATTTTCTTAGCTCATCAAATCAAACAAGATGCAACAAACCCGGTCAAAATCGAACCATGTCTTTACTTTTACCCCTGTAAAGTTCAAAGACCCCTATTGACCCTTCGTGACCTTTGACCTGGTCAATATGATTTATTTATTTTCTTTGCTCATCAATCCAAACAAGATGCAACAAACCCCGTCCAAATCGGAGCATGTCTGAACTTTTACCTCTGTAATGTTCAATGACCCCTAGTGACCTCTTCTTGACCTTTGACCTGGTTAATATGATTGACTTATTTTCTTGGCTCATCAATCCAAACAAGATGCAACAAACCCGGTCTAAATCGGAGCATGTCTAAACTTTTACCCCTGTAAAGTTCAATGACCCCTAGTGACCCGGTATGACATGTCACTTTTAATCGCTGAACACCCTATATATGCATGGACCCAAGGAATCTTTTGACCAATTCTGATAATCATGGGTCATTTCCTCTTGAAAAAATAGCATTTTAAGTGACTGGAGTGAAAATTGACATTTTGACCCCTAGTGACCCCAAATGATTTTTAATTTAAAAAACCTTTCTTTTGTACATGCGTACGGTCAAAAGGAATATGTGGACCAATTTTGACGATCCTAGGTCATTTCACTAAATTGGAAATGCGTTTTAAGTGAAAATCACCTTTTGACCCCTAGTGACCCCTTCTTGACCTTTGACCTGGTCAATATGATTAACTTATTTTCTTGGCTCATCAAATTAAACAAGATGCAACAAACCCCGTCCAAATCGGAGCATGTCTTAACTTTTACCCTTGTAAAGTTCAATGACCC
The DNA here is from genome assembly GCA_035610835.1 of Ophiura sarsii. NCBI lineage: Eukaryota > Metazoa > Echinodermata > Ophiuroidea > Amphilepidida > Ophiuridae > Ophiura > Ophiura sarsii. The sequence goes on along the minus strand of CM069447.1, from coordinate 57,536,450 downwards.
CTAGTGACCCCGTATGACATGTCACTTTTAATCGCTGAACACCCTATATGTGCATGGACCCAAGAAATCTTTTGACTAATTCTGATAATCATGGGCCATTTTCTCTTGAATAAATAGCATTTTAAGTGACTGGAGTGAAAATTGACATTTTGACCCCTAGTGACCCCAAATGATTTTTAATTTAAAAAACCGTTCTTTTGTACATGCGTACGGTCAAAAAGGAATATGTGGACCAATTTTGACGATCCTATGTCATTTCACTAAATTGGAAATGCGTTTTAAGTGAAAATCACCTTTTGACCCCTAGTGACCCCTTTTTGACCTTTGACCTGGTCAATATGGTTGACTTATTTTCTTGGCTCATCAAATTAAACAAGATGCACCAAACCCCGTCAAAATCGGAGCATGTCTTAACTTTTACCCCTGTAAAGTTCAATGACCCCTAGTGACCCCGTATGACATGTCACTTTTAATCGCTGAACACCCTATATGTGCATGGACCCAAGGAATCTTTTGACCAATTCTGATAATCATGGGTCATTTTCTCTTGAATAAATAGCATTTTAAGTGACTGGAGTGAAAATTGACATTTTGACCCCTAGTGACCCCAGATGATTTTTATTTTTAAAAACCTTTCTTTTGTAAATGCGTACGGTCAAAAGGAATATGTGGACCAATTTTGACGATCCTAGGTCATTTCACTAAATTGTAAATGCGTTTTAAATGAAAATCACATTTTGACCCCTAGTGACCCCTGTGTGACCTTTGACCCCAAACTGTGAACACCCTATATGAAGGTTAGGTGGGGGGTTCTACTGACCAAGTCTGGTGATTGTAGCATGTAAACTGTAGAAAAAATAGCATTTTTTAGATGGGTTTGAGGAAAGAAAGAAAGAACTAGATCTTGCTCCGGTCAAAGACCAGGCTACCTTGATTTTTCTTTGGGAAAATGATCCCTAGTGACCCCTTCTTGACCTTTGACCTGATTAAAATGATTGACTTATTTTCTTGGCTCATCAATCCAAACAAGATGCAACAAATCCGGTCCAAATCGGATCATGTCTTAAATTTTACCCCTTTAAAGTTCAATGACCCCTTTTGACCCCTTCTTGACCTTTGACCTGGTCAATATAATTGAATTATTTTCTCAGCTCATCAAATCAAACAAGATGCAACAAACCCGGTCAAAATCGAACCATGTCTTTACTTTTACCCCTGTAAAGTTCAATGACCCCTATTGACCCTTCGTGACCTTTGACCTGGTCAATATGATTTATTTATTTTCTTTGCTCATCAACCAAACAAGATGCAACAAACCCCGTCCAAATCGGAGCATGTCTTAACTTTTACCTCTGTAATGTTCAATGACCCCTAGTGACCCCTTCTTGACCTTTGACCTGGTCAATATGATTGACCTTTTTTCTTGGCTCATCAATCCAAACAAGATACAACAAACCCAGTCCAAATCGGAGCATGTCTAAACTTTTACCCCTGTAAAGTTCAATGACCCCTAGTGACCCGGTATGACATGTCACTTTTAATCGCTGAACACCCTATATATGCATGGACCCAAGGAATCTTTTGACCAATTCTGATAATCATGGGTCATTTCCTCTTGAAAAAATAGCATTTTAAGTGACTGGAGTAAAAATTGACATTTTGACCCCTAGTGACCCCAAATGATTTTTAATTTAAAAAACCGTTCTTTTGTACATGCGTACGGTCAAAAGGAATATGTGGACCAATTTTGACGATCCTAGGTCATTTTACTAAATTGGAAATGCGTTTTAAGTGAAAATCACCTTTTGACCCCTAGTGACCCCTTCTTGACCTTTGACCTGGTCAATATGATTGACTTATTTTCTTGGCTCATCAATTTAAACAAGATGCAACAAACCCCGTCCAAATCGGAGCATGTCTTAACTTTTACCCCTGTAAAGTTCAATGACCCCTAGTGACCCCGTATGACATGTCACTTTTAATCGCTGAACACCCTATATGTGCATGGACCCAAGGAATCTTTTGACCAATTCTGATAATCATGGGCCATTTTCTCTTGAATAAATAGCATTTTAAGTGACTGGAGTGAAAATTGACATTTTGACCCCTAGTGACCCCAAATGATTTTTGATTTAAAAAACCATTCTTTTGTACATGCGTACGGTCAAAAGGAATATGTGGACCAATTTTGACGATCCTAGGTCATTTCACTAAATTGGAAATGCGTTTTAAGTGAAAATCACCTTTTGACCCCTAGTGACCCCTGTGTGACCTTTGACCCCAAACTGTGAACACCCTATATGAAGGTTAGGTGGGGGGTTCTACTGACCAAGTCTGGTGATTGTAGCATGTAAACTGTAGAAAAAATAGCATTTTTTAGATGGGTTTGAGGAAAGAAAGAAAGAAAGAAAAAGCAGAAGAAGAAGAAAGAAACGGCAGAGATACAGAACCTCGATTTTTTGAAAAAATCAAGGTAAAAAGCAGAAGAAGAAGAAGAAAGAAACGGCAGAGATACAGAACCTCGATTTTTTGAAAAAATCAAGGTAACTAGACATAGATCTGGTCAGAGACCAGGACACCTTGATTTTTGTATGGATTAATGACCTCTAGTGTGACCCCTAGTGACCCCTGTGTGACCTTTGACCCCAAACTGTGAACACCCTATATGAAGGTTAGGTGGGGGGTTCTACTGACCAAGTCTGGTGATTGTAGCATGTAAACTGTAGAAAAAATAGCATTTTTTAGATGGGTTTGAGGAAAGAAAGAAAGAAAAAGCAGAAGAAGAAGAAAGAAACGGCAGAGATACAGAACCTCGATTTTTTGAAAAAATCAAGGTAACTAGACATAGATCTGGTCAGAGACCAGGACACCTTGATTTTTGTATGGATTAATGACCTCTAGTGACCCCATATGACATGTCACTTTTTAAACGCTGAAGAACCGAATGTGCATGACCAATTCTGACGGTCATCATTCATTCTCTCTGAGACAAATATGTCACTTTTAATGGATCCAAGAAATCTTTGGACCAATTCTGACAATCATGGGTCATTTCCTCCCGAAAAAATAGCATTTTGAGTGTTAGGAGTGAAAATTGACCTGTTGACCCCTAGTGACCTATGTTGACCTTTGACTCCATGAAAATGATTGACCTTTTTTCTTGTCTTATCATTGCCTACAAAATGAAACAAGACCGGTCAAAATCGGAGCATGTCTTACATTTTACCCCTGTTTAGGTCAATGACCCCTAGTGACCCCATATGACATGTCACTTTTAATCGCTTAAGACCCTATGTGTACATGGATCCAAGGAATCTTTTGACCAATTCTGATAATCATGGGTCATTTCCTCTCGAAAAAATAGCATTTTGAGTGTGAGGAGTGAAAATTGACCTTTTGACCCCTAGTGACCCCAAATATATTTTGATTTTAAAAACCGAACTAATATATATGCGTACTGTCAAAAGGAATATGTTGACAAATTCTGACGATCCTAGGTCATTTCACTAAATTGCAAACGCGTTTTAAGTGAAAATCACGTTTTGACCACTTATGACCCCTGTATGACCTTTGACCCCAAACTGTGAAGACCCTATATGTAGGTCTGGTAGGGGGTCCTACTGACCAAATCTGGTGATTGTAGCATGTACACTGTAGAAAAATAGCATTTTGAGTGCAAGGAATGAAAATTGACCTTTTGACCCCTAGTGACCTATGTTGACCTTTAAACCCGTAAAAATGTTTGACTTTTTTTCTTGTCTTATCAATGCCTACAAAATGAAACATGACCGGTCAAAATCGGAGCATGTCTTACATTTTACCCCTGTTTAGGTCAATGACCCCTAGTGACCCCATCTGATATGTCACTTTTAATCGCTGAAGACCCTATATGTACATGGATACAAGGAATCTTTTGACTAATTCTGACAATCATAGGTCATTTCCTCCCGAAAAAATAGCATTTTCAGTGCGAGGAGTAAACATTTACATTTTGACCCCTAGTGACCCCAAATGATTTTTAATTTTAAAAACCGTTCTTTTGTATATGCGTACGGTCAAAAGGAATATGTGGACCAAATTTGACAATCCTAGGTCATTTCACTAAATTGGAAATGCGTTTTAAGTGAAAATCACGTTTTGACCACTAGTGACCTTTGTGTGACCTTTGACCCCTAACTTTGAAGACCCTATATGTAAGTCAGGTAGGGGGTCCTACTGACCAAGTTTGGTGATTGTAGCATGTAAACTGTAGAAAAATAGCATTTTGTAGATGGGTCAGACAGAAAGAAGAAAGAAACAAACAAGAAAGAAACGGCAGAGATAGAGTACCTCGATTTTTGAAAAAATCAAGGTAAAGAACTAGAGCTAATTGTGCTTCAAGAAGCACGGATATTGGCTGCTTAACATTTAATTTTTGGCCCCTAGTAACCCATTCATGACCTTTGACTTGGTCATGATAATTAACTTGTTTTTTACTTGGTCATGATAATTAACTTGTTTTGTTGTTGTTTTACTTAAACAAGATGAAACTAGAGATAATTGTGTTCATAGATCACGAATATATATTAGTCTCAACACGTTTTTGTCCTCTGGGGCGTGCCATAGTTTGGCACGATTTTATGATAAGAAAAGATTATATGTGTATCCCCTTTTTCTCAAATAATTTGTTAATCCTTTATATGATTTGCTGATTCTGTCACTACTTATGTCTTTTGTAGTACTGAGTCCGAAGATGTTTGAATGGAAATCTAACTCCATTTCCGCTTTGTGATATTAATTTTTTGGCATTAATTCAAACTTCTATTACAAATTTGTTGATAGAATGCCGTATATGACATTATACGGACATCAACACGACATGGACACAGCGGCAATCATTAATATAAAGATACACAGGGTAAAATTTAAGACTTGCTCCGATTTTGACCGGTGATGGCTCATTTTGTAGGCATTGATGAGACAAGAAAAAAAGTCAATCCTTTTGTTGGGGTCAAAGGTCAAGAAAAGGTCACTAGGGGTCCTAATGTAGTAAAAATTTACATTTCGACCCCTAGTGACCTTTTTTGACCTTTGACCCCAAAGAAATGATTGACTTTTTTGCTTGTCTTATCAATTTCTACAAAATGAGATATGACCGGTCAATATCGGAGCATGTCTTACATTTAATCCCTGTTTAGGTCAATGACCTCTAGTGACCCAATGTGACATGTCACTTTTAATCGCTGAACAGCCTATATGAACATTGCTCCAAGGAATCTTTTGACCAATTCTGACAATCATAGGTCATTTCCTCTCGGACAAGTAGCATTTTGAGTGAATGGAGTGAAAATTTACATTTTGACCCCTTGTGACCCCAAATATTTTTTGATTTTCAAAACCGAACTATTGTATATGCGTATGGTCAAAAGGAATATGTTGACCAATTCTGACGATACTAGGTCATTTCACTAAATTTCAACAGCGTTTTAAGTAAAAATCACGTTTTTACCCGTATTGACCCCTGTGTGACCTTTGACCACAAACTGTGAAGACCCTATATGAAGGTTAGGTGGGGGGTTCTACTGACCATGTCTGGTGAATGTAGCTTGTAAACTGTAGGAGTTGAAGCATTTTAAAGCAAATCACGTTTGGTCCCTAGTGACCCCTGTGTGACCTTTGAACAAAACTGTGAAGACCCTATATGAAGATCAGGTAGGGGGTCCTACTGACCAAGTCTGGTGAATGTAGCATGTAAACTGTAGGAGTAGAAGCATTTTAAAGAAAATCACGTTTTGACCCCTACAGACCCCCGTGTGACCTTTGACCCAAAACTGTGAAGACCCTATATGGAGGTCAGGTAGGGGGTCCTACTGACCAAGTCTGGTGAATGTATCATGTAAACTGTAGGAGTAGAAGCATTTTAAAGAAAATCACGTTTTGACCCCTACAGACTTCCGTGTGACCTTTGACCCAAAACTGTGAAGACCCTATATGGAGGTCAGATAGGGGGTCCTACTGTCCGAGTTTGGGGATTGTAGCATGTAAACTGTAGGAGAAGAAGCATTTTTAAGGAGCGTTTGGAAGAAAGAAACAAAGAAACGGAAGGAATAGAGTATATTGGCTCGCTACGCAGCCAATATAAAGAAAGAAAGAAAGAAGAAAGAAACGGCAGAGATAGAATACCTCGATTTTTTGAAAAAATCAAGGTAAAGAGAAGAGAAGAGGGGAGAGGTACGTGCCTTACTTGTATCTATTCACTTAAGAATCTCATATACATGCAGGCCGACATGCTGACGTGGGACATGAGTCCCGGACCTCGAAGTGAGAGTAGTTTGGACTCACTTTCCAAAAATAAATAATGCCTGATTGTGAAAAGCAGTGGCGTCGCCAGAGGAGGGGGGGGGGGGGGGGATCCCCCCCCCTCCCCATATTGACGTCGTGTCGGTTGAGATTGGCACTGTCGGTTCATTTGACCACAGGAATCATGGAATTATAAATGTTTATTGATGTATATAATCTAGAATCACTGAAATGAATCACTGAAATAATCTGTTTTCTCAATACGTGGCCAGTTCGTCGCTTCCACGGAGTAGAGCAGATCTCTTGTTTATTCTTGCAACGCCTGTTATTTATCGTGTTATAGTCTATGTTAATGGCGTGTTGATTTAATAAATAATGTTTGAATGTACGTAATTGAGTTATCATGTGTTCCATTTGTATGCCAAGCGAGTCAGCTATTACCTATACGCGCGCATGTGTCCCCAAAATGCAACATTGCTACAACCTTGTTTAGAGCCAAAATTTACCTCGATCGTGCCAAAAATAGGTGTCAAGTCGAAAAATTTCGCGCGCTACGCGCGCATTTCTGGATTCACAAAAGTCTTGTCGGTTCATTTTCATTTTTCGCCCCCCCCCCAATATGAATAACCTAGCTACGCCACTGGTGAAAAGTATGCCTATTTCAACAGGTTTATCAAGGCACGAAACGATTCGCATTAAATTGCATTTTGTTTTTACCAAAATAGACCAGAACACGGTATTTCTGAATTTCACAATTATTTGCGCTTAGGCAAAAAATAATTGAGTTTTCAAGGCCTAAACCACAAATTTTGCAATTCAAAATAGTGCACCAAATGCTTTCAATTCAGGCTCTATTTTAGAATTGGTAAAAAGAAAATTATTGATATTAAAAAAAAAACTGCGCGAATTTGCCTATTTGCAATACATATATTGAACACAAAAAATCGTAATTATATGAAAAAATGGTGCACCAAATGCCTTCGTTAAATGTTGTATTTTTAAAATTTCTTCAACTTTGGAGGGGGGCACATCCACCCTCAAACACCCCCCTGCGCCGCTATACGCGGCGCGATGGTCGCTGCGCGACCATTGAGTCTTTAATTGCATTCAGTAAATCGAACCCCCTAACTGAAAAGGCTGGCTACGGGCCTGCATACACCCTTTTGCCTAATCATATGATGCGAAATAATGCGATGTAACTTAACATAAACCGTTTTGCCTAACACACAATACACTTGTTGATGTGATTATTTAGGTAAAAGGGTGTATCTTGATAAAAGTACTTTTTGCAGGGAAACCATCACCCATCAACTCATTAAACAAACTTGCTGTTTAAATTTAAAACACAATTGAATCATTAAAACAAAAATCAAGTCTAATGACCTTTTTAGATAAAAACGCCAAGTGTTTCAACTTTCAAGGTCATTTTTCTCAAAATGCGATTTTTGAAGAATAATAATAATAATAATTAGTATTTATATAGCGCCTTTCCAAAGTGATCAAAGCGCTGTAATTTCGCTGCTGGTGAATCATCAGAATCAGGTCGCATCAACTTTCTAGCAAACCTATCCGCACTTAGATTGTAACATCCACCATTTTTCAATGCAGCTCCCCAAATACCATTGGGTCAAGGAAGTTTTTGATAACCGAAACAACTAATCACAGATTTTGAAAGCAGGAGGAAACTGGAGATCCGGGAGAAAACCTGTGAGAGCGTGTATGGATCGTGATAAACCAAATGCACATAAAGTCCGACTGAGCACAGATTTCGAACCCGGGATTCATTGGTGCAAAGCGAGGGTATCTACCGCTGCGCCAACACGCTCTCCCTTACAAAAATAATTTACATGATATTATAAGGATGATGTTAGTTGGGGGGGGGAACACTTTCAAAAAGCGTTTGTTTTGTTTTAACAAAACCAACATTAAAACAATATTAAATCAATGGAGTTCATGAAAATAAAATACCTCAAATTGAAGTTTACCTCTTCATTTTCATGAATTTGAATATATGATGATTGGGTACAAGATATGTCAAAGATTAGAAATAAGACTTTTATAAATTTGACTTATTGTGTCTTTGTCCCCCATTAAATTGTTGTGCTATTAAATCAAATTAGCTTTTGCCGCATTGTGTCTTATTAACTCATGTTGGGTCACGTTTGAGGTCAAATAGCAGCTATCAGAAGCCAACTGAAGTCATGTGATGCCATTGGAAGCTGGATACATGACAATGAATCCGTTTCCCTAGTTATATATAATGCGCCCTCAAGCTTACCTGTTTCGCAGTTGACGCCTGTGTATCCTGTGTAACATTCACATGTATATGCACCACTGGAGGAAACACAAGTTGCACCATTCAGACAAGGTAAACTAGCACATACGTCTTGAACTGGAAGTAAAGTGGAGAAAAGGTCAAATCAACAAAGAACTGTACCTTATCAGTGTATTTTATCCCAGTCATTTGTTAACACTTTATTTTGCAGAAACCTTTCCCATGTCTATCTCAAGAATTACTGAACCAATACTAGGCATGTTTATACTTATTTTAATGCATTTCTCATGGCGGTCCCAAATATAGTGATGAATTTCAATAATTGTGACATTTTTGAAAAATTTTGCAAACATTTGGAATGTCGTCTGCAGATGCCTGCCACGTTGAAAGCAGTATCAAAATTGTTGAGATTTTTGACACTTCTAAAAAAAGGAAAATATGCAAATTGCCAGTAGATTCATTCAAAAGTATCATCAGTAAAGGTAATGTCTTCCCATTGAGAGGGGGGGGGGGCAGTGATTTGAAATGTTAATCGGACCATTGACACATATGTGACCCAACACGAGTAATTGAGGCACAATGCGGGACATATGAATATTGAGGTATTTATTTCGTGATATCAAGGGACATTTTGGTTAATCACATTCCTAACCAAAGTTACATATTATTGAAAATCACTTTGTCTCAAAACATCAAATACAAATTGTTAAGTTGTGGACATTTAAAGTTTTGATTTTGTTACCAAATCAATGGAGTATAAGAAAATTAAAATACCTCAAAATATAACTCTTTATTTTTCATGAATTTGAATCTTTGATTAGGTACAATTTGTGTCAAGGATCAGAAATAAGACTTTTTATAAATTTGAACTATGTCTGTGTATATTATAAGTAAAATTAATTAATTGTTGTGCTATTAAATCAAATTAGCTTCTGCCGAATTGTGCCTCATTAACTCATGTTGGGTCACGTTTGAGATCAAATAGCAGCTATCAGAAGCCAACTGAAGTCATATGATGCCATTGGAAGCCAGACACTTGACAATGAATCCTTTTTCGTTTTCCTAGTTATATATATAAGGCGCCCTCAAGCTTACCTGTTTCGCAGTTGATGCCTGTGTATCCTGTGTAACATTCACACGTATATGCACCACTGGAGGAAACACACGTTGCACCATTCAGACAAGGTGAACTAGCACATACGTCTTGAACTGAAGTAAAGTGGAGAGAAGGTCAAATTATGAAATGTAAATCTGCAAGAAAATCTACTTTCTAAAAAAAAATCATGAATAGAGGGCACCCCCCCCCCCTGAAAAAGATAACATAATATGCCTTTAACAGTGATTTGAAATTTTAATCGGACCATTGACACATGTGACCCAACACGAGTAAATGAGGCACAATGAGGGACATATGAATATTGAGTTATTTATATCGTGATATCAACGGGCATTTTGGATAACCACATTCCTTACCAAAGTTACATATTGAAAATCACTTTGTCTCAAAACATCAAATACAAATTGTCAAGTTACGGACATTTAAAGTTTTGCTAACATATCAATTGAGTAAATGAAAATTAAATAGCTCAAAACGTTAATGAATAAAAATTGCCATCGTTGAACACCGTTGCAGGGGCCGTGTTTAAATTTTGAATACCGGAAGGTGTATCAGCTGCCCTTAAACTTAACAATTTCACAATTAGAGCCAGTATATTCGGGCTGACAGAAGCAGAAGCAACTATTGGTGCCTTCAAAGCATGTACCAAAGAAGGCGATGCTCACAGGTTAAACTTACCAGTTTCACAATTAGAGCCAGTATATTCGGGCTGACAGAAGCAGAAGTAACTATTGGTGCCTTCAAAGCATGTACCAAAGAAGGCGATGCTCACAGGTTAAACTTACCAGTTTCACAGTTAGAGCCATAATATTCGGGCTGACAGAAGCAGAAGTAACTATTGGTGCCTTCAAAGCATGTTCCACCATTTTGACAGGGCTCACTAGTGCACTCAGGGGTTACTGAAGGGAAAAAAGGAATCAATAATAGAAAAGGTAGAACGTTTATTTGTTAGGCAAAAAAAAAAAAATTGACTTGCCCTTTCCGACCGACCCAAATTTTCGGAAATCTAGGGTCGCTATTTTTATTTTTTATTTTTTCCAAAGTAAAAAAAAAAAATAGAATTTTTTTTGTTGTTGAAAGAAGCACATAACAATAAAGAAAGATAAAAACATGTTTTTGAGTAGTATCTGCTTGTTTAAAAATAAAAAAAATCAAAACAAAAAAAATCAAAAAAAATCAAATCTTTAAAACGTGTTTTTGTGTAGTATCTCCTTGTTTAAATTTAAAAAGATTAAAAAAATCCGACTGTCCGACCCAGACTCTGGCCCTGAAAGGGCAAGTCAACTTTTTTTGTTGCCTTATCATGATTGTTTGCTGTAAACGGAATTCTGATGGCAACATACTTGAAATAAATTATTACTACAAAATGTGGCATTGTTTATGAACAGATCAACTTCCCATTGATATGCAACACATTATAAACATATGTGATGCCATCAAGCGGAATGAGTCGTATGTCGGGAATATTGATTTTGAGTTATAGGTAAAAAGAAGTGACAAGTTCTTATGTTTTACTTTGTTTTCTCAGTTGGAAAACTGTTTGTAACTTAAAAACTAGAGATATAGGCAATTGAACAGATCTTTTTTTGAGGAGTTTATATATGTGACGTGATCAAGTGAAATGAGTCACATGTCGGCAGTTTTGAATTTTGATATTTGTCCATCATCTAAAAGCAGGTGAAAAATGCTACAGTATGGTCCAAACCCCATTAACATTGAACTTTGAGTCTTTAAGTTACAAAACAATTTACCAACTGAGAAAACAATGTAAAACATTAGAATTTGTCACTTCTTTTTACCTATAACTCAAAATCAATATTCCCGACATACGACTCATTCCGCTTGTCGCGTCACATATAGACAGAGGAAAGGAGAACATTTTCAACAGTCAACATCATAACAGTATCTTCTGCTCTACAAGGTGAGAGTCAGAAAGAATGGGATTTTTTTCTCAAAAGTGCTACAAATAATAAAAGCCATATATTTGGCTTTCATTTTTTTTAAAATCCATATAGAATCGCAATAATCAATACAATTGGTTAAAAATATCAAAAGGTGTATGAACTTTTAAGAATTCAATGAAAAAACACCTAGCAAGAAGTGCCAGGATGGCCCAAGAGTTTGTTGATACTGTTTAACTTTATTTTATTTGTGTCCCTTTCTTGTCTCATGCTCCTCGTTCCAGGCGCCTAGTTTGCTTTTTTAGCAGACTTTATGGGTTATCCTGGTATCTCGGCATTTTGGTGTTTGTGTTCTTGATTATATGTATATATTTGTGTCATGCATTTTTTGTATGTTGTATTTTGTATATTGTCGTTTTGCCTAATAAACAACAAACAAACAAACAAACAATTTTGGATACAAAATCTTTAAATAAATAGAACCATGGAAATGAGAGTAAAGAAAATGTCTGAATTCAAGGAATACAATTAAAAATATATTGAAGATAATTCAACCATCCCATGGATTTGGCGTTAAAATAGAGGACATTACTAAAAATGAGTGTAACTTATATGACAATCATGCAATGATCGATTTTTTAAATAAAAGCAAATGGTCTTTTATCACTGCAATTGGTTTTGAAGATTCTTGCCTAAATAAAAATGGGTTCGTCGGGCCCGTACATAGAACAGGTGACCTAAGGCAAAAAAAAAGAAAACAAGTTGACTTGCCCTTTCAGGGCTAGAGTCTGGGTCAGACGGTCAGATTTTTTTAAATTTTTAAATTTAAACAGGGAGATACTACACAGAAACATGTTTTAAAGATGTTTTTTTTAATTTTTAATTTTTAAACAAGCATATACTACTCAGAAACACGTTTTCATCTTGTAGCGATCCTAGATTCCGAATATTTGGGTCGGTCGGAAAGGGCAAGTCAACTTTTTTTTTTGCCCAATAGGTCACCTAATAATGTTGGGTTAGTTATTGCAGTTTACACTTTCCACGCGGCTATTGGTTCGACCATATACAAAACTGATTTTTCAGAAACCCTTCCCACATTTCAAGGTCTATCTCAAGGATTATGGAACCAATACTAGGCATGTTTGTACTTATTTTAATGCATTTAATACAAACAATTTTTTGGGGGGGGGGCCTAAGTGTGTGTTATTATTTCTCAAGGTGATTCCATGGTAATGAAATTCAATAACTTTGACATTTTTGAGACATTTTGGAATGTCGTCTGCAAATGCCTGCCGCATGGAAAGTGTTAAGATTAACCTTACGTAAATTTAGGAAGAGTTATTTGTTAACTTCTGATCCAGACTTAAGAAGGTATTTCTAAATTGAGCTTCATAATGAAGGGTCATGTTCTAAAGTTTGACCTAGGGTCTATATCGTGAATATTAACTCACAAATTCTTAAACAATTCTCCTAAGAAGAGTTGAAAACTTCAGAAGAATAACTCTACTATTGAGGCATGGTTCACTAGATATGACTTACCCATTTCACACATGTCTCCTTCAAAACCTAGTCTACAATTACATGTGTATGAATTAATCCCATCAATACATGTCCCCATATTGAAGCATGGTTCACTAGATATGACTTATCCATTTCACACATGTCTCCTACATAACCTAGTCTACAATTACATGTGTATGAATTAATCCCATCAATACATGTCCCCATATTGAAGCATGGTTCACTATAGATATGACTTACCCATTTCACACATGTCTCCTACATAACCTAGTCTACAATTACATGTGTATGAATTAATCCCATCAATACACGTCCCCAAATTGAGGCATGGTTCACTAGATATGACTTACCCATTTCACACATGTCTCCTACATAACCTAGTCTACAATTACATGTGTATGAATTAATCCCATCAATACATGTCCCCATATTAAAGCATGGTTCACTAGATATTACCCATTTCACACATGTCTCCTACAAAACCTAGTCTACAATTACAAGTGTATGAATTAATCCCATCAATACATGTCCTCATATTGAGGCATGGTTCACTAGATATGACTTACCCATTTCACTAAGTCTCCTACAAAACCTAGTCTACAATTACATGTGTATGAATTAATCCCATCAATACATGTCCCCATATTAAAGCATGGTTCACTAGATATTACTTACCCATTTCACACATGTCTCCTACATTAATCCTAGTCTACAATTACATGTGTATGAATTAATCCCATCAATACATGTCCCCATATTAAGGCACGGTTCACTAGATATGACTTACCCATTTCACACATGTCTCCTACAAAACCTAGTCTACAATTACATGTGTATGAATTAATCCCATCAATATATGTCCCCATATTGAGGCATAATTCACTAGATATGACTTACCCAGCCTACATGACTGTGCTCTGAACTAACCAAATCATATTGGTTCTGTGGCATCCAACTTACGGGCAGAGTTAAAATAAGGAAATAGTGACTCAGGGATGGTATCCAGATTCGTACGGATTGAAAACCATATATCAGAGAGGGTAAACGCACTGGCTGTCCGTTCACGGGAGTTGTTCGATGCGTTCGCTAAGCATGGCTCAACACGTATTGGTTGGTCATTATTTAACCGCACTCCGTTTATCTACACAAAATTGTCCGTTTATCCCAGTGCATTTACCCTCTCCAATGAGATTGTATCAAATTTAACTCATTATTGATTAATGAAATGTTATCATTTAATAAAGAATGGATGTTATATGAATAAAATGCCAAATCTGAAGTACCAATTGTGAGGACAATATTTATTATTAATGGAAAAAAACATGCTTTGTTGAACTTGGATTTGTTGAGCTGTGTGTCCATTGTGAACTTGAATGTAAGCTGAGTGTCCATGTGAACGTGGATGTAAGCTGGGTGTCCATTGTGAACTTGGATTTAAGCTGGGTGTCCATTGTGAACTTGGATATAAGCTGGGTGTCCATTATGAACTTGGATATAAGCTGGGTGTCCATTGTGAACTTGGATTTAAGCTGGGTGTCCATTGTGAATTTGGATTTAAGCTGGGTGTCTATTGTGAACTTGGATATAAGCTGGGTGTCCATTGTGAACTTGGATATAAGCTGGGTGTCCATTATGAACTTGGATATAAGCTGGGTGTCCATTGTGAACTTGGATTTAAGCTGGGTGTCCATTGTGAACTTGGATATAAGCTGGGTGTCCATTGTGAACTTGGATATAAGCTGGGTGTCCATTGTGAACTTGGATATAAGCTGGGTGTCCATTGTGAACTTGGATATAAGCTGGGTGTCCATTGTGAACTTGGATATAAGCTGGGTGTCCATTGTGAACTGGGATATAAGCTGGGTGTCCATTGTGAACTTGGATATAAGCTGGGTGTCCATTGTGAACTTGGATATAAGCTGGGTGTCCATTGTGAACTTGGATATAAGCTGGGTGTCCATTGTGAACTTGGATATAAGCTGGGTGTCCATTGTGAACTTGGATATAAGCTGGGTGTCCATTGTGAACTTGGATATAAGCTGGGTGTCCATTGTGAACTTGGATATAAGCTGGGTGTCCATTGTGAACTTGGATTTAAGCTGGGTGTCCATTGTGAACTTGGATATAAGCTGGGTGTCCATTGTGAACTTGGATATAAGCTGGGTGTCCATTGTGAACTTGGATATAAGCTGGGTGTCCATTTTGAACTTGGATATAAGCTGGGTGTCCATTGTGAACTTGGATATAAGCTGGGTGTCCATTGTGAACTTGGATATAAGCTGGGTGTCCATTGTGAACTTGGATATAAGCTGGGTGTCCATTGTGAACTTGGATATAAGCTGGGTGTCCATTGTGAACTTGGATTTAAGCTGGGTGTCCATTGTGAACTTGGATATAAGCTGGGTGTCCATTGTGAACTTGGATATAAGCTGGGTGTCCATTGTGAACTTGGATATAAGCTGGGTGTCCATTTTGAACTTGGATATAAGCTGGGTGTCCATTGTGAACTTGGATATAAGCTGGTGTCCATTGTGAACTTGGATATAAGCTGGGTGTCCATTGTGAACTTGGATGTAAGCTGGGTGTCCATTGTGAACGTGGATTTAAGCTGGGTGTCCATTGTGAATTTGGATATAAGCTGGGTGTCCTTTTTACATCATCATTGGCTTTCGTATTTAGGGTCTTTATTTGCTCCATGAGGATTATAAATAGCCATGATACATGGGAGAGATATATTTCACAAATTGTATAAGTTCGCAAGTGATCTGATAAATCAGCGCGCATTTGTTTCATAATACTTTTAGCTTAATAGGGAAGGAAAAAATGGTTAAAAATGTGTTATACGCGGAAAAGAGGTTTAATCTATACAAATTACTTGCTTAGGGTTTCAAAATATTTTGAGTACTTGTTTAGGGTATTGGAAATACGGATATTACTTGTTTAGGGTATGTAAAATACCGTGCCATACTTGTTTAGGGGTGCTTTTTCACATTAACACGATTACGTATTTAGGGTACTTTTTGAAAGTCCTTGGACGCGCATGATACCCCCCTTGTAATGAATGACCACTGAGCACCCCGGGTTCAGATCTTCATCATGAGGATGTGACACATGTGATATCCATGTGATATCTATATTAAATCCATGTGATACCCATGTGATATACATGTGATATCTATATTAAATCCATGTGATACCCATCATGCAACCCAGTAACAAAACTTACATGGACAGTTGGTCGGGTTTTCATCACTAAGATCAAGACAATCAAAGTTGCCATCACATACGGCTGACTCTGCGATGCACGCACCAGACGAGGGACACTGAAATTCCCCGGTCTGACATTCTCCTGTAAAAATGTATATAAACAATACTTAAAAAGTAACTTTTTAATACAAGGCAATAAAAATGCTAATAGCTATATAGCCACCAACTCTGTTCAGTGGACAAGGGGCAGGCAGTCCACCTGAATGGCTCTTTTCAGAGCCATCAATCTTTCTCACGTAGGAAAGGAGCAACTAATTTCAAATCAACCTATTTTCTAAAGCTTTTGAGAGCCACCAATGTCGCAAGTAGGAAAAGGGCAGCCCAAATGATGATAAAATATAGAGAAGTGGCAGTCTCTATGTCTTGCTTAACATTTTCCACGCGGCAGGCAGCTGCAGACGACATTCCCAAATTGCACAAAATGTTTCGAAAATGTCAAAATTCTTAAATGTCATTACCATTTTTGGAATCACCATGAGAAACGCATTGAAATGAGTACAAACATGCCTAGTATTGGTCCAGTAATCCTTGAGATAGACCTTGAAAGTTGGGAAAGGTTTCTGAAAATTATGTTTTGTATATGGTAAAACTTACAGCCGCATGGAAAGTGTTAAAAGAATTTGGTCCTGGAGAAGTCAGAGCTAATCATAATGAAAGCTTGACAGTTTTAAACTTGTCTGATGGCAAACCCATTAAACTCTTATCATAAACTCAAAATACGTAACTTACAAGGCAAACAAATGTTCATTATTCAAATACCAATTACAAAATTGTGAAGAAATGCCTTCTCTTTAATTTGAGATATTGCACATGAAGATTGACTGAATATTAACAAAGCTATGTGTCAAAAACCAAACACAAATTCCGATTTGCTATTTAAAAATAGCTTCAAAGGGCATCCGTAGATAATGCACCTATATATTTACCAGAGACCCACAATTTTCCTACATATTTGACAGATTTTGCTAATTTTTTTGTGAAAAACAGCAAATTTAAGGATTTTAGACCCATACATTAACCAAAAATGGCTTCGAAAAGACGTCATTTATTTACCAGAGGGGTGAAAATGGGACCCTATTTGGTGGCACATTCCTGTGACCTCATATTCACTAAGTAACCCCCCCCCCCCCCCCCCCCCCCACCCCGGGACATCCAAATTAGCAAAGTTATGAGGGACGAGGTAGAACTTGTTGAATGACGCTAAAACAAAAACACCCCACAACTTACCTACTTGATTCTCACATCTCTCACCCTCATAACCATTCGGGCAAATGCAAATCATAAAATCAAAGAAGGTTTCGCACGACCCGCCGTTTAGACACCCGCCACATGGTAGAGCTGTATAGGGTGAAAATATACAGGGTGGTTAAAGAATTTAACTCATTTTTGAAGGTCATTTTCCTTTTTTTGTTGTGTAAGAAACCTTTTTGTATTTAATTAAATAATGCAGTATCGATTTCATGTTTTCTGACCAGATCTATGTCTAGTTTCCAAACAAGATGCAACAAACCCGGTCCAAATCGGAGCATGTCTAAACTTTTACCCCTGTAAAGTTCAATGACCCCTTTTGACCCCTTCTTGACCTTTGACCTGGTCGATATAATTGAATTATTTTCTTAGCTCATCAAATCAAACAAGATGCAACAAACCCGGTCAAAATCGAACCATGTCTTTACTTTTACCCCTGTAAAGTTCAAAGACCCCTATTGACCCTTCGTGACCTTTGACCTGGTCAATATGATTTATTTATTTTCTTTGCTCATCAATCCAAACAAGATGCAACAAACCCCGTCCAAATCGGAGCATGTCTGAACTTTTACCTCTGTAATGTTCAATGACCCCTAGTGACCTCTTCTTGACCTTTGACCTGGTTAATATGATTGACTTATTTTCTTGGCTCATTAATCCAAACAAGATGCAACAAACCCGGTCTAAATCGGAGCATGTCTAAACTTTTACCCCTGTAAAGTTCAATGACCCCTAGTGACCCGGTATGACATGTCACTTTTAATCGCTGAACACCCTATATATGCATGGACCCAAGGAATCTTTTGACCAATTCTGATAATCATGGGTCATTTCCTCTTGAAAAAATAGCATTTTAAGTGACTGGAGTGAAAATTGACATTTTGACCCCTAGTGACCCCAAATGATTTTTAATTTAAAAAACCTTTCTTTTGTACATGCGTACGGTCAAAAGGAATATGTGGACCAATTTTGACGATCCTAGGTCATTTCACTAAATTGGAAATGCGTTTTAAGTGAAAATCACCTTTTGACCCCTAGTTACCCCTTCTTGACCTTTGACCTGGTCAATATGATTGACTTATTTTCTTGGCTCATCAAATTAAACAAGATGCAACAAACCCCGTCCAAATCGGAGCATGTCTTAACTTTTACCCTTGTAAAGTTCAATGACCCCTAGTGACCCCGTATGACATGTCACTTTTAATCGCTGAACACCCTATATGTGCATGGACCCAAGAAATCTTTTGACTAAATCTGATAATCATGGGCCATTTTCTCTTGAATAAATAGCATTTTAAGTGACTGGAGTGAAAATTGACATTTTGACCCCTAGTGACCCCAAATGATTTTTAATTTAAAAAACCGTTCTTTTGTACATGCGTACGGTCAAAAAGGAATATGTGGACCAATTTTGACGATCCTATGTCATTTCACTAAATTGGAAATGCGTTTTAAGTGAAAATCACCTTTTGACCCCTAGTGACCCCTTTTTGACCTTTGACCTGGTCAATATGGTTGACTTATTTTCTTGGCTCATCAAATTAAACAAGATGCACCAAACCCCGTCAAAATCGGAGCATGTCTTAACTTTTACCCTTGTAAAGTTCAATGACCCCTAGTGACCCCGTATGACATGTCACTTTTAATCGCTGAACACCCTATATGTGCATGGACCCAAGGAATCTTTTGACCAATTCTGATAATCATGGGCCATTTTCTCTTGAATAAATAGCATTTTAAGTGACTGGAGTGAAAATTGACATTTTGACCCCTAGTGACCCCAGATGATTTTTATTTTTAAAAACCGTTCTTTTGTAATTGCGTACGGTCAAAAGGAATATGTGGACCAATTTTGACGATCCTAGGTCATTTCACTAAATTGTAAATGCGTTTTAAATGAAAATCACATTTTGACCCCTAGTGACCCCTGTGTGACCTTTGACCCCAAACTGTGAACACCCTATATGAAGGTTAGGTGGGGGGTTCTACTGACCAAGTCTGGTGATTGTAGCATGTAAACTGTAGAAAAAATAGAATTTTTTAGATGGGTTTGAGGAAAGAAAGAAAGAACTAGATCTTGCTCCGGTCAAAGACCAGGCTACCTTGATTTTTCTTTGAGAAAATGATCCCTAGTGACCCCTTCTTGACCTTTGACCTGATTAAAATGATTGACTTATTTTCTTGGCTCATCAATCCAAACAAGATGCAACAAATCCGGTCCAAATCGGATCATGTCTTAAATTTTACCCCTTTAAAGTTCAATGACCCCTTTTGACCCCTTCTTGACCTTTGACCTGGTCAATATAATTGAATTATTTTCTTAGCTCATCAAATCAAACAAGATGCAACAAACCCGGTCAAAATCGAACCATGTCTTTACTTTTACCCCTGTAAAGTTCAATGACCCCTATTGACCCTTCGTGACCTTTGACCTGGTCAATATGATTTATTTATTTTCTTTGCTCATCAACCAAACAAGATGCAACAAACCCCGTCCAAATCGGAGCATGTCTTAACTTTTACCTCTGTAATGTTCAATGACCCCTAGTGACCCCTTCTTGACCTTTGACCTGGTCAATATGATTGACCTTTTTTCTTGGCTCATCAATCCAAACAAGATGCAACAAACCCGGTCCAAATCGGAGCATGTCTAAACTTTTACCCCTGTAAAGTTCAATGAACCCTAGTGACCCGGTATGACATGTCACTTTTAATCGCTGAACACCCTATATATGCATGGACCCAAGGAATCTTTTGACCAATTCTGATAATCATGGGTCATTTCCTCTTGAAAAAATAGCATTTTAAGTGACTGGAGTAAAAATTGACATTTTGACCCCTAGTGACCCCAAATGATTTTTAATTTAAAAAACCGTTCTTTTGTACATGCGTACGGTCAAAAGGAATATGTGGACCAATTTTGACGATCCTAGGTCATTTCACTAAATTGGAAATGCGTTTTAAGTGAAAATCACCTTTTGACCCCTAGTGACCCCTTCTTGACCTTTGACCTGGTCAATATGATTGACTTATTTTCTTGGCTCATCAAATTAAACAAGATGCAACAAACCCCGTCCAAATCGGAGCATGTCTTAACTTTTACCCTTGTAAAGTTCAATGACCCCTAGTGACCCCGTATGACATGTCACTTTTAATCGCTGAACACCCTATATGTGCATGGACCCAAGGAATCTTTTGACCAATTCTGATAATCATGGGCCATTTTCTCTTGAATAAATAGCATTTTAAGTGACTGGAGTGAAAATTGACATTTTGACCCCTAGTGACCCCAAATGATTTTTAATTTAAAAAACCGTTCTTTTGTACATGCGTACGGTCAAAAGGAATATGTGGACCAATTTTGACGATCCTAGGTCATTTCACTAAATTGGAAATGCGTTTTAAGTGAAAATCACCTTTTGACCCCTAGTGACCCCTGTGTGACCTTTGACCCCAAACTGTGAACACCCTATATGAAGGTTAGGTGGGGGGTTCTACTGACCAAGTCTGGTGATTGTAGCATGTAAACTGTAGAAAAAATAGCATTTTTTAGATGGGTTTGAGGAAAGAAAGAAAGAAAGAAAAAGCAGAAGAAGAAGAAAGAAACGGCAGAGATACAGAACCTCGATTTTTTGAAAAAATCAAGGTAAAAAGCAGAAGAAGAAGAAGAAAGAAACGGCAGAGATACAGAACCTCGATTTTTTGAAAAAATCAAGGTAACTAGACATAGATCTGGTCAGAGACCAGGACACCTTGATTTTTGTATGGATTAATGACCTCTAGTGTGACCCCTAGTGACCCCTGTGTGACCTTTGACCCCAAACTGTGAACACCCTATATGAAGGTTAGGTGGGGGGTTCTACTGACCAAGTCTGGTGATTGTAGCATGTAAACTGTAGAAAAAATAGCATTTTTTAGATGGGTTTGAGGAAAGAAAGAAAGAAAAAGCAGAAGAAGAAGAAAGAAACGGCAGAGATACAGAACCTCGATTTTTTGAAAAAATCAAGGTAACTAGACATAGATCTGGTCAGAGACCAGGACACCTTGATTTGTGTATGGATTAATGACCTCTAGTGACCCCATATGACATGTCACTTTTTAAACGCTGAAGAACCGAATGTGCATGACCAATTCTGACGGTCATCATTCATTCTCTCTGAGACAAATATGTCACTTTTAATGGATCCAAGAAATCTTTGGACCAATTCTGACAATCATGGGTCATTTCCTCCCGAAAAAATAGCATTTTGAGTGTTAGGAGTGAAAATTGACCTGTTGACCCCTAGTGACCTATGTTGACCTTTGACTCCATGAAAATGATTGACCTTTTTTCTTGTCTTATCATTGCCTACAAAATGAAACAAGACCGGTCAAAATCGGAGCATGTCTTACATTTTACCCCTGTTTAGGTCAATGACCCCTAGTGACCCCATATGACATGTCACTTTTAATCGCTTAAGACCCTATGTGTACATGGATCCAAGGAATCTTTTGACCAATTCTGATAATCATGGGTCATTTCCTCTCGAAAAAATAGCATTTTGAGTGTGAGGAGTGAAAATTGACCTTTTGACCCCTAGTGACCCCAAATATATTTTGATTTTAAAAACCGAACTAATATATATGCGTACTGTCAAAAGGAATATGTTGACAAATTCTGACGATCCTAGGTCATTTCACTAAATTGCAAACGCGTTTTAAGTGAAAATCACGTTTTGACCACTTATGACCCCTGTGTGACCTTTGACCCCAAACTGTGAAGACCCTATATGTAGGTCTGGTAGGGGGTCCTACTGACCAAATCTGGTGATTGTAGCATGTACACTGTAGAAAAAATAGCATTTTGAGTGCAAGGAATGAAAATTGACCTTTTGACCCCTAGTGACCTATGTTGACCTTTGACCCCGTAAAAATGTTTGACTTTTTTTCTTGTCTTATCAATGCCTACAAAATGAAACATGACCGGTCAAAATCGGAGCATGTCTTACATTTTACCCCTGTTTAGGTCAATGACCCCTAGTGACCCCATCTGATATGTCACTTTTAATCGCTGAAGACCCTATATGTACATGGATACAAGGAATCTTTTGACTAATTCTGACAATCATAGGTCATTTCCTCCCGAAAAAATAGCATTTTCAGTGCGAGGAGTAAACATTTACATTTTGACCCCTAGTGACCCCAAATGATTTTTAATTTTAAAAACCGTTCTTTTGTATATGCGTACGGTCAAAAGGAATATGTGGACCAAATTTGACAATCCTAGGTCATTTCACTAAATTGGAAATGCGTTTTAAGTGAAAATCACGTTTTGACCACTAGTGACCTTTGTGTGACCTTTGACCCCTAACTTTGAAGACCCTATATGTAAGTCAGGTAGGGGGTCCTACTGACCAAGTTTGGTGATTGTAGCATGTAAACTGTAGAAAAATAGCATTTTGTAGATGGGTCAGACAGAAAGAAGAAAGAAACAAACAAGAAAGAAACGGCAGAGATAGAGTACCTCGATTTTTGAAAAAATCAAGGTAAAGAACTAGAGCTAATTGTGCTTCAAGAAGCACGGATATTGGCTGCTTAACATTTAATTTTTGGCCCCTAGTAACCCATTCATGACCTTTGACTTGGTCATGATAATTAACTTGTTTTTTACTTGGTCATGATAATTAACTTGTTTTGTTGTTGTTTTACTTAAACAAGATGAAACTAGAGATAATTGTGTTCATAGATCACGAATATATATTAGTCTCAACACGTTTTTGTCCTCTGGGGCGTGCCATAGTTTGGCACGATTTTATGATAAGAAAAGATTATATGTGTATCCCCTTTTTCTCAAATAATTTGTTAATCCTTTATATGATTTGCTGATTCTGTCACTACTTATGTCTTTTGTAGTACTGAGTCCGAAGATGTTTGAATGGAAATCTAACTCCATTTCCGCTTTGTGATATTAATTTTTTGGCATTAATTCAAACTTCTATTACAAATTTGTTGATAGAATGCCGTATATGACATTATACGGACATCAACACGACATGGACACAGCGGCAATCATTAATATAAAGATACACAGGGTAAAATGTAAGACTTGCTCCGATTTTGACCGGTGATGGCTCATTTTGTAGGCATTGATGAGACAAGAAAAAAAGTCAATCCTTTTGTTGGGGTCAAAGGTCAAGAAAAGGTCACTAGGGGTCCTAATGTAGTAAAAATTTACATTTCGACCCCTAGTGACCTTTTTTGACCTTTGACCCCAAAGAAATGATTGACTTTTTTGCTTGTCTTATCAATTTCTACAAAATGAGATATGACCGGTCAATATCGGAGCATGTCTTACATTTAATCCCTGTTTAGGTCAATGACCTCTAGTGACCCAATGTGACATGTCACTTTTAATCGCTGAACAGCCTATATGAACATTGCTCCAAGGAATCTTTTGACCAATTCTGACAATCATAGGTCATTTCCTCTCGGACAAGTAGCATTTTGAGTGAATGGAGTGAAAATTTACATTTTGACCCCTTGTGACCCCAAATATTTTTTGATTTTCAAAACCGAACTATTGTATATGCGTATGGTCAAAAGGAATATGTTGACCAATTCTGACGATACTAGGTCATTTCACTAAATTTCAACAGCGTTTTAAGTAAAAATCACGTTTTTACCCGTATTGACCCCTGTGTGACCTTTGACCACAAACTGTGAAGACCCTATATGAAGGTTAGGTGGGGGGTTCTACTGACCATGTCTGGTGAATGTAGCTTGTAAACTGTAGGAGTTGAAGCATTTTAAAGCAAATCACGTTTGGTCCCTAGTGACCCCTGTGTGACCTTTGAACCAAAACTGTGAAGACCCTATATGAAGATCAGGTAGGGGGTCCTACTGACCAAGTCTGGTGAATGTAGCATGTAAACTGTAGGAGTAGAAGCATTTTAAAGAAAATCACGTTTTGACCCCTACAGACCCCCGTGTGACCTTTGACCCAAAACTGTGAAGACCCTATATGGAGGTCAGGTAGAGGGTCCTACTGACCAAGTCTGGTAAATGTATCATGTAAACTGTAGGAGTAGAAGCATTTTAAAGAAAATCACGTTTTGACCCCTACAGACTTCCGTGTGACCTTTGACCCAAAACTGTGAAGACCCTATATGGAGGTCAGATAGGGGGTCCTACTGACCGAGTTTGGGGATTGTAGCATGTAAACTGTAGGAGAAGAAGCATTTTTAAGGAGCGTTTGGAAGAAAGAAACAAAGAAACGGAAGGAATAGAGTATATTGGCTCGCTACGCAGCCAATATAAAGAAAGAAAGAAAGAAGAAAGAAACGGCAGAGATAGAATACCTCGATTTTTTGAAAAAATCAAGGTAAAGAGAAGAGAAGAGGGGAGAGGTACGTGCCTTACTTGTATCTATTCACTTAAGAATCTCATATACATGCAGGCCGACATGCTGACGTGGGACATGAGTCCCGGACCTCGAAGTGAGAGTAGTTTGGACTCACTTTCCAAAAATAAATAATGCCTGATTGTGAAAAGCAGTGGCGTCGCCAGAGGAGGGGGGGGGGGATCCCCCCCCCCCCTCCCCATATTGACGTCGTGTCGGTTGAGATTGGCACTGTCGGTTCATTTGACCACAGGAATCATGGAATTATAAATGTTTATTGATGTATATAATCTAGAATCACTGAAATGAATCACTGAAATAATCTGTTTTCTCAATACGTGGCCAGTTCGTCGCTTCCACGGAGTAGAGCAGATCTCTTGTTTATTCTTGCAACGCCTGTTATTTATCGTGTTATAGTCTATGTTAATGGCGTGTTGATTTAATAAATAATGTTTGAATGTACGTAATTGAGTTATCATGTGTTCCATTTGTATGCCAAGCGAGTCAGCTATTACCTATACGCGCGCATGTGTCCCCAAAATGCAACATTGCTACAACCTTGTTTAGAGCCAAAATTTACCTCGATCGTGCCAAAAATAGGTGTCAAGTCGAAAAATTTCGCGCGCTACGCGCGCATTTCTGGAATCACAAAAGTCTTGTCGGTTCATTTTCATTTTTCGCCCCCCCCCAATATGAATAACCTAGCTACGCCACTGGTGAAAAGTATGCCTATTTCAACAGGTTTATCAAGGCACGAAACGATTCGCATTAAATTGCATTTTGTTTTTACCAAAATAGACCAGAACACGGTATTTCTGAATTTCACAATTATTTGCGCTTAGGCAAAAAATAATTGAGTTTTCAAGGCCTAAACCACAAATTTTGCAATTCAAAATAGTGCACCAAATGCTTTCAATTCAGGCTCTATTTTAGAATTGGTAAAAAGAAAATTATTGATATTAAAAAAAAAACTGCGCGAATTTGCCTATTTGCAATACATATATTGAACACAAAAAATCGTAATTATATGAAAAAATGGTGCACCAAATGCCTTCGTTAAAGGTTGTATTTTTAAAATTTCTTCAACTTTGGAGGGGGGCACATCCACCCTCAAACACCCCCCTGCGCCGCTATACGCGGCGCGATGGTCGCTGCGCGACCATTGAGTCTTTAATTGCATTCAGTAAATCGAACCCCCTAACTGAAAAGGCTGGCTACGGGCCTGCATACACCCTTTTGCCTAATCATATGATGCGAAATAATGCGATGTAACTTAACATAAACCGTTTTGCCTAACACACAATACACTTGTTGATGTGATTATTTAGGTAAAAGGGTGTATCTTGATAAAAGTACTTTTTGCAGGGAAACCATCACCCATCAACTCATTAAACAAACTTGCTGTTTAAATTTAAAACACAATTGAATCATTAAAACAAAAATCAAGTCTAATGACCTTTTTAGATAAAAACGCCAAGTGTTTCAACTTTCAAGGTCATTTTTCTCAAAATGCGATTTTTGAAGAATAATAATAATAATAATTAGTATTTATATAGCGCCTTTCCAAAGTGATCAAAGCGCTGTAATTTCGCTGCTGGTGAATCATCAGAATCAGGTCGCATCAACTTTCTAGCAAACCTATCCGCACTTAGATTGTAACATCCACCATTTTTCAATGCAGCTCCCCAAATACCATTGGGTCAAGGAAGTTTTTGATAACCGAAACAACTAATCACAGATTTTGAAAGCAGGAGGAAACTGGAGATCCGGGAGAAAACCTGTGAGAGCGTGTATGGATCGTGATAAACCAAATGCACATAAAGCCCGACTGAGCACAGATTTCGAACCCGGGATTCATTGGTGCAAAGCGAGGGTATCTACCGCTGCGCCAACACGCTCTCCCTTACAAAAATAATTTACATGATATTATAAGGATGATGTTAGTTGGGGGGGGGGGGGGGGGGGACACTTTCAAAAAGCGTTTGTTTTGTTTTAACAAAACCAACATTAAAACAATATTAAATCAATGGAGTTCATGAAAATAAAATACCTCAAATTGAAGTTTACCTCTTCATTTTCATGAATTTGAATATATGATGATTGGGTACAAGATATGTCAAAGATTAGAAATAAGACTTTTATAAATTTGACTTATTGTGTCTTTGTCCCCCATTAAATTGTTGTGCTATTAAATCAAATTAGCTTTTGCCGCATTGTGTCTTATTAACTCATGTTGGGTCACGTTTGAGGTCAAATAGCAGCTATCAGAAGCCAACTGAAGTCATGTGATGCCATTGGAAGCTGGATACATGACAATGAATCCGTTTCCCTAGTTATATATAATGCGCCCTCAAGCTTACCTGTTTCGCAGTTGACGCCTGTGTATCCTGTGTAACATTCACATGTATATGCACCACTGGAGGAAACACAAGTTGCACCATTCAGACAAGGTAAACTAGCACATACGTCTTGAACTGGAAGTAAAGTGGAGAAAAGGTCAAATCAACAAAGAACTGTACCTTATCAGTGTATTTTATCCCAGTCATTTGTTAACACTTTATTTTGCAGAAACCTTTCCCATGTCTATCTCAAGAATTACTGAACCAATACTAGGCATGTTTATACTTATTTTAATGCATTTCTCATGGCGGTCCCAAATATAGTGATGAATTTCAATAATTGTGACATTTTTGAAAAATTTTGCAAACATTTGGAATGTCGTCTGCAGATGCCTGCCACGTTGAAAGCAGTATCAAAATTGTTGAGATTTTTGACACTTCTAAAAAAAGGAAAATATGCAAATTGCCAGTAGATTCATTCAAAAGTATCATCAGTAAAGGTAATGTCTTCCCATTGAGAGGGGGGGGGGGGGGGGCAGTGATTTGAAATGTTAATCGGACCATTGACACATATGTGACCCAACACGAGTAATTGAGGCACAATGCGGGACATATGAATATTGAGGTATTTATATCGTGATATCAAGGGACATTTTGGTTAATCACATTCCTAACCAAAGTTACATATTATTGAAAATCACTTTGTCTCAAAACATCAAATACAAATTGTTAAGTTGTGGACATTTAAAGTTTTGATTTTGTTACCAAATCAATGGAGTATAAGAAAATTAAAATACCTCAAAATATAACTCTTTATTTTTCATGAATTTGAATCTTTGATTAGGTACAATTTGTGTCAAGGATCAGAAATAAGACTTTTTATAAATTTGAATTATGTCTGTGTATATTATAAGTAAAATTAATTAATTGTTGTGCTATTAAATCAAATTAGCTTCTGCCGAATTGTGCCTCATTAACTCATGTTGGGTCACGTTTGAGATCAAATAGCAGCTATCAGAAGCCAACTGAAGTCATATGATGCCATTGGAAGCCAGACACTTGACAATGAATCCTTTTTCGTTTTCCTAGTTATATAAGGCGCCCTCAAGCTTACCTGTTTCGCAGTTGATGCCTGTGTATCCTGTGTAACATTCACACGTATATGCACCACTGGAGGAAACACACGTTGCACCATTCAGACAAGGTGAACTAGCACATACGTCTTGAACTGAAGTAAAGTGGAGAGAAGGTCAAATTATGAAATGTAAATCTGCAAGAAAATCTACTTTCTAAAAAAAAATCATGAATAGAGGGCACCCCCCTGAAAAAGATAACATAATATGCCTTTAACAGTGATTTGAAATTTTAATCGGACCATTGACACATGTGACCCAACACGAGTAAATGAGGCACAATGAGGGACATATGAATATTGAGTTATTTATATCGTGATATCAACGGGCATTTTGGATAACCACATTCCTTACCAAAGTTACATATTGAAAATCACTTTGTCTCAAAACATCAAATACAAATTGTCAAGTTACGGACATTTAAAGTTTTGCTAACATATCAATTGAGTAAATGAAAATTAAATAGCTCAAAACGTTAATGAATAAAAATTGCCATCGTTGAACACCGTTGCAGGGGCCGTGTTTAAATTTTGAATACCGGAAGGTGTATCAGCTGCCCTTAAACTTAACAATTTCACAATTAGAGCCAGTATATTCGGGCTGACAGAAGCAGAAGCAACTATTGGTGCCTTCAAAGCATGTACCAAAGAAGGCGATGCTCACAGGTTAAACTTACCAGTTTCACAGTTAGAGCCATAATATTCGGGCTGACAGAAGCAGAAGTAACTATTGGTGCCTTCAAAGCATGTTCCACCATTTTGACAGGGCTCACTAGTGCACTCAGGGGTTACTGAAGGGAAAAAAGGAATCAATAATAGAAAAGGTAGAACGTTTATTTGTTAGGCAAAAAAAAAAAAATTGACTTGCCCTTTCCGACCGACCCAAATTTTCGGAAATCTAGGGTCGCTATTTTTATTTTTTATTTTTTCCAAAGTAAAAAAAAAAAATAGAATTTTTTTTGTTGTTGAAAGAAGCACATAACAATAAAGAAAGATAAAAACATGTTTTTGAGTAGTATCTGCTTGTTTAAAAATCAAAAAAATCAAAACAAAAAAAATCAAAAAAAATCAAATCTTTAAAACGTGTTTTTGTGTAGTATCTCCTTGTTTAAATTTAAAAAGATTAAAAAAATCCGACTGTCCGACCCAGACTCTGGCCCTGAAAGGGCAAGTCAACTTTTGTTGTTGCCTTATCATGATTGTTTGCTGTAAACGGAATTCTGATGGCAACATACTTGAAATAAATTATTACTACAAAATGTGGCATTGTTTATGAACAGATCAACTTCCCATTGATATGCAACACATTATAAACATATGTGATGCCATCAAGCGGAATGAGTCGTATGTCGGGAATATTGATTTTGAGTTATAGGTAAAAGGAAGTGACAAGTTTTTATGTTTTACTTTGTTTTCTCAGTTGGAAAACTGTTTGTAACTTAAAAACTAGAGATATAGGCAATTGAACAGATCTTTTTTTGAGGAGTTTATATATGTGACGTGATCAAGTGAAATGAGTCACATGTCGGCAGTTTTGAATTTTGATATTTGTCCATCATCTAAAAGCAGGTGAAAAATGCTACAGTATGGTCCAAACCCCATTAACATTGAACTTTGAGTCTTTAAGTTACAAAACAATTTACCAACTGAGAAAACAATGTAAAACATTAGAATTTGTCACTTCTTTTTACCTATAACTCAAAATCAATATTCCCGACATACGACTCATTCCGCTTGTCGCGTCACATATAGACAGAGGAAAGGAGAACATTTTCAACAGTCAACATCATAACAGTATCTTCTGCTCTACAAGGTGAGAGTCAGAAAGAATGGGATTTTTTTCTCAAAAGTGCTACAAATAATAAAAGCCATATATTTGGCTTTCATTTTTTTTTAAATCCATATAGAATCGCAATAATCAATACAATTGGTTAAAAATATAGGGTCTATATCGTGAATATTAACTCACAAATTCTTAAACAATTCTCCTAAGAAGAGTTGAAAACTTCAGAAGAATAACTCTACTATTGAGGCATGGTTCACTAGATATGACTTACCCATTTCACACATGTCTCCTTCAAAACCTAGTCTACAATTACATGTGTATGAATTAATCCCATCAATACATGTCCCCATATTGAAGCATGGTTCACTAGATATGACTTATCCATTTCACACATGTCTCCTACATAACCTAGTCTACAATTACATGTGTATGAATTAATCCCATCAATACATGTCCCCATATTGAAGCATGGTTCACTATAGATATGACTTACCCATTTCACACATGTCTCCTACATAACCTAGTCTACAATTACATGTGTATGAATTAATCCCATCAATACACGTCCCCAAATTGAGGCATGGTTCACTAGATATGACTTACCCATTTCACACATGTCTCCTACATAACCTAGTCTACAATTACATGTGTATGAATTAATCCCATCAATACATGTCCCCATATTAAAGCATGGTTCACTAGATATTACCCATTTCACACATGTCTCCTACAAAACCTAGTCTACAATTACAAGTGTATGAATTAATCCCATCAATACATGTCCTCATATTGAGGCATGGTTCACTAGATATGACTTACCCATTTCACACATGTCTCCTACAAAACCTAGTCTACAATTACATGTGTATGAATTAATCCCATCAATACATGTCCCCATATTGAGGCATGGTTCACTAGATATGACTTACCTATTTCACACATGTCTCCTACAAAACCTAGTCTACAATTACATGTGTATGAATTAATCCCATCAATACATGTCCCCATATTAAAGCATGGTTCACTAGATATGACTTACCCATTTCACACATGTCTCCTACATAACCTAGTCTACAATTACAAGTGTATGAATTAATCCCATAATACATGTCCCCATATTGAAGCATGGTTCACTAGATATGACTTACCCATTTCACACATGTCTCCTACAAAACCTAGTCTACAATTATATGTGTATGAATTAATCCCATCAATACATGTCCCCATATTGAAGCATGGTTCACTAGATATGACTTACCCATTTCACACATGTCTCCTACAAAACCTAGTCTACAATTACATGTGTATGAATTAATCCCATCAATACATGTCCCCATATTGAGGCACGGTTCACTAGATATGACTTACCCATTTCACACATGTCTCCTACATAACCTAGTCTACAATTACATGTGTATGAATTAATCCCATCAATACATGTCCCCATATTAAAGCATGGTTCATTAGATATTACCCATTTCACACATGTCTCCTACAAAACCTAGTCTACAATTACAAGTGTATGAATTAATCCCATCAATACATGTCCTAATATTGAGGCATGGTTCACTAGATATGACTTACCCATTTCACACATGTCTCCTACATAACCTAGTCTACAATTACAAGTGTATGAATTAATCCCATAATACATGTCCCCATATTGAAGCATGGTTCACTGGATATGACTTACCTATTTCACACATGTCTCCTACAAAACCTAGTCTACAATTATATGTGTATGAATTAATCCCATCAATACATGTCCCCATATTGAAGCATGGTTCACTAGATATGACTTACCCATTTCACACATGTCTCCTACAAAACCTAGTCTACAATTACATGTGTATGAATTAATCCCATCAATACATGTCCCCATATTGAGGCACGGTTCACTAGATATGACTTACCCATTTCACACATGTCTCCTACAAAACCTAGTCTACAATTACATGTGTATGAATTAATCCCATCAATACATGTCCCCCCCCCCCATATTGAGGTTCACTAGATATGACTTGCCCATTTCACTAAGTCTCCTACAAAAACTAGTCTACAATTACATGTGTATGAATTAATCCCATCAATACATGTCCTCAGATTGAGGCATGGTTCACTATATATGACTTACCCATTTCACACATGTCTCCTACGAAACCTAGTCTACAATTACATGTGTATGAATTAATCCCATCAATACATGTCCCCATATTGAGGCACGGTTCACTAGATATGACTTACCCATTTCACACATGTCTCCTACAAAACCTAGTCTACAATTACATGTGTATGAATTAATCCCATCAATACATGTCCCCCCATATTGAGGTTCACTAGATATGACTTACCCATTTCACTAAGTCTCCTACAAAACCTAGTCTACAATTACATGTGTATGAATTAATCCCATCAATACATGTCCCCATATTAAAGCATGGTTCACTAGATATTACTTACCCATTTCACACATGTCTCCTACATTAATCCTAGTCTACAATTACATGTGTATGAATTAATCCCATCAATACATGTCCCCATATTAAGGCACGGTTCACTAGATATGACTTACCCATTTCACACATGTCTCCTACAAAACCTAGTCTACAATTACATGTGTATGAATTAATCCCATCAATATATGTCCCCATATTGAGGCATAATTCACTAGATATGACTTACCCAGCCTACATGACTGTGCTCTGAACTAACCAAATCATATTGGTTCTGTGGCATCCAACTTACGGGCAGAGTTAAAATAAGGAAATAGTGACTCAGGGATGGTATCCAGATTCGTACGGATTGAAAACCATATATCAGAGAGGGTAAACGCACTGGCTGTCCGTCACGGGAGTTGTTCGATGCGTTCGCTAAGCATGGCTCAACACGTATTGGTTGGTCATTATTTAACCGCACTCCGTTTATCTACACAAAATTGTCCGTTTATCCCAGTGCATTTACCCTCTCCAATGAGATTGTATCAAATTTAACTCATTATTGATTAATGAAATGTTATCATTTAATAAAGAATGGATGTTATATGAATAAAATGCCAAATCTGAAGTACCAATTGTGAGGACAATATTTATTATTAATGGAAAAAAAACATGCTTTGTTGAACTTGGATTTGTTGAGCTGTGTGTCCATTGTGAACTTGAATGTAAGCTGAGTGTCCATGTGAACGTGGATGTAAGCTGGGTGTCCATTGTGAACTTGGATTTAAGCTGGGTGTCCATTGTGAACTTGGATATAAGCTGGGTGTCCATTATGAACTTGGATATAAGCTGGGTGTCCATTGTGAACTTGGATTTAAGCTGGGTGTCCATTGTGAATTTGGATTTAAGCTGGGTGTCTATTGTGAACTTGGATATAAGCTGGGTGTCCATTGTGAACTTGGATATAAGCTGGGTGTCCATTATGAACTTGGATATAAGCTGGGTGTCCATTGTGAACTTGGATTTAAGCTGGGTGTCCATTGTGAACTTGGATATAAGCTGGGTGTCCATTGTGAACTTGGATATAAGCTGGGTGTCCATTGTGAACTTGGATATAAGCTGGGTGTCCATTGTGAACTTGGATATAAGCTGGGTGTCCATTGTGAACTTGGATATAAGCTGGGTGTCCATTGTGAACTGGGATATAAGCTGGGTGTCCATTGTGAACTTGAATATAAGCTGGGTGTCCATTGTGAACTTGGATATAAGCTGGGTGTCCATTGTGAACTTGGATATAAGCTGGGTGTCCATTGTGAACTTGGATATAAGCTGGGTGTCCATTGTGAACTTGGATATAAGCTGGGTGTCCATTGTGAACTTGGATATAAGCTGGGTGTCCATTGTGAACTTGGATATAAGCTGGGTGTCCATTGTGTACTTGGATTTAAGCTGGGTGTCCATTGTGAACTTGGATATAAGCTGGGTGTCCATTGTGAACTTGGATATAAGCTGGGTGTCCATTGTGAACTTGGATATAAGCTGGGTGTCCATTTTGAACTTGGATATAAGCTGGGTGTCCATTGTGAACTTGGATATAAGCTGGGTGTCCATTGTGAACTTGGATATAAGCTGGGTGTCCATTGTGAACTTGGATATAAGCTGGGTGTCCATTGTGAACTTGGATATAAGCTGGGTGTCCATTGTGAACTTGGATTTAAGCTGGGTGTCCATTGTGAACTTGGATATAAGCTGGGTGTCCATTGTGAACTTGGATATAAGCTGGGTGTCCATTGTGAACTTGGATATAAGCTGGGTGTCCATTTTGAACTTGGATATAAGCTGGGTGTCCATTGTGAACTTGGATATAAGCTGGTGTCCATTGTGAACTTGGATATAAGCTGGGTGTCCATTGTGAACTTGGATGTAAGCTGGGTGTCCATTGTGAACGTGGATTTAAGCTGGGTGTCCATTGTGAATTTGGATATAAGCTGGGTGTCCATTGTGAACTTGGATATAAGCTGGGTGTCCATTGTGAACTTGGATATAAGCTGCGTGTCCATTGTGAACGTGGATGTAAGCTGGGTGTCCATTGTGAACGTGGATGTAAGCTGGGTATCCATTGTGAACTTGGATATAAGCTGGGTGTCCATTGTGAACTTGGATATAAGCTGGGTGTCCATTGTGAATGTGGATTTAAGCTGGGTGACCATTGTGAACGTGGATTTAAGCTGGGTGTCCATTGTGAATTTGGATATAAGCTGGGTGTCCATTGTGAACTTGGATATAAGCTGGGTGTCCATTGTGAACGTGGATGTAAGCTGGGTGTCCATTGTGAACTGGG
Organism: Ophiura sarsii; assembly: GCA_035610835.1. Lineage (NCBI taxonomy): Eukaryota > Metazoa > Echinodermata > Ophiuroidea > Amphilepidida > Ophiuridae > Ophiura > Ophiura sarsii. The sequence continues at coordinate 57,501,431 of CM069447.1, read as the reverse complement.
ATATAAGCTGGGTGTCCATTGTGAACTTGGATATAAGCTGGGTGTCCATTGTGAACTGGGATATAAGCTGGGTGTCCATTGTGAACGTGGATTTAAGCTGGGTGTCCATTGTGAATTTGGATATAAGCTGGGTGTCCATTGTGAACTTGGATATAAGCTGGGTGTCCATTGTGAACGTGGATGTAAGATGGGTGTCCATTGTGAACTGGGATATAAGCTGGGTGTCCATTGTGAACTTGGATATAAGCTGGGTGTCCATTGTGAACTTGGATATAAGCTGGGTGTCCATTGTGAACTTGGATGTAAGCTGGGTGTCCATTGTGAACTGGGATATAAGCTGGGTGTCCATTGTGAACTTGGATGTAAGCTGGGTGTCCATTGTGAACTTGGATGTAAGCTGGGTGTCCATTGTGAACTGGGATATAAGCTGGGTGTCCATTGTGAACTTGGATATAAGCTGGGTGTCCATTGTGAATTTGGATTTAAGCTGGGTGTCCTTTGTGAATTTGGATATAAGCTGGGTGTCCATTGTGAACTTGGATATAAGCTGGGTGTCCATTGTGAATGTGGATTTAAGCTGGGTGTCCATTGTGAACGTGGATTTAAGCTGGGTGTCTATTGTGAACTTGGATATAAGCTGGGTGTCCATTGTGAACGTGGATTTAAGCTGGGTGTCTATTGTGAACTTGGATTTAAGCTGGGTGTCCATTGTGAACTTGGATTTAAGCTGGGTGTCCATTGTGAACTTGGATTTAAGCTGGGTGTCCACTGTGAATAGTGAGGGGTTAAGGGGGCATACAATGACACCAGAGTGTTGACTCATTGTAGTTATACTTATATTTATTATAATTAACATACATTACATAACTGTGTGGCAAATATGGATTATTGGGGGAAATGGGGAATACATGTAAATAGGATGTTGATACTATATATTTATAACTTATAAATAATCATAACATAACACTGTGGAGTTAATGGTATTAGGGCATATGACTCAAATGTTGAGACTAAAACTACTTATTATAACTTATAAATAAGATAACAAACTACATACATAACATACACAACATAACATTTGTAAATAGAGATTATGAAGGGTCAATTGGAGGGGCATACATACGTACGACTATAGGGTGTTGAGACTATTTCATAATTTTACTTATGTATTATTATGAAATATATATAATACATATGTATTATTACATACACCCCTACTTACATATACTAACCTACATAACCTACATATAACATACACAACAGTGGTAAAATATAGATTCTTAATGGGAGGCCGCATACAATAATTATACATGTACATGTGACTAAAATGTTGAGACTATTTCATAATATTATAATACTTAATATAACGTATAAATAATCATAACATACATGTATACATAACATACACAACATAACATAACATATAACATAACAGTGGTAAATATAGATTCTTAATGAGGATCAGGGATATGGGAGGGGCAGTGACTAAAGGTTGCGCCCTATTTCATAATAATACCGTTAATAACTTATAAATAATCATAACATATATAACATACAAAACATAACAGTGGTAAATATAGATTCTTAATGGGAGGGGCATACATGTGACTAAAATGTTGAGACTATTTCATAATATAATACTTAATATAAACGTATAAATAATCATAACATATATACATAACATACACAACATACATAACAGTGGTAAATATAGATTCTTAAAGAGGATCAGGATTAGGCCTATGGGAGGGGCATACATGTGACTAACGTTGCGACTATTTCATAATAATAACTTATAAATAATCATATATAATATACATAACATACATGTACATATAAACATAACAGTGGTAAATACAAATTCTTAATGGGAGGTACATACATGTGACTGACTAGTTCATATAAATAATAACTGTGTTGCGACTATTTCATAATACTTAGCTTATAAATAATCATATATGATATATATATACTTGAACATACATAACATACATAACATACATAACATATATAACATATATAACATATATAACATATATAACATACATAACATACATAACATACATAACATAGGCCTACACAACAGTGATAAATATAGATTCTTATGGCGTAGGCCGCATACTAAAATGTCGAGACTTTCATAATATAATACTTAATATAACGTATAAATAATCATAACATACATGTATATATACATAACATACACAACATAACATATAACATAACATATAACATAACAGTGGTAAATATAGATTCTTAATGAGGATCAGGAGTAGGCCTATGGGAGGGGCATACATGTGACTAACGTTGCGACTATTTCATAATAATAACTTATAAATAATCATATATAACATACATAACATACATGTACATAATATAAACATAACAGTGGTAAATACAAATTCTTAATGGGAGGTACATACATGTGACTGACTATAGTTCATATAAATAATAACTGTGTTGCGACTATTTCATAATACTTAGCTTATAAATAATCATATATGATATATATATACTAACATACATAACATACATAACATACATAACATACATAACATATATAACATATATAACATACATAACATACATAACATAGGCCTACACAACAGTGATAAATATAGATTCTTATGGCGTAGGCCGCATACTAAAATGTCGAGACTTTCATAATATAATACTTAATATAACGTATAAATAATCATAACATACATGTATATATACATAACATACACAACATAACATATAACATAACATATAACATAACAGTGGTAAATATAGATTCTTAAAGAGGATCAGGAGTAGGCCTATGGGAGGGGCATACATGTGACTAACGTTGCGACTATTTCATAATAATAACTTATAAATAATCATATATAACATACATAACATACATGTACATAATATAAACATAACAGTGGTAAATACAAATTCTTAATGGGAGGTACATACATGTGACTGACTATAATTCATATAAATAATAACTGTGTTGCGACTATTTCGTAATACTTAGCTTATAAATAATCATATATGATATATATATACTAACATACATAACATACATAACATACATAACATATATAACATAATATATAACATACATACATACCATAGGCCTACACAACAGTGATAAATATAGATTCTTAAGGCGTAGGCCGCATACTAAAATGTCGAGACTTTCATAATATAATACTTAATATAGGCCTAACGTATAAATAATCATAACATATATACATAACATACACAACATACATAACAGTGGTAAATATAGATTCTTAAAGAGGATCAGGATTAGGCCTATGGGAGGGGCATACATGTGACTAAAGGTTGCGCCCTATTTCATACCGTTAATAACTTATAAATAATCATAACATACATAACATACATAACATAACAGTGGTAAATATAGATTCTTAATGGGAGGGGCATACATGTGACCACAGAGTGTTGAGACTATTTCATGATAATAACGTATAAATAATCATAACATACATAACATACACTACATAACACATCCCAATAACAGTGGTAACTTATATGTTCATCATAGGGGTCATAAGAGGGGGCATACATGTAAACAGGATGTTTATCACTTATGAAGGTATTACATAACATACATAACATAACATAACATAACATAACATAACATAACATTTGTAGGCCATAATTGGTTCATGAGCCTGTCACCTTGGCAGTGGGAAATTAAACTAGGTTGTTGACACTCATTGGTACTTTATAATAATTATATAACAACATAATATAACATGATAACATTGGCAATAGGTGGGTCAAACGTGACCTGTGAGAAATTGTTTATATAATATTTAACATAGTAACATAGGCCTACATTCATGCCATACTATAGGGAGGGTAAGTGGGTCAACGACGTCAGCAATCTAGCGTCCGTTGAATACTGGCGTGAAACAATACAACATTATATCGAAAAAACATTTGCGATCGTCTGCTGCCCTCTATAAATGTCAATGTCACCTGGAATTTTATGGCTTCAAAGCGAACCAGTTGGTCAGATCACTCCAAACCAAATGTAGGGATCTATTCCAGGATATTATTTATTCATTGGCTATGAAACCATTGCTATCAGCACGTCGACTACGGTGTTCTAAAAAAAAAAAAAGCTCCAGTTCCCATCCTCACTGCCCCAGTTTTATTAAATGACAAAACGATACCGGGTCACTTTACAGGTGGTGAATCATTGGTAACACTGTACCCCCTCTTGGGACGAACAAAAAATGAGTGAGGTGCAAATTCGTGCTATTCGTTTTGTTTTAGGCTGCTGCTGCGCCTAGTCGAAACTGAAGTGTCCAAGTAAATACAATTTTCTTTGACTGCTAACCTGACGACTGCTAACGACAATTTTGTTTATATTATTGTTAACTATACACATCGGAATAATCCTGACGATTTGGAAACGGATAACGACGATTTTTCCCGCGATTTTGTTTAACAGTCTCATCAGCACCATAATATTATTATAATTTAGTGACCCTGAGGCCAGGCCTGTGTAGTGTGTAGACCGAGACTCATCTTGTATAGTGACAAAATGTCTGACACGCGTCTTACAGGAGGAGGAACCGTAGGAGAAGCCATAGGCATCGAGTAAGTGTTAATTTCTTATGAGTAACTTCACTTCAGATTACATGTAGGTCTGAGAAGTTATCGTAGTCTATATATACGGCCTAAACCTGCTGAGTCTCCTTAAAGTTATACCAGAGAGATGTACTCACTTCCCCGGCCTTAACCACTAGGACTAGAAGTTATCTTATTATATTTCCAGTATTAACTATAATATAACTCGGACATAACTTCCATGGTTTATGCAGAGTATACGTTCATTCAGTCAACAAATTTATTATTTTCATACAGCTCAATTCTGTGAGACTATAGGCCATTGTCTCATGTTCAATTTTCCTCAAAAAATTGTTCACCGATATTAATAATAAAGCTAAAGAAACTAATATTTATTGATATTCACCGTACACTATTTACATAAACATTTCATGATATTAATTCTAATAGGCCCTACTATAGCAATTAGCATGAGAAGCATGAATTTTTGAAATGATGAGCCGTTCACTTTACAATGGTTTTAAAGTTATTTTTTCTATTTTGAATGATAATGATTTTAATTGTATTAATTTGAGAAACAAAGTTGATCTAAATAATGTAAGGCTGAGACTTTGAGGCTGAGATAAGATTTATTGAATCGCAAAATATACGAGGCCTAATAAATACTTTGGGATGGGAAGGTATGATTTGTACCAGATCTGGTTGTACGACCCTGGGGCGGGCCCCGGGGTACGACACCAGGCCATGGTCATGATCGTTCACTAGTGAACATTGCACAATTGATTTTGAAACTTGTAACATGTATAATAAAACAAGCCTGATCCATGGCCATGTCTTTGGTGACTGCACGACTATGCCTACCTCGATACAAAGCTATGATTTGTCATTTATAGGGGAGAACGGGGTAAGATGAGCCATTTTTCACATTTTGCCCTATTGTGCAGATATTAAAAGACAGACCTTCAAACTTATAGTGTTGCAAGTAAAACTTTAGAGTGTTGACTTACTTAGTATAACATAATAATTGAACCAATTGCTATTGTTTATTCATGGGAGATGCTTGAAAAAATTTGGTAAAGTGGCTCAACTTACCCCGGACCATGGGTAAGTTGAGCCACCAGTGTGGGTAAGTTGAGCCACCACAATAATCAATGGGACATTTGAAATCAGAAAATAAGTTTCAGAAATTTTGGTTTATTCATGGTAAAAGTGAAATATACTCATAATTGTTAATACTTTGATCCAAACTGGAATTTTAAAACACTTCCCCACAATTTTCGTACTAAATTTTGACAAATTTTATTTTATCATGGCTATTTCCTATGCTCAACTTACCCTGTGAAAAATGGCTCATCTTACCCCGCGACGGTCAACTTATGAAAAAATACCCCCCCCCCTTCCCTACTGAAGTTTAATGACATTTTCAACATGTTACTAAATTTAAGTGCACATGTCACCCTTTTAGCACACAAAGTTGCACTAATATAATCTATGCACTTCTAAGAAAAAAACCATGTAAACCATTTTTTCAAAAATTTACTCAGATGTGTCCAAAATCAACTTTCTAGCTAAATTTTCTTACCATGTATGCACACAATGCAAGGTTGTCACCAGAGACGTTTGAGTGATGTCATCTAACAATAGAGGGCAGTGTAAAATTAGGAATGTCAATAGTTTCCCTATACAGGGGGTGGCTCAACTTACCCAGTGGCTCAACTTACCCCGTTCTCCCCTATGCATGGGGTTTTAAATGGTTTTAAAGCTAGCTCAATCACAATACAGAAAATGTCTTCATTCCTTTCTGTTCATCATGGTTTATGTCCAGCTTCGTGAGCTTTGTGGCACAATTACTGTAGCGTGACATGTAATACATATCAATGAACTCTGACCACTGCATGACGTGTGCAGTATTATTTAAGTTGGATTGCACTAGGGTTTCGGAACTGAACTAAGCGAAATTTAGTGACGAAAAATTGTGACCCTGGGCCCAGCTGGGGTTATGAGAACTGATTTATTTTCACATTTTGATTAGTAAGAACGCACATTTTCCGAAAGATTGGGGATATTTGAATTTTCAATAAAAAAGGGGTTTTAAAAGAACTGATGCAGGGCATTGCAGGCTCAAATGAGGCGGGTGGTGAGGCGGGCGGGCGGTCTATAACTAGCAGAAGAGGATGTCTTCACCACTGACGGCACATACTTGTTTGGGCCCCCGGGTGGGCCAGTCCAGCCCCGACCGAGTGATAATTCTCCCCCACACTAGTGATCAATCAAACTTGGGTTGGTGAGGGGTGCCCTTCCTCTAGCACGCACGCCACGATAATTTGCTATTTTACACTGTCATTTTCCCCTTATGTATTTCAGCCATAATAAGGTCATATCAGATGAGCAACGTACACAGTTGCTCAGATATTGGACGGGCGGTATGGTCAATCAAGCTACACCTGAAACCAGACTGCAGGCCGAGGAGGCAAGTCAAGAAACTGGCTTGGAGCTAGGCCAGGTTAAGGTACGAATTTTGAAAATCCATAAAATGTCATTCTGTTTAACTATTCTATGAAATTTAAATAAACTGTTTAAGAAAATGTTTATGAGCTTGTGACAATCATTATATTACAATGAGACGTATCAAGGAGAGATTGTCAAGAAATATAAAATTGGAGCAAATGTTTCAATAGATAACGTAGGAGCACGTGGGGCTATAGAAATTCGCCATGGTGGGCAAATTATGCTGATTAAATTTCGATGTGATCTACAATGTAGGCCCCCGGGTGTAGGCCTAACGTCGAAATTATCAAATTGTGAACTATTACTGAGAGACTGGGAAACGGAATCAGATAGTAGGCCTATAATAGTATGCTTTTAAGGGGGGGGGGGGGACTCAAGGAAGTTTTTGATTTGATTTTTTTGAATTTTGTGATTGCTGTAATTATTGAACTATTAATCAAATGTATATACAAGTAGGGGAGAGCGGGGAGTGTACACCATGGGGACAGCTTCGCCAACCACGTGATTCTCATCACTTTGCGCCCTTGTTGAAATCGACGAACATACAATATGTGCCGCTGTTTGTTGCTATCTTCACATGGTAACATATGGCTGATCTCCGTATACATGTATTTCAAATTATCATAAAAATAAAAATGGTTTTATTTACATCACAAAAGTGGATTTTCTTCCTTTTTTGATATTGATTTTTTCTAAAGATATTCGTACATAAGATTTTAATGTCAATCATCAGTAGGTAGGTCACAGGTTATGGATTTGATGCAGTTTAACACAACATTAGTGGGACATGCGTGGTTGTTGGGTCAATGTACTAATAAGGTACATTCGACCTGTTCGTGATGGGGCGATGTTAGCCAATGGGGATTAACATGATTAATTAAAGGTATATATATATTATGTGATCTTTTCCATGGGATGCCCTCAATCCTTCGAGAAAAAAAATGGAAGCAGATTTTCTTGCAGATTTACTTTTCTGATCATGTGTTGTAGTCGAGTCCACCCTACCCGAGTCCGAGTCCCAGTCCTTACCTTTCGAGTCCGAGTCCGAGACCGAGTCCTTACTGTCCGAGTCCGAGACCGAGTCCTTCATGTTCGAGTCTGAGTCAAAAGACTCATTATTATCAAAAGGTGTTTTCAACAGCATATTGTTAACTGTTCAGATGTATTTATGATGACTTATGACATTATTTCTAAACTGTTGAAGATTTGATGACTAAATAAGTATTTAATTACTGCAAACAAAATAAGCCAATACTTGACTGGACTTGGACAGGACTCGGGCACAATTCCTGAGTCCCTAGTGCCCGAGTCCGACTCCGAGTCCGAGTCCTTCAAAATAGGGACTCGAGACCGGTCTCGAGTCCAAGTGCGGACTCGAGTACTACATCACTGGATCATAAATCATAAATATATTCCAAGTTACAGAGCGATACAATTCCTAATAACCTCAAAATCATGGTTTAAAGAGTGAATTTAGAGTAAAATTTGAAAAATATATTGTACCGCTCGGTACAATCTATATTCAAACCATGATTTTGAAGTAATTAGGAATTGTATCGATCTGTAACTTGGAAGATCTTGATGATTTATGACCAACTTGAAAATCTGCAAGAAAATCTGCTTTCATAGTAAAAATCAATGATAGAGATACTTGCAAAAGATCACATAATACGTCTTTAAGAGTTTGTATAATTTCAAAATTGTAATTCACCGCCTGTAGCCTATTTGTAATTATAGGAAAAGCTATCTGGAATGGAGTAGCAAAAAATTAGAAGATAATATTTCTAAATGTGGAGCTTATTATAATTTGAAAATTCTAAACGAGTATATTCCTTTAAAATGACCCCATACTGAAAACCTAAATTGGTCCGCCTGCCTGCCTGACTAACTTAAAGCTAGTCCAGATGGTGCTCATTTTGACTAGCTTTAGCCTAGTCCATCATTGCTGGACTAGCTCTACGCTAGTCGCTCGACTAGCTTGATGTTAGTCCGTCCAAAGCTGGACTAGCTTGATGTTAGTCCGTCCTAAGCTGGACTAGTATTGATGACTAGATCCATTTCCTTTCCAAAAACTACTTTTATATAATTTTGAGTTTATAGTTCAGTAATTACAGCACTCACAAAATAAAAAAACACTTCATTGTTGCATCCCCTTAAAAGTATTTATTTGATGCAACAACAAAAAAAACTTTCCATGAAAATGGAAGGCACACTCTAGGCCTACTATGTATCTCTCAATGCCCCTTATTTATATTTCAGAGAATCATTAATACTTTTATTATATAAAATTGTAATGAAATATGTTTCCTCTTGCTATCTAGAATTGGATCAATAACAAGAAGAAGAGTCTGCGGCTAGCCAATGGTGAAGTTGTCAGAAGAAAGCCACTTAAACTAAACCAAAGGACAGATCCCCATAAGATCTTCCTAAAGGAGTATTTCCGAAATGCAGGTGGGAAAAACTGTAATGCATAACATGATGGTTAACATGTCTGTCCAAACATAAACTTATCGTGTATGATAAAAGTCATAGGGATGTGCCGCTCTAACTCATTAAGTCGCTTCTTGCAAGAAAACCCACAATTATTATTGTGTATCTGATAGAGAAGGTTTTAAAGGTAGATGATCTGCTTGCTGGCCTGATTTTCAACTTGATGTTTTCTATTTTACATGAAAGGTCATCCTTAAAATTGTCACATTCCTAAGTTTGAGTTGCATAACTCTAATGGTTCTAATTTTAGAAGCACAAGGCCACACAAAATTTACCCATTGAGAAGTACACAAACTTGCTGGTGGTTAACCACCTTTGACAGTAATTCAACACATTTTAGCCTATAATTTCTAAATGGAACATTTCTGGCCCTTAAGATTTTACAGACATAATGAGAAAAATATGGGGGATTCTTCTAATATCCAAACATCTTGATGTGAAAAAAAATTATAGCCAAAAAAAGTGATCGGAACATACACCTTTAATGTGAATCCTTATTAGTTAGGTTCGGGTCTCCAAAACGTGAGTTACACTATTTCAATCTGTCATATCACAAAAAGATAACATACAGTAAACTCATGTAATTATCATGAAATAGGTTTACCCACATTTCTTTGCATCTTGTTTTGTTTTAACAGGTATGAAATCCGGCGCACAGTTAGGAAGAAAGCCATGCATGATGCTGGCAATGCATGGAAGGAAACGGCTAATGATGAAAGGGTCAAATACCGGGACCTGGCCATTGCAGAAAATAAGAAGTTAATGAACATTAGGACAGGGGCTGTCAAAGTAGCAACAACATCGGCCCAACGGAAGGGCCTTATTAGAAGATCCCTCAAGAAAATTGGAAATGTGGTATGTTTATATTAATTTGTTATTCAATAAATAATTATTGTTGAAAAGATTCATCAGGATTGGTGATAAACATGAGAAGAAAGTTCATTGTATCTAATCCAAATTTCCACTTACTTGTTATTGTGGACGTTTCGGCAAACACTGTTGCCTTTATCAACACATGATAGGTAGTGAGTGATTAACTACTGCTATCGACGCTAGTTGGTTGCTTAGCGACGACTCTGGAGTTTCTAGATGTTTTTTCTCCAGATAGCAATAGTTCATCAAAAACATGTGAGAGATGATACTGTCCCTCGTCACGATTCATAGTGGTGGGCCCCTTCTTTCTGATTTCAACTGCCTCCTTGACCCATCTCTTGTATCTATCCTGCTCTGTGCCTAAGACCTTTGCCTCTCCCCACCCGATGACATGATTCTTCTCCACTACGTGGTCCGTGATGGCCGATTTGTGGACTACTGATTGTGATGCTTTTCTGGACGCTCTCGTGGACACTGACTTGCTTACTTTATCCGCTTCTGTTTTGTGTTCCTCTAAGCGGGTGCCAAATTTTCTCCCTGTCTCGCCAATATAGCTGAGTTTGCAGTTTTTACAAGGAATATTGTAGATGGCGTGTGTCGTGTTCAGTGGATCGCGTTTGTCTTTGGGATGTACCAGTTGGCTGCGAAGCGTACAATGTGGCTTCATAGCAGTAGAAATGTGATATTTTTTCATCACTCTGGACACCCTCTCAGATACACCTTTGACATATGGTAGAACCACGAAGCCTTTGTTTTGCGTCTCTGGCGTGCTTTTCGGGTCTCGTTTGGGTTTGGGTTTAGGTGTCGTCATTTGATCTTTGACCTTCTTAAATGTCCACTGAGGATAGCCGCAATTCGCGAGTGCCTGTTGCACATGGTTTTCCTCTGCTACTTTGTCTGCATCTTCCGTGACGACCTTGTTCATGCGGTCGTACAGTGTGCGTATTACTCCTAATTTCTGGTGCAATGGATGATGAGACTCGTAATTAAGGTACTGGTCTGTGTGCGTCGGCTTCCTGTATACCAATAACTTGACTGTTCCATCTCCTTTCTTCACGATTAGGGTGTCGAGGAATGGGATCTGTCCGCCGGTTTCTTTTTCATAAGTGAATTTTATGGATCCCGACTTGTCAATTTGGTTTAGGTGGTCCGTCAACTCATCTACACACTCCTTCTTTACTACTTCCAGGATGTCGTCAACATATCGTAGCCAGAGTTTTGGTTTACAATCCATGGGCGCAGTAGCTATTGCCTGTTGTTCTAGGGCTTCCATGAATATGTTGGCTGCTATTGGTGACACTGGGCTGCCCATAGCTGTCCCAAAGAGTTGGCTGTAGATTTTTCCTTTGAAGGTGAAATATGTGGTAGTGAGGATGAATTTGAGAAGTTGAACAACATCGTCGCTTGATAGGTTGTAGCCGTGTTCTTTATTGTAGTCTCTCAGTGCATCTTCTGTTTCAAGGCGGCGTTTTACAATGGACAAAACCTGGTCGATAGGAGTGTTTGTAAATAAGGCGATAACATCGTGGGAGTTAAGGATGTCGTCCTCCTCTATGACCAGTTCCGCTATTTCTGAGGCTAGATGTTGTGAGTTCTTCACATGATGCTCTGTATTGCCCACCAGACCGCTTAGTATGTCTGCCAACCATCGCGATGTACTATAGCCAATAGAGTTAGTGTAATCGACTATGGGGCGTAGTGGCGTGTTTGGTTTGTGGATTTTCGGCGTGCAATACAAACGAGGAATATTCTCAGCAGTAGGATATAACGATTTATATTTAGCTTCCGAGATCTTACCTTCCTTTTTGAGGTTTGAAAGGATGGCTACCAATTTGCGTTTGTATTTCGGTGTCGGGTCATCCTTTATCTCACCGTACGTCTTCTTATCTGATAGCATGGCATGTACTTTCTCCTCATAATTGTCCCGGTCTAGAACACATGTGGCTTTTCCTTTGTCTGCCGGAAGGATGATTATGTCTGCTTCTTTTTTGAGCACTGAAATAGCTTTGCGTTCCTCTTTCGTGACATTTGTTTTGGGGGGTTTTGATGACTTTAGAACGCTAGCAATTTTCGCTCGAAGCTGTGTACTCTCCGACTGGGGCAAATGTTTACAGGCCATCTCGGTCGCGAGAACAAATTCCTCCGCACATACATCTTTCGGCGTGATGGCATAATTGAGGCCTTTCGCGAGAACACTGGTTTGAGCATTGTTAAGTTTATATTTTGAGAGGTTTACAACCCATTTTTTCAGCTGTGTACCTGTGAGATCCGGTGTAGAATCGGCGGTCTTTTTTCTCTGCGCGTCGGTTTTTTCAGCTAGCTTTTTCAGCTTCAAAACATGGCGGTTTTTCACTTCCGCATACGTAGCCTCTTTTACGGTCGTTATATGGTTTTGGATTTGTTTACGTAATGGCGATTCCGCGGGAATGTTTTGATTTACTTGTTTGTCAAGCTGTTCGCGTTTATTTTTGAGATTACCGATTTTGTTGTTAACTACCCGTATTCTCTCCCTTAAGAGACCTTTCTGCGCACGATTTATGATGTCCTTAGCTTTTTTGGTGTTAACTGGGCATCGTAGCTTGAGGCTGGTAGGGGTGAGGTTTAGGTCACGGCAACGGAGACTGTATACAAGATGGTTTCTATGACGTTGTATCTTCTTTTCACAGTTTTCGAAATCACGTAGTTCTTTCACTTTAGATTGTCCGTACGATTGTCGACAGCCAACTGGTACATCCCAAAGACAAACGCGATCCGCTGAACACGACACACGCCATCTACAATATTCCTTGTAAAAACTGCAAACTCAGCTATATTGGCGAGACAGGGAGAAAATTTGGCACCCGCTTAGAGGAACACAAAACAGAAGCGGATAAAGTAAGCAAGTCAGTGTCCACGAGAGCGTCCAGAAAAGCATCACAATCAGTAGTCCAAAAATCGGCCATCACGGACCACGTAGTGGAGAAGAATCATGTCATCGGGTGGGGAGAGGCAAAGGTCTTAGGCACAGAGCAGGATAGATACAAGAGATGGGTCAAGGAGGCAGTTGAAATCAGAAAGAAGGGGCCCACCACTATGAATCGTGACGAGGGACAGTATCATCTCTCACATGTTTTTGATGAACTATTGCTATCTGGAGAAAAAACATCTAGAAACTCCAGAGTCGTCGCTAAGCAACCAACTAGCGTCGATATCATGTGTTGATAAAGGCAACAGTGTTTGCCGAAACGTCCACAATAACAAGTAAGTGGAAATTTGGATTAGATACAATGAACTTTCTTCTCAATAAATAATTATGTTTATACAAATCCAAGTATACTCTATTTGGCTTCCTCTGGACAGGCGGAACTTTTAAGCACGCGTATGTATCCTGTGTATATGCCAGCGCCTCTAATAAGCGCACATGTTATGTGCTGCAATTAGTAGAATACGCAGTTACGTCACTGTCTCGTGATGGCCAAATAGACTATAGTCTACACTCTTGGGAAAAGGACTTTGGAACGCTTTACACGTTTTGAGCATTATGTGCAGATTTTTCTGATTTTTAAATGTTTATTTTGTTAAGACCTGAATAGGACATCATAGACAACAATTTTCCCTTCATCACTCCCCATCAATCAATGTTGGGAGACCTTGAACAACTGCTGAAGACATTAACATTCATCAACATTGCACAGGGGAGAGGGTGTTAGTTTCCCCGTTGTTTAAAGTAAGCGTTATAAGACTTTTTTCCAGGATTGTATGTTGATTGATGGAGACATTCCTGAAGGTGGGGGCATCTTCACCAAATATTGATTCAGACTGCCCTTGGTGGAAAAGACTGGCTTGTATAAGATCATTGCATTCAAAAGTATATTGCCAAGCTGTAAAAGTGTGTAACTCCTGCAAGCCTGTGTGGCAATGAGATTGGATCAAGACTATTCCTTTCTCATCTCCGAAGGCTCACAGCTTTATTTGTTGGGAGTGGCTCTTTTAACTTCATTCTTTTCTTCCAACTTTTCTTATATTCATTTCATTTAGCCAGCATGCTTATATAGGCTTTTTAAAAGCCTGGTCCGAGCATTTTGCTTGAGCCTGGTCCCTTCAGGACCCAAGCGTGTGTCCGTACGGACCAACCGTGTAAATCAAACAAACAAACAAACAAGAGGCATTGCTATGTTGGTCCCAATCAGCGGTTGGTAATGGTTTTTTAATATACCTATACCGTCAGTTTTAGGCTTTCTGATGTTTATCCATTAGACCAGATTTCAAGTTTCAGCTTCGGTTTATATTTAAGCCCTTTCCTCATAAGTATTTAAACACAACTTGAGGTAAAGCGCTTATTCATTGTTATCATTAATTTATTTCTCCTACTTGCTTTATAGTGCTCTGAGCTTGAGATGGTGACAGGATTCCAAAGCACATTCATGTCATCCCACAAAACTGACGGAATTGCAAGTGCGGCATCAAGTGGTGGCCAAGCCTACATTGATAATATCAATCAGGCCGAGTTGTTGGCTTTCCATTATGCTGTGGGCGGTAGTCATCATGGTAAGTTGTATGAAAGTACCAGTGTTAAAAAACATACTTTTTCATATGCCGTAGAAAGTAAACGGATGTAGTGGTGTGCGCAGGATATTGTGACTGGGGGGCCCACTTTAAAAAATGAAATTCCCCCGACTCAGATTCTTCTCAAAGGTAGCCCCAATTTTTTTCTCAGTCACCTCGTGTCGTGATTTTCACGTAAGTGGGGGGGGGGGGGGGGGGGGGGGGGGGGGGGGGGGGGGGGGGGGGGGGGGGGGGGGTAGGTTCAAAAAATTTCGCACGGTCAAAAAATTTCGCACAGTAAAAAAAATCGCGCAGTCACAATATCACAGTCAAAAAGACATCCAAGTAAACAACTACTAGGCCTAATGAGCGTTTTCATCATTTTTTTCCATAACATTTCCTTTTTATACCAACCTGGTGCATAAATTTGTCGCCTACATGTATAATTTTGCCAACTATTTGTCTATTTGGATTACACCCCCTCCACACACACAAAAAAATCTAGCGACGGTCCATCCCCCAACTGGCAGTAGTTTCCCCCGACTGGTAGTAGGTTCCCCCGACTGTAGACCAAACTGGGGGGGGCCTAGGTCACCCCCATCCCCCCCCCTTTGCGCACGCCACTGAACGGATGGCTACCTTGCTTACAAAAATGGTACTAATGTGTTAAATATAGGTATAATTGGCTACCCAATGAGCTGCTTACAATTATAGAGAATGCTCTATCAACAGTGGCACAAGATGATGAAATATAAATATGCAAGTGATTAAACTTGTGGAGTTTATAATACATTTAATATGTTGAAATCTTATCAATTATTTACAGTGAGGACTAAAGAAACTACAAAATTAGATGAGTTGCAGGAGCAAGTAAGGTGCCTCTTCAATGCTAAATATAGTAAGTAAATAACACTGTCACACTTATTAAGGTTGATCTTATTCATTGATGTAAAATTCTTTCTACCTAAAAATACATGATCGTCTTCAAATATGGTCCTCTCAATCAATCCCAATGAACCCTTACTTGCACTATGTGATTACTCAATCAATTTTGTTGTGCTCCTAAATTTCAGATCCATAGAAACGCTATAAGAAGTTTTAAGAACCACATACATGTAGATCTGATAGTTAATATAATAATGGGCCAGTGTCATTTTGTTAACATTTAAAATGGTATTCTTACAACCTTGCTTGGTGTGCTTGTCTGCAGATCAACTCACAGGCAAAAGAGGGGTAAAGGGATACAAAGACTTGCTTGGCGGGACACATAAATATGTGTTGACTGGCCTGCCACAGCAAGTCAAGTTTAACAAGCCAAGGAGCTATGGCACAAACGACTGTCTGCAGATATTGGAATCTGCAGGCGAACTACAATTTAAAGGTCAGTGATCATAATTGTTCTAACAAAAACCTTCTTTTTGTTAATGCTTCTGTTAAATATGTCCTGGTGTGTGCGGGAGTGGGTGCGTGTATGTAGCAAATAATAATATAATACCGTAATAATAATAATTAGTATTTATATAGCGCCTATTCAAAATGGCTCAAAGCGCTGTAATTTTGCTGCTGGGGAATCATCAGAATCAGGTAGCATCAACTAGGGTGCTGCCAATTTCTAGCGCAAGCCTATCCGCACTTAGATCGTATATAACATTCACCATTTTTCAATGCAGCTCCCCAAATACCATTGGGTCATGGAAGTTTTTGATAACCGAGACAACTGATCACCGATTTTGAAAGCAGGAGGAAACTGGAGAACCCGGAGAAAACCTGCGAGACCTTGCATTTGTTCCATATATTTGTCAATTTTTAGAATTGTCAACTGTACCACAGACCGACCGTGTAAACAAACAAACAAACAAACAAAGTTTCCGATTTAAAAATCTGAGTTTATGTGAATACTGTCAAATAGGGTTGCCTTTTCATCTAATTGTTTAATAGATCACTTCTTGTTTATTCATATTTCATGTTTTTATAACGGCACTTTAATATAGTTTGGGACATTGAACCACAATAGGTCCACAGTATAAACCCAATATGGAGTTTAAATAACTTAATAAAAGACCATTTGATCTATGTTATATTTCACAGAGAGACTATTGCCACCAAGTACAGTCAATCAACCTGAGCCTAGTGGTAAGTTGTTGTGTGTTTTTAAAAGCAACCATTTATAAATACCCATTTCTTGTGAGATCTACATACACTATAAATATTCCTCAATATTTACTTGACGACATCTATCACAGTTCTACAGATGTTATCCAATACAGTTGCAAATCATTATATTCTTTTATATATTACCGCTCTAACCCTTTAGACACGGGTAGTGACATTAACTATGGAGAAGAAAAAAAATAGAAAATAGAAATCAAAGTGTCCATGTACAATTTTGATTGCATGTATCTTTCAACAGCAATAATTATTGACCATTTCACATACTACCTTAAAATAATCTGCTCAAGCACAACATTTTCAAATACCTCAACGCTATTTGTGCTAAAATATGAATAGAGCATCACTCTACACTGTTCTGAATCTCACTTCCAGCAACCTGGTGCTGTGACGTAGATGAAAAGAAATAATTGGTTGCCGACATTTACCCGACAATTTGGAACCCAGTAGTTTATTTTAACAGAATAAATTGTATTGAAAACTGGAAACTATAGTTGGTGACGTCAGAGCACCAGGCTGTGTAATACATGTATGGTATTTAATACTGTTCAATGTAATACTTCATTGAACAGACAAGAAAGTTGGTCTTTTGAGTGTGAAATAGTGTTGATTTTGTTGTGACCTCCCCATGTTCTCAAGCAAGTGGCTGCGGACTAGAACATGGGATTGCTTCAAATTTGGTACCATAGTAAAGATGAACACATCAGCTTTACACTGATATATAAACACTGAATGAACATATCCTGAGACATTTGAAAATGTTGTGCTTGTTTTCTACTGCTATATGTTAGAGATTATTCTATTCTCATTTTCTTATTATTTTTTAGCTAATATGGACAACAATGCACAATTGGATGATGCACAAAGCACTAGCACACAGGGTAATTAAACAAAATGGGGCCATAATAGCAATGGATAATATTAGTCTACCTAAATTGTAAATAGTGTATTACAAGAGAAATACATTAATTGATCATTTCCTTTGATATAAACTACAATGTTTCTGATTTAAATATTGCAGGGAAGAAGAGGAGCACAAAAAGAAACCAAACAGGTATGCATTGGTATTAAAAATGGAATATGTAAAAATTGATGTGTGTAATAGCATATGTGACCCGTCACATCAAAATGGACATGTTGGAGGCAAGACCCCAATTTGAGTTACACATATCACCTGAAAGAGCATTCTAAGCTTTAAAATGACACCTTGTTGAAGGAAATGAGACTTATGGATCACAAGATATCATTTTAAAGAACCATATATTTACTATCATTTTTTTATAATTAACCAACTTTATTGGCTTCTATTTCGAAACTGTCCTTTTTGATGCGACTGGTCACATATATCTTTGGAAATAGAAAGTATTGGCTAGTAACAAAAGAAATGTAATTGTAAACACATTACAAAGATATTTTACAAAGATATCAATGCATGTTTCATTTCGAGTCCACTATGTAAACAAGGTGTGTGAACAGATCATTATACAATTGTCAATAAATGCGTATGTGTTGCTTCGAGAGAAATTAGACAAATCATTCAACGCGCGCTGGTGTTGATGTGTGAATAATGGAACGACCCTGCACGGAAAGTGCTATTGTGAGCATATTAACATTTGCGCAAGTGCATTGATTGTCTAATTATTTGAGAAACAAAAATATGCATGAATTGACCTAATTTATTCACGACACTACACAAATCAAAATCCACAATTTAAGCATACTTTTGATCTATCATTTATGTAAAAAAGAATAAAAAACATAAAATCATAAACACACAATCTTAAATAAACTTAGGTTGACAACAATTAAGATAGTTTCCAAGGATTGTTTTCATCCATAAAATAAGTTTACCTCTTTAAAAATGCAACGCTGCTATATATTTTTCTTTACATTCTTTTTAATATTTGTTACTGCTTGCAGTTGATCTATTTGATCATAATCTCATTCACTAGGCTTGTTTAGTTGTGGTTGTAAAGTATTTGTTCTCTTTGAGTACCTCCTTGTTATTATTATTATCAAATTCACTTTTTTTCTCCTCCAAGATGGGATGTTGGTATGAAAAGAAAGCCATATAAAGTGCTCAACAAAAGAAAGTTGTACACTTTGTTTAGGTCATTTAAAGTATCTTTCGATTATGTTTTTACCAAACAGGCTAGATAGACATTTCGATGAATGTTTTCGACACATTTTGATACCAAACATAACACCTAGCAACAAAGACAAAACATGATTAGCGGCATTTAAAGAAAATTAGTCACTTTTCAAAAGTCACATTTCCTTCCGCGGGAGGGAAATGGGTGTGTGCGAGGTTCACCCGTGTGTGACACTGTTATAACCAGGATTGACTGGCGGGCAATCGATCACACGGTGCAGCCGTTTCTCCTTTCCATAAAAATCCCTTTACATTATCACCCATGCATGACACTCTGAATTTGAATTAACCCGCGCATTGAGGGGAACCCCGCAGCGATCAACACGGGACTGATACGGCTTATGTGCTTGTTCATGTTAACAATTAGTGTTTTCTGTATTGAAAATGTGACTTTTGAAAAGTGACTAATTTTCTATAAATGGTGCTAATCATGGTTTATCTTTGTTGTTAGGTGTTATGTATGGTATCAAAATGTGCCAAAAAGATTCATCCAAATGTCTATCTAGCTTGTTACAAACAATTGAAAGTCACTTTAAATGACCTTAACAAAGTGTACGACTTTCTTTTGTTGAGCACTTTAGGCTTGACACATGTTTGTTTTGATATTATGAGCAGCAGGTGATGAATAACAAATAATAACATATTTATTACTAATTTCATGTGAAAAAACGAAGTCAATCACATTTTCCGTTTGCCTTTAGTGACCCTTTTTACCATTTAACCCATTTCACATGCTTTGTCCATGAGATACCCAAAACATGCAATTGCAAAATGCGTCTCTCATTAAAAAGTTTAAAATGTGAGTAAATTTGTGACATAATTGGAATTTAATGCATCCTTTCTAGTTTACACAGAAGTTACAATAATCAATTTACATAACCCATGTTATGAATTGCTTATTATGTTCTAAATTTGAACAAAAATGAAATTAATCCAAATATTTGTTGGTAAGATATTTAATTGTGAACATGAAAATAATGTGAACAATTTCAATTGAAAATCACTTTGCGTGTGGACAAACAAGTAAACTGGGTGGTGCGGCAAAAAAGATTCACCAAATACAAATGAAAAATATGATTTACTTTATTTTTTCACACAAAGTTAGGAACAAAAATGTAATTATTAAAAAGTGTCAAACATCAACTTGGTTTTGAAAACAAGATTGCTTCTTTCCACTATTGCAGTTTTTTTTGACACGCCTTGTAGTTACTCAATTTCTTTATTTCCATTGAATGTTAATTTACTAAATATGTTGATGTGTATTATTCTTGTTTTCAAATCTCTTTGATCCTGACTTTGTTATTACAGGAGAGACAGGACAAAACAAGAAGAAAAATACAAAGGCCATGGTTATACTTACAAAGATAGATAACAGCTGGTATGTACATACTAATTCAGACATATACGCCATAAACCTTTTCACTGGATGGTATCTGACCAACCTGGATAAGGAGGCAGTCTTGTCAAGTATTTATTCAAACAATACTGTCAATTCTTTCATTTAAACGTACAATTGAGTAGTAGATTCATGATGTATTTCAGTAATCTCATTCGGGTAGGGCTCAAAATACCTTTCTGATTATGAGGGCTACTTTCATCAGTTTATACCAAAAGTAACCCTCGGGGTACATTTGTCCATTGACAAAGGATTTGGACCAGGGGATATTTGGAGGATTACGAGGGCTAACGGCCAACAAACATATTCACATTTTAAGTGGGGGTAGGAAAGCATACCTGTTGACCTTTCATTCAACAAGGCATAAAGATGAATTAAGCCAGAAGACGCTGGACATAGGCGTATTCACGAGTATTCAGGTTAAAATATGCGAACGAGGTTACCTGATCAAGTGAATGGGACGACCGCTTAACAACGGTTTAAATTCAAAAAATAGCATTTACAATTGGGATGATTAGGCATCCCGAACGGTTTTGGATTGGAAAATTTTTCTTCTAACCTATGATGAATTTTATGGGGTCATATAATCAAAATCCATTGTTACATTGAAACCAACGGAAATTCAAAATTAACGGCTGTTCGTAGCCACCGTCGTCTGAATTAAGCAAGCTCATCTCATTCACACAAAGATGCCCGTCCTCACATTTCAGTATCATATGTGAACAAGAATTGTCATTTATGTGTAAACAGAGTTTTTGTGTGAAGGTCGATTCCACTGTCCTCCATAAAATGATCATATTCTTTCTTTTGATCTAAATCAAATAAAAGTTATGTATGATGGCAATGCAAAATAAGCAGAAAAAACAACACCAACAGCTTATTATATAGCAGTTTGACAAACAGAACATGTGAATGTGCCTGTCTAGGAATAAATTAATAAAGGCTGTGCATGCTCTCACTATTTTGTTGTATGTCTCGTTCAAACAAAGAGGTGGCTGTATGGATGAACACTTTGAATTGATCATAGGACAAATAACTACAGGATATTTGTAATTTCAAATGTCATATATTGAACAAAATTTATAGAAACATCAATGCAGGCACGCTAATGATGATATGTGAATAAAGGCAAAAACATATAATGGCGCATGTTATTGTGAGCATATCAACCTTTGTGCAAGTGCATTGATTGTAACAAAACAAAACATCAAGTATTGACAATAAATACTATTCCAAATTAAACAAATTGTGATTGCATTTTACTCTCTTCAATATAATTAGTCATCAGGCCAACCAACCCATTTCTTTTTGTTTAATTTTCACATTTCTTTTCTCTTTTTGAGGCAAATTTTTGAGAGAATTTTGGGGATTAATTTTTTTAAATTTTAGAAATATTAATTTTCTTATGTGTATATGACATTCTTGAAAAATACTTTTTATGGTATTGACAGAAAGAAAAAAAATTAATTCTGATGACCGAATTGTTGAAATGTTGACATATTATATTTATTTATCAACTTACAGCTCAACCTGAATACTGAAGATGAATGAATCAGTCCAGCATTCTAAATCTATGGGTAAATGGAAACGACCCGGGCTATCATGCATACTTCTGTAGGCCAGCAGATCATGGGCATACTCAAGCGACTGTTTCCAGATATGTCACAAAAACATGTCACAAAAACTTTAATAAATGCATCATTGTTATATCGTTATATTGATGATGATGAATTGCTAATTTGTGACAAATAACAGGTGTTCTCTTAAGTAGAAGCTTTTGAATACGTTTTTTAGCCATTACTTATGCTAGATCTTTTACTTATCTAGTAACTGCTTTTACTTATAGCTTTAGCTAATTAGTAATTACTTATTATTATGAATACCGGCTATTACAACATTAACATTGTCATGCCTTAATCCAGAGCCTCGTTACCAGTTCATTCAAATCCTTCTTTGACACCAAATGTGCAATTAAGAGTATGTCTATAAAAATTATTAAAAGTGTCAGAATAATAAAATTCATAATTTACCAATATTACCACGGATATAATTTGATATGCTGTTTTTCTGTTTCTGCATGGTTTTCATATATATTGTACAGTGTATTTTAGTTTAAAAAATCAAGTTGGGCAAGGATTGAAAGAACCTTTTGACCGTGATGTATGCACTGAACCATAAACATTTGTTGTTTGTATAAAGCGTATAATTCTAGTTTATGCTCTTAAAAACATAAATGTAATCGACTGACAAATATGCAGAATGTGACAGTTTTTGTTACCATTCAAATGGGATTTACACTGTCACAGTTAAGGCATGTATCATGATGATATGGGGGTGAGTGCTCACCGCATGCATTTATTGTGAGACTAGCATAAACATACAAAATTCAAACAAAAGTATTTCAAAGAGCCGTTGCTGTTTAGATCAAATGGGGCCAGTATGGGTTTGATGTTTTAAAACTGTTAACATGTTTAGATACTGTTTCAGCCATACGGACTGTAAGAAATACAATTATACAATTATATTCATGTCTCCAGATAAAAAATAATGCTGTAAGTTTCCTAGTGCAAAATTATTCAATAGTTATCCTATTTAAACCAAAAGTCATAGAATGGGTTGGGTCAGTTTCAGCGTTTTTTTAACAATATAAGATTGCATTGTCTTTACTGGTAAGAAACCACAAAATAATAATAAAATAAGCAATATTTCTAATACCCTTTTTATAAGTGATTTTTTTATTACAATCTGTAGACAGCTGAAAGTGCTACTTGACTCATATAAGCAGTTCCGCCATTATAATTTTCCTGCTCTTTTGTTGTTGGTTCTAAAATACAATAAAATAATGGTTGTGGTATAGCCTACATTGCCTTACAAATCATAATCGGAAAGTACCTTTATATCTCTACTAGGACGTAGAAGCACTCATATTTTAAATTGGTTTGTTTGATCTATCAAGACTATTGGGCACTTGCACAGGTCATTGTTGTTGTTTCTTTAAATTTGGATCATGCAACACTGCATAACCAAAGAAAGCCCTTTTAGAAGCTTATTTTCATTGGGGTCTATTTGTGTGAACAGATACAGGCCGAGATGATCCCCTACTCATTACGAAGGAGTCGATCTGCAACCTTTAGTGTGCTCGGGTATTGCTCTTCCGATGCACGGAACCACCATTTCTATGTGACTTGATTTGTTAAGATCAACATCCCTTACCTAGAAAAAGATGACAAGCATGGATGGGGTAGTACAATACCAATCACTTGGATCAACATCAATTTTAAAAAAAGGTGATCGGTATTGTACTTAATCCATGCATGACTTCTACTATGCACCTTAAGTACAGTAGCAAAGCCTTATCGTTTTGAGTTAACCAACGCTGCTATGGGCAACCATCACGCCGATCGTTCCACACCACGCGGATACTGTATTCACGCGATATGTGATCGCAGTCGCAATGTGTGTTGTTTTTGGAATGACCATGTCAACTGTTTTCATCGAGTTTTGAAACTTACAGGAACTTTATTATAGACCTGTTAGTTTGGTCATTTCAGTTTTTTGATAATTGAATGAAATTGTTAATAATGAAGGGACATGGGGGCCCCATGTCCCTATTCACCCCGTTTTACGGTACACAAACTGGCCGGGTGACATTTAAAAAAACGGTTCCCATTTTTGTCCCTATTCACCCCATGTCCCTATTCACCCCGTTTTTATGGTAGGCCTGCATTAAAATAATGTTCTATTTGCATTGTCTATTTATGAAATGGCGTTCAAATCCCAAGTCGTTGTTGAACGGGATTAAATCATGTTTCAGCGTATGTGCATCACCAATCGACAACTCGCGTTCTGCATGTTTATTTCACTCGGTTGCCCTCGTGAAATAAACCATGCAGACGCACGAACACCGTTGTCGATTGGTGATGCACAACGCTGAAATATGATTTAATCCCTTAATAAACATGCAATGGTATACAATAAATATAGGGCATATGGGAAGAAAAACATATGAGTGCTAACTTTTATAACAATTGTGCCCATTTCTTTTTTGCTTATTGCATTATTGAAACCATGTCAGCAATCTCTGTTCATACCCATTTTCAGGTAATACAAAAACAAGCCACAAAATAAGTTTGATCGACTTTTTACTTTTCCAACAATAATAGCCACTGGTCCTATAATTTACTGAGCAAACTTTATAGTTGGAAACCCTTGATCAAATAACTCATGGGTAACCCAATTATTTGGAGGCTTCCACAATACATTATTTAAAGTCACACTCTTATGTTTTATGTTAATGATATGTTGCACACATTCCAGTTAACACATAATAAATGCAAGGCCTGGAAACAGTGTTTTAATGTTCAACTATAATGTTATTTGTTGTATCAATAAAGCAAAATGCCTATTTAATACTTTGTTGGCAACTTTAAAGGTAAACCATCAATTATTTATCTTCATGACCTTACTTGAAATTGCTACATGTTAACGATGTTAACCATAGATTTAAGAACTGAAAATACACGTAGCTATTTTGTTTTATATAGGCCTACGTCATTCATATATTCTTGTTCATTGATTGGTTAAAAGTGGGTAACATAATCAAAAATAAACACCCTATTTTGCCAAAAGTACTATTTACGGCTCTCAAAAGTACTATTTACGGCTCTCAAAAGTACTATTTACGGCTCCCAAAAGTACTATTTACGGCTCCCAAGAAGACGATTTACGGCGCACCAGTGCGCCGGTAGTTTCACGCGGCATTGTACTACGCGTGACGCGAGAGTCACACGGTTTGCATCCCCAGGTGATTTGAATTTGAACTTTATGGAACTAGAAATATATGAATGACGTATATAAAACAAATATATACTGCCTTTATTCAATCTCTGGATTAAAACTATGTTCCCTCGGTGACTGCAATAGT
The DNA here is from genome assembly GCA_035610835.1 of Ophiura sarsii. Lineage (NCBI taxonomy): Eukaryota > Metazoa > Echinodermata > Ophiuroidea > Amphilepidida > Ophiuridae > Ophiura > Ophiura sarsii. Next base: position 57,475,814 of record CM069447.1, on the reverse strand, counting down.
GCTATTTTGCTTCGGGGCGAAGCACTATTGCAGTCACCTCGGGCCCATAGTTTTAACCAGAGTCTCTCATGGCAGTATATATTTGTATATTGAATTATTTTATAGCAGGAAATAGCTTACACCATGTGCTCACTACATCTTCAAACAATGAGTCACCTAACTAAAATAGTTCAAGAAAGGTTTACTACTCTTAATTGCAAGGCTGGTTTCCATGCTTTTTATCTATAGTGTAACGGCAATATATATTGAATCTCAAAACAGTGTTGTCACCCTTATGGCTGTAAAACCTGAACATTTTATGATTGGGTATGCATGTCCCTAACTTATATACGCTTTTTAAGCCTGGCCTGAGCATTTTGCTTGAGCATGGTCCTTTCAGGACCCAAGTGTGTGTCCGTAATTGAGTTTAAACAATTTCAATAATGTAATATCTGTGCCATTTTGTACCAGTCATACAATTTGCATACAGAATATTAATTTTGTTACTGTTGCAATGTGTACGGCTATATAAGTGACAGCCAAGAAAGTGGTTTAAAATTGTTAAAACTGTTTTCATTGTAATCTTTTTTTGTTAGAAAATAAATAAAACAAAAGTGAAAAACTGTCTCTAAAAAGTGTTACTCTATGGTGTGAACCTCTGCATGATGATATGGACAAAATGCAACCTATTTAATGCAAGTGCAACTTCAAAATATATAATACGTGCAAACAACTATGCATGCATGCACATTGCGATCTGACTTTTGACAAATCAAGACACAACATAATTTTTGAATGACTCCAGTATGTACTTGACACACGCGTGCAAGCATTGGTAGAATTTTGTTTGTCCTGATCATTTGGATGCCGACTTCAGCTGGCCAGTTGGTGTCGTAGAGTTGGCAAAACTTGAATCAATGTCAAGGCAAAGGTCATTACATGTAATAAATAGCCTTGACAACTAAATTCTAAATTGGATGTGTCCAGACTTAATTATCTCATAGATTGCTAAACAAGATCACAAAAATAATCAAATACAATTAAATTGTCCCACTGATATCATGGTACCATACATTTTGTCTATCATGTGACGTGTTCTACCGAAACAAGACATAATTGGGCGAGATATCAAAATTGAGTTAGTAATTGATTATTAAAGAATAGATCTTCAGCTTTACAATGGTACCTTTTTTTTTTAATCGGACTTCCCAAAGCGGAGTTAAATCATTTTCAAGTTCGTCTTTATGAAAACTGAGATATCGTTCTTTAAAGATGTACTTACAATGTACTTAAAAATTGCATTTTTTTTAATCTTTTTTATTTTTTAATCTGAAACTTTCACAATAATGTTATAAACACTCTGAAGATTAATTATTTACAAGAAACTCAAATTCCCAAAAAATCACCCCCAATGAGGTTTGTGTCTATTTCTTAATTTGGAGCTCTGTCTAATTCTGTCTGGTTTCGGTAGAACATGTCAAATAGGTGTATTTACATAAAACCAGTATGCTTAATAGTTCAGATTTATCAGTTCCAAATTGGCTAAACATTTCAGTTTTTAACTCTCCATGCCCAAAAATAATAAATTCAAAGCATATTTGGCGCATTCAATCTTATTTTGGCAAACACGAGCGTCACACATACAGTTTAAAAGGCACCATGCTCTTCAGAATTTGTTTGCTTTTTCAAACAGATTTGCAAATATGGAACTGACTGAACTTATAGTGGATGTATCAATACACCATAACATTACATACATGTATATGTTTCCAATTACCAAAGGCAAGTTATGGATCACAGCAATAAACTCAAATTTACCATATGTGTAACTTTTATACCTTTGCATAAACAAATGATAGTCTTTGTCTTAGGCAACAGCAAAAACCTGTTCTACAGGTCTGACTGACCAAATGTGTTCATCATGTATGAACAGAATACAAACCCAATATTGTTTTGGGCTGTCAAAAGAGGCAACCTATTTACACATTTTGTGCGTGTCAAATTGTACTGTCATTTTCAAGGGGAACTATGAGAAGAGAAGAAGAAAAAAATCCAGATCACCTGACCTGACCTGTAGACCTGTTTGCAGTAGAACAGGGTTTTTGTTTTATTATACAACAATGGTCATCGGTTGATAATAAAAATATATATTGTGAATTACTCCAAATAAAATCTGAATTTTGGTGATACATGCTACTTTGATGTATACTGTAATAGCACTTTTATTCAATTTGTCGTGAAAACAATGATATTCATTAACATTTCATCATGCGCTGGATTCACAGAAACACTTTGTGATTCAACATTTTAGGCAATTTTAAACAGGCGAGTCTGGTCAAAATGGTATTCAAAATATTACAATTTCTGTTCCATTTAAAACATGTGGTAACATCTGAGGGAGGCAGTCAGGTACGGGGTAAAGTATCAAAAGGATTGAGGGTGTTTTTTGTACATTTACATGGTTGATAACTTGAGATACATATCCCCATTTTTGCTACATTCAAAACAGTCATGTAAAAACACATCATATCACTATTTCTGATACATGTACATTTGTAACATAACACAACTCATATCGTCGCTGTAACGATAATACCTAAGCTTGTATCTTAAAAGGCATAATTTTCAGTAAAGCAAAAAAACAAAACAAAAACCACAGCATTGTCTTTTTAGCACCAATTACTGTCCAACTTGAGAAGAATCATTATTATGGTCATCATTTGCTAAATTAATCAGAGTAATGAATCTGGATACAGAGAAAGACAAAAAAATGGAATAAAATGGTTTTGATTTCTCGAGTTTTTTGTGCAAGCCTTATAATAACATTCCTAGTCAAAATGTGGTAGGATAACACCCATAACTGCATACCGAGGGTTGAGCGCCAGAAGGCCTTAACAGTAATTCAAGAAATGCTATTTTGAGTTAATCAACTTTCAAATATTTTGGACTGATTACAATACACTGTAGCACCCAACTTATAACTCTAATTTTAATTAAGTGAGTTTATGAGTTTTCTCCTTCTGGTTCTGAAAATCTTGGTTATATGGATTATTTTTGTAGCAAAATAACAATTTGTCCATAAAGTGAGTTTCGACCTTTCTGGTGCTCAACCCTCGATATATACAAAATGGAGGTTTTGTTGTTACAAGTAGAAAAATTAGGACACTGTTGGTTTTTTAACTTTGCGGAATGACATATGTGATTTTTGTAAACTGTACAAAATCTGTCTGACTAGTTGACTGAAACACAAGGTTTTGTCATTACAGCGACGATATTTCAAAAGAAAAACACAATAATGCAATTTTAAAAATAATAGTCATCTGGCGTATGTGTTGATATGATGCTAATAATTATGATAAACTATGGCAACATTTTTAAACATTTTGATGATAACACATGACATTTAGAGATATACAGGTAATTACTTTAAATGGTCGACAAAGCAAGCATAGAGTGTGAAATGAATATCAATAAATTACATAATAATGAACAATTTGCTTCACAAGTAATAACCCCATCATTAGAGATCGGTTGTTAAAAGTTCAATCTAATTGATAAAAATAGGTTGATCTCATAACAGAAATTAACCATCATCATAATTTCACCCAAATACATGTACGGTAATACATAAGTCTATGAACAGCCTAATTTATTAATGGAGTAGTCTAAAGAAAACTATGATCAATCATAATCATGACCACCATACAGGGTCTCATTGGCAAGGATAACAGGGCGAGTACATGGTGTATGCAATAAACTAACCAGAACGGTATATAACACTGATCAGATCATTAAGGTATAGGCTAGTCACACAGTTGAAATGTTAATTTAATCTCTAGGCTCGTGTGCTCTCAAATGACAAAATCATTTTGTCCTTTGGTATCCATCTTAGCGACAGAGACTTTCAAAAGACAACATGGACATGATATTGTAAACATGTATATAAAAATGAACACTTTGGAATATGCTAGGACGGTAGGACCTGTCTCTTTCACTCAGAAGTACATTAATGAAGCTAATGCCACTATTTAGCAGTCACACATTGCTGCAATTTACAGTGACTCCAGTTTGCCCAACGGTAGTTGGCATTTAGTAATTGCACTGCGCTGAAATATTGCATTTAAATCATCAATGTTCTTCAGAGATGAATTTGCTCCTTGGTTTTGTGGGCTGGTGTCCAAATTAAGTAAGCTATATTTGCATGAATTCAAAATCGATGCAAGCATAAAACATACTGGGCCATGTTTTGTACCCTAAGAAGATGGAATCAGATCAAATCAAATCAGATTTTAGCATTTAAATAGTAACATTGATTCAATAGAATGTTACAACCAATATACGAGGGTCATTCAATAAGTTCTACCTCCTCCCTCATAACATCGCTAATATTAATGTCAACCTCATGACATTTGTCATGATTATAGCTCCAAATCATAGCTACAAATATGTAGTAAATGATAATTGATATCGGTTTTACTTTTGTTATGACGCGGTCAAAGAGAGAGAGAGATTTTGGACGACGGACACAGAAAATTACCTTAAAAATATACACATGTTTTCGGGTGTTTTTTCGTATTGTATGGTTAGATATAAGAGCATGATTTAAATACAGAAAATGGAAATGAATGAATGATATCTGAATATATTACAGTATTGTCATGTATAGATAAGATTGTAAACAATATTAACTCTTGTAGGCTTGCAAATAGTGTACTATCAACTCAAATGTATTGCTAGGCCATTGGCATACCAGAATACTGCCATCAGTCAAATTTCATTGTTACAACTTAAGCCACAATGATGCCTCGAATGTTAAATCTTTACCATAATAGTCACTTTATGAGTTTTACTTATGTGCAACCTTCAGAATAGTCAATCAGGTAGTCAATGATAGAAAATTATCGCTTTGACAGACTTTAAATCCCTCCATTTAGTTCGATATATAGAAGATCGCTTAGTTATCATGAAAGTCAAATATGACTTTTACAGGGTTCTCTAGGGAAGGGGTAAACTGAATGGTTGTTCTGACCTGGATCTGGCTAATCAGAGGGCATATTTTTTCCAAACCAATCCGTCAACTTTATTGTTTACAGTCTGTTAAAGAGATATCTGACATTTAGAACGGTTACACTTGACCGATAGGTATGTTTTGCCTTTTACAATAGGCCAATTGAAAAGCACTTCGGCAATATTTTGCTGTTTTTCATCCGTTTCCGTCACACTAAATCGAGGTTTGGTTTTCACTGCATGTCCGGAAAAGTACAACCAGTACTCAGATCAATATACATTGGATTTGTAGCTGAGGTTCCAAGCTACAATCGTGTGATATTTGATGAGACTGGCTCATATAATAATAAAGTTGTGAGGTAGGAGGTAGAACTTATTGAATGACCCTCGTATATATATGTAATACTGATCACCAATGCAAGAGTTGAAATATGCAAGGACCCTTCTAGACAAAAGTTGATTCTTTAGATCTACATATACGGTGTGTCATAAGTGATTACCCCCCTGGCACTGCCGATTATCATCATTACTGGAGAGAAGATGTTGTGCACATCTCTACCACTCATCTAATATGGTAGCCCACATGTATTAGATGTGTCTCAGCGTTTAGACCATCAAAATTGATCGGGTTTTCAGAATTTTATAGCTGTTTTACTACAGAGGTGAAATTTAAAGGTACCTGTACCTCACTGCGAATACGGCGGGATTTTTAGGTCGGCCATGTTTAGTGACGTCATTGTGACATCATGCGTGTGATGTTTGTACTTGTTTTGGTATGTACGGAAAGAGGGGACCTCTAGCTATACCATGGTACACAAATAAGCATATTCTGCATTTGCAAATACTTTATTGTTCTTCGACAATGGAAAATATTCCATAATCGACGTTGAAGGCGCTTTTTGATGTACACTGTGTAAAAAGAGTGCAAGAAGTGTTTGATCCTGATGGTGCCAACAACTTTGGGTCAGACTCATCACAAAACTAAAGTATTGGTACGTTTATACCATTCTAAATATTCATTTACCCTTTTAATTTATACATACTTGGGAGGCCTTCACTGACTAAAGCAAGAAAGTAGTGTTCCATCTCACATAATACAGGAGGGAAAGATGTTGACACATTATCAAAGACAAAATCAGAGGTATCTGTCAATACATAATGCATAGGGGACGAATGCTGCAAATTCTGAAGGCCTAGGTATACCTGAGCAGATTACAAATGTGATTGGAGAAATATACAAGGACACCAAGGCAAAGGTTATATCACCTGATGGGGAAACTAAGGTATTTAAAATACTGACTGGAGTACTACAAGGTGACACCCTGGCTCCATATCTCTTTGTCATTGTTCTCGACTATGCCCTAAGAGAGGCCATAGATGGCAAAGAAGAAGAGCTATGATTCCGCTTAACAAAAAGAAGCAGCAGAATAATAGGACCAACCATAGTTACTGACCTTGACTTTGCAAAGGACATTTCACTGTTGTCTGAGGAAGTGTCTCAAGTGCAATCACTACTTAACAAAGTGGAGGCTTCAGTGGGTAAAGTTGGGCTCAAAATGAACGCTGCAAAGACAAAGTACATGTCCTTCAACCAGAAGCAAGCACCTGTAATCACCACAAGCGAAGGTATGCGCCTTGATAAAGTGGAGGACTTCAAATACCTTGGAGTCTGGATGAACAGTACTGAAAAGGACATTAAAACACTCAAAGCAGCTGCATGGAGAGCTTGTGGGAAATTTAGTCAGTTATGGAAGGCCAAATCAGTATCCAGAAAGCTTAACATTCATAGCTACTGTAGAACCAGTCCTCCTCTATGGATGTGAGGCATGGACACTCACCCCAAAGCTTAGTAAACAGCAGGATGGATGTTACACTAGAATGCTAAGAACTGTGTTCAACATCAACTGGAGACAGCATGTGACAAATGAGGACCTGTACGCGGATATGCCCAAGTCTCGGATAAGATCAGAGAATGAAGAGCAAGATTTGCCGGACACATGCTTCTGAGGTTCCAATGAGCCCGTTTCCAAACTCATACACTGGATCCCAAAACATGGAGTTAGAAAGCGTGGTAGACCAGCCGTAACCTACATTGACATACTGAAGTGTGACACAGGATTGCAGGTATAAGAAATCGTGACAGCTATGCTGGAAAGGAAGATTTGGAGAAGCATCACGGTTCCGGAAAATCACCGACATAAGTCAAGTAAGTCAATCTGTCAAATTCAATCAATACTCAACAGAATTTAGAATCATGGAGGGAAAAGTTGGAGTTCAGTCGATTTAGATCCTGTTGCCATGTCAAATGAAGTTACAAGTCTATCTATGTATGCACACCAACCAAGTTTTAAAAGAGTACTTTATATTTTCATTAGAAGAATAATTCATTGGTAGATTACCAGTGTAGTCACCTTCGGAGCCGTAATTTCACCCTTATTAAGATGAGCACTCCTGATGTAGTTCTCGTTGAAAATGACTATTGGGAAAAATCACCGTGCTGCATAATATAGCCTTTCTTCATCATCTTCATCTGTGTAGATCATTTTATGCTCTGAGGTCTCTGGGCTGCGGATCAGACTTTGGCGGGTTAAACCGGTTTTGTGAGCGCTCAACCGTCCCCTTTCCCTCAGGGCATATGGTTGGAGGTGGAATCGACTCCGCTTGTCTGAACGTCTTGGTGCTTCTGCAAAGCCAGATAATGTAGCTTGCTCGCAAGGCTGATTTGGTTGCTGGGTCTAAGATTGATTTTCTTTTCCCGCTGGGGATTCCTAGCGAGGCCAGACATTTGCTGATCGTGGTACTATAAATCCCCCAGCTTCCAACTTCAACAGGAAAGTAGTTTACAGACCATCCATTATTTTCACATTCTGCTACAAGGTCTTGGTATTTACATTTCTTCCTGGCGAAAGCATTTGCAAGGTTTTCCTCTTCTGGGACTGTCAATTTAATGATGATGACATTTTTAGTCCGAGTTGAGAAAATAGTAATGTCAGGTCCTTTGGCCGTCTCAACAATTTCTGGAGGAAATACTATCTGCGAGTGCTCTTCATCCACCAGGAGTTTCCAGTCACTGGCATTTTTCAGGATGTCTGTCTCTTCTGGTTTTCTGTACGGCAAGACTGGATTACGGTATTCTGTGCCATCTGCTTTTTGGAATGCTATGGTAGGACTGAAACTTTGAGACTGGAATGTTTATGGTCTGTTGTTGTTTGCTTCATCGACATATGGTATCAGTCCTGATACAATTGCTTTCAATGTTTTGGTCATGGCGCCAATTGTACCTTCCATTTTCTAAGGAAAAGCTGCAACAGTTCAGGATGTGGAGCAGGGTACAATTTCGGTGGTGACATAACTGGCACAATCCCATATATACTCCGCTATTACTGGTAAAGAAGCAATCTTCTTGCAGAGTGCTCAAATGCGATGCAGATCGAAATGTAACTTACACTCTCTATATTATATTGATTTATCTATGTAACATAAATGCTTCTCTTTATTACCTCATCATTACCATTTTTCCAAGGGGTCGTAAGCTCCGCGTGAGTTTTTTCAACGACGCTTTTCATTTTATGCTATTGTTTTGTAATCATTTTGCTCTGACTTTCTATTGATATGTTGTATGCAAAATAAATAAACCTGAAACCTAATTTCAGCAAGAATAAAACTTACAGATCTAATTGGATATTGGATGGAGAACTGTTATAAGAATGTCAGCTATGGACAACTAAATCAATACCCAGGAAGCTTGACGACAGACAATAACAAACAATGAATCAGTCTTTCTTTAAGGAACCGAGGCATTGACAGAAAGGCTGTAGTTCTATATGCTTACAGATTTTTAAAATTTATTTTGAAAAGAAATTTATTAGAATTTATTAAATTTTTAAAGAGCAAAACGTGAACAATATCCCAACAGACATGAACTGAGTGATAGCGATTACAAATCAAACTGATAATTCTCTACAGAGAGCTCTGATGGGTCCATCAATTGGTTCACTGCAACTGCTAGAATACCAGAAAGCATAAGTTCAATGGGTTCCAAGTGTTTTCCCTCAATTTGCAGTTTACAAGAGGTGTCCTAATACCTTTGGTTACAACTATCTAAAAGCACATTAATTTAATACCAGCTTCTGTAAACTGATAGAATGAATAGATCCTGTTGCCATGTCAAATGAAGTTACAAGTCTATCTATGTATGCACACCAACCAAGTTTTAAAAGAGTACTTTATATTTTCATTAGAAGAATAATTCATTGGTAGATTACCAGTGTAGTCACCTTCGGAGCCGTAATTTCACCCTTATTAAGATGAGCACTCCTGATGTAGTTCTCGTTGAAAATGACTATTGGGAAAAATCACCGTGCTGCATAATATAGCCTTTCTTCATCATCTTCATCTGTGTAGATCATTTTATGCTCTGAGGTCTCTGGGCTGCGGATCAGACTTTGGCGGGTTAAACCGGTTTTGTGAGCGCTCAACCGTCCCCTTTCCCTCAGGGCATATGGTTGGAGGTGGAATCGACTCCGCTTGTCTGAACGTCTTGGTGCTTCTGCAAAGCCAGATAATGTAGCTTGCTCGCAAGGCTGATTTGGTTGCTGGGTCTAAGATTGATTTTCTTTTCCCGCTGGGGATTCCTAGCGAGGCCAGACATTTGCTGATCGTGGTACTATAAATCCCCCAGCTTCCAACTTCAACAGGAAAGTAGTTTACAGACCATCCATTATTTTCACATTCTGCTACAAGGTCTTGGTATTTACATTTCTTCCTGGCGAAAGCATTTGCAAGGTTTTCCTCTTCTGGGACTGTCAATTTAATGATGATGACATTTTTAGTCCGAGTTGAGAAAATAGTAATGTCAGGTCCTTTGGCCGTCTCAACAATTTCTGGAGGAAATACTATCTGCGAGTGCTCTTCATCCACCAGGAGTTTCCAGTCACTGGCATTTTTCAGGATGTCTGTCTCTTCTGGTTTTCTGTACGGCAAGACTGGATTACGGTATTCTGTGCCATCTGCTTTTTGGAATGCTATGGTAGGACTGAAACTTTGAGACTGGAATGTTTATGGTCTGTTGTTGTTTGCTTCATCGACATATGGTATCAGTCCTGATACAATTGCTTTCAATGTTTTGGTCATGGCGCCAATTGTACCTTCCATTTTCTAAGGAAAAGCTGCAACAGTTCAGGATGTGGAGCAGGGTACAATTTCGGTGGTGACATAACTGGCACAATCCCATATATACTCCGCTATTACTGGTAAAGAAGCAATCTTCTTGCAGAGTGCTCAAATGCGATGCAGATCGAAATGTAACTTACACTCTCTATATTATATTGATTTATCTATGTAACATAAATGCTTCTCTTTATTACCTCATCATTACCATTTTTCCAAGGGGTCGTAAGCTCCGCGTGAGTTTTTTCAACGACGCTTTTCATTTTATGCTATTGTTTTGTAATCATTTTGCTCTGACTTTCTATTGATATGTTGTATGCAAAATAAATAAACCTGAAACCTAATTTCAGCAAGAATAAAACTTACAGATCTAATTGGATATTGGATGGAGAACTGTTATAAGAATGTCAGCTATGGACAACTAAATCAATACCCAGGAAGCTTGACGACAGACAATAACAAACAATGAATCAGTCTTTCTTTAAGGAACCGAGGCATTGACAGAAAGGCTGTAGTTCTATATGCTTACAGATTTTTAAAATTTATTTTGAAAAGAAATTTATTAGAATTTATTAAATTTTTAAAGAGCAAAACGTGAACAATATCCCAACAGACATGAACTGAGTGATAGCGATTACAAATCAAACTGATAATTCTCTACAGAGAGCTCTGATGGGTCCATCAATTGGTTCACTGCAACTGCTAGAATACCAGAAAGCATAAGTTCAATGGGTTCCAAGTGTTTTCCCTCAATTTGCAGTTTACAAGAGGTGTCCTAATACCTTTGGTTACAACTATCTAAAAGCACATTAATTTAATACCAGCTTCTGTAAACTGATAGAATGAAATAATGAGTTAAAAGAAATTCCAAGCCTAATTCTCTTTAATCACATTAAGGGCAGTGTCAACCCAGCACTTGTTTCAAAAATTGAATTTCATATTTCTCTATTATTTTATACTTTTATATGTATTCTATCATTACTATCATAAGGTACTAATTGGAAGCGATTATTTTTCACTCTCTTGGGTGATTTAAAATGGTTGTTTTGGTAAGTTTGAGTCAGGAAAAGGAGCATGATTTTTTGGCGGGAATGTAAGTGGAGTTCCGCGCTTTTCAACTGCTGCTACAGCTATTCAATCATTGTGTCGCGCTGAATCTTCCCGTGCGTAATACTAGATGCGCCACTTAATATCCACGACGTAGACGCGAAAAACAAAAGAGCGCAAAACCATGTCTACAAATGTAAGCAAAGGCCAATCTTAATTACGATCATTTAAATTTCAGGTTTTTTTTTTCAATTTCTTCACATTGTTACAATATAAATTGAATCTGATAGTTTATTTTGATTGTTCATAATAGTATGAACATTTAGCTTTAAATGGTGGAAAATGTCAATATTTTAACTAAACCGATGATTTCTGGAAGTTCAAATTTGAAGGAATTTTACGAATTTTCAGACAACATAAAAATATATCAAACTATCAGGTATACTTTTACTACCATTGTGTAGAGGACTTTCAGCGCTATGAGCGATTTTTTGAATTTTTTCGATTATGGATTTTAAACCCGAGATATGTATCCATTTCAAGCGAAATGTATGCAAAAAACACGCCTTTTAAATTTTTCCGATATTTTTAGCAATATTTCCAAAACTAAGCCTTATTTTGGGAAAAAACCAAAAAACGATCCTAGACAAAATTGTCTTGTTTTACAAGTTTTAAAAGTTATGCTGTCTGAAAAATTTGGGGTAAAAAAAACCAAAACAACATTTAAAAAAAAAAAAAAAAAAAAAAAAAAAAAAAAAAAAGAAATAAATAAATAAATAAATAAATAAATAAATCGCTTTTTGGTTTATTTCTCAACATTTAGTTTATTTGGTATCATATTGATATCACCATCCGATTTCTTATCAAATTTCCTTTCTATAAATGTATACTTTGATGTACTTTTATTAAATATTCTCAAACTCAGAAGCAAAAGTTGATCATCAAAATAATAGGGTTGACACTTCCCTTAATAGTAATAGTCAGTTTTGATATTGCGCTGCCATTCACATCATCTTGATCGCAGCTGGCTAGGTGCAGAAATTAGATGATAACAAAGTACATAAGTACCTTGCCCAAGGATACAAACATGTTGGCCATATACCGTACTGGTCCGAGTATAGTCCCACTGGTTTTTAACTTGAACAAATATCAGAATTAGGGGATGGGATTGTGATCGGACAAATGTGTGTCCGGCGAAAAAAAGAGGAAAATAAGTTTACTTACTAAAATTTCCCTGTATTGCAATTTGCAAGCTGGAAACAAAGTTTAAGATTTTCTTGATGATGTATTTTGAAGACTTACTTTACATGGATTTATAACTTAAATATAAAAAATGCTAGTTTAATGGGGTTTTTTTCTTGGAATTAAAACTTAATTTTCGATCTTTTTAGCACATGGTAGCCGTCACCTTGGAAATATTAAATCATTTAATAATTCATGGTTTGATCATATTTTCATGCTTAAACCTCTCAATGATAAGTATGGCGGTCAATACTGTTAAAAGCTTTCATTTTTCTATTGATTTAAAAAAATGTTTGCATTAAATTACACATTTTATAACAGTTCCAGAATGAATGTAAAGATGTATCTGATTATCCCACAAGTTAGGTTGATAGTTGCATCAACTAAATCAGCATTGAAGTATGATAACGGAACTTAAAATGGATTAAAATATGTGTTGAAAAAAAGTCATGAATTTGCCATAGTTTTTTTAGTTTTAGGGTGATGAATTCGGCATCCTGGAGCTTGGAAGTTTGATATTTAACATGGGATTTTAAACAGATTTTCCTTGAGTCCCTGAATTTTCTTAAAAATGAGGGGGTGGGATTATAATCGGGCATGGGACTATACTCGGACCAGTATGGTAGTGGGGCTAGAACTCACAACCTTCGTATTATGAGTCCTGCTTGCTATCCACTTGAGGGCAAGCCTTATCAAGAATTTTATATATTGTGCACATTTTAGGACGATCATTTGGCTTGTCTGCCAGACAATCATGTGCAATGGATAAGAGGCAATCAGGGAATGCAAGATTGACAGACAATTGAATAATCGTTTGTCCAAACGCATAAACGTCGCTGGCCTTACTAGGTGGAGAGGTTCCATTGGCAACCTCTGGAGCAAAATAAGATACGCCCACCGTAGATGACCAAGCTGTCCCAGCTGCAACTTGATCCTTTGTCAAAATGCGGCTGTATTCTATTTTACATGCCAATGAAAAATTCACCAGTTCTGCCCTGGCATAAGATTTGACCTTATCGGGACTAATTACTTTCCCGATAAGTACATTTTCTGGGCGCACCTAGTTGTGAATAAAGCCAAGGTTGTGCATGCCTAGCAGAGCCTCAGATATGTCAGTAAATATCTGTGTCCATGGTACTTTCCGCTTGTGAAAATCAGCAGCCATGGAGACATTGCGTGGGGTATACAAAACATTGGTGACAAACGGCCTAAACAATGACTGTGTGACAATACATTGACTGTATGCTGTGTAATTTTGCATGAGTACACCTAATGGTTTGGGTACATGTTTGACACCATTAATCGAATACAAAACCTTATACTCTATGCTTGCTTTAGTGACCCTTCCAATGTAATCAGTAATATGTATAGGTCCCTGAGGCCAGGGTTTATCTATCATGTAAGAAATTGACCTACCATTCTCCAGAACTTTGCATGCATCGCCAAGAGGGAGGTCCTTCTGGGTCAATTGAACCAGCGGGACACTCTCCAGACTTTGTTGATGGAAGCTGTATGTGGACCGTAGTACTGCCGCATCAACAAGATCTGCAGCCCTCTTTGACACTGCAGGCGCCATTCTCTCATGAGTGCATTGCGCATGTCTTGAGTGAGTGGATAAAAACTCTGAAGTGACGTGGCACAATTTCTTTTCAAGAAATGCATTATGTTTGCGTTCTTTGATGAGTTGCATCTCAGTTACAGTGGGGACTGGGGGTGACTCCGGAGTAGGCTTGGCCCCATGGTTCCGAAACAAAGGTCTGCCAGGCTGTTGATATAAAAGAAAATGTAAAGTCAATTAACATGGCCTATTCTGTGTGTATTACATATTATTAATCCATGGTGAATACACTAAATAAAATTTACTTTACTTTATGGATATTGTTAGACAAATTCACATTTTTTTATATATATATATATATATATATATATATATATATACATAAATAATCACCCAAGATGATCCTCGTAGAGTGCTCAACTTAAATAAGGAGCTTCATAATATATGAAAATAGAGACTATTTCATTATTCATTAGTGTAACTTTATTACCGACAAACTTGTTTCGAAGAGGTGTAGGACACCTCCTCTCTTCAGGGAATGGTGGTTACACCATTCCCTGAAGAGAGGAGGTGTCCTACACCTCTTCGAAACAAGTTTGTCGGTAATAAAGTTACACTAATGAATAATGAAATAGTCTCTATTTTCATCTATATATATATATATATATATTGTTATACAATTGCTATATTACACCAATGCATATTCAATGATCGCAGACCAATTTTACATACTTGAATCAAATTTAAAATGATCAGAGGCAGTGCATATAACTGGGAAGCATTTTAAAACATGTATCATTTAAAAGGTACCAATACTACAATTGTTAAAAAAGGGTCGCATATGCCTATCTAACAGATTAATCTTTCTAAATTATGTAGAGATGTTCACCAACCAACCTGGTTGACCCAACAGTCTAAAGTGTGAGTAAGCCCCTTGGATTTGTTCAAAATAATATTTACAACTGTAATGAACCTATTCAAAGATGTTCTGCTATTTGGCCAGACACTGCTGAGTTTGATCACAAACGGTGACCTGTGGCTATCATAATCTGCAATGATTGATGCACTTTACAGTGCAAGAGGGGCCACTGGGTAAAAATTGGCTAGTATGATATTTACAAGGTTGATGTACCTTACAATATTTATTTATGCAAATGTATAAATTCAGTACATGACTTACAGGTACATAAGGAAGTGACGGTCTATTGCCTTCTGCATTGCTTTTCCTGCTCTGTGCCTACAAAAGGGGAAAAACATGATCAGTATCATCTTTGACCAAATATATAGCAGGGCTTGTCTGAGACGGTTGTGTTTCATTCCATTTAACTTGTTGTAATCCTCAAGACATTTATTTATCAACTGCCAATTTTACTTGTATGATCATGTGATTTATCCAGTGCCAGATTTACCTTTGTTCGGGCCCTAGGCCAGGCTAAAATTTGAAGGCTCCCCAACACAATGTTACGACACCATGTTCTATCTAGTGGCTAAAGAGCGAGAACAATTATAGGGCAGACCATGTGTATCTACATGAAGGATTTGGAAGTTAGAGATGCCACAAATATTGCAAATTTGCTGACAATGAAAAACTGACTGAACAAATGAGATTTGCTATTTTACACTAGTATAACCCACAATTAAGGTACATTTGGGCTTTAAACAACCTCTACATTACTCTTTCAGATAAAATGTGCATATAGCATATATTTTTGCTATTTGTGTATGAAATTGTATTTGGAAATTAATTGCTGCACTTTCTTCCTAATTTGGTTAGTGTCTATGTCTTTTTTTTAAAGTTTGAAGGCCAACAAATCTGGGGCCCTGTGCCCAATGGTAAGTCCTGGATTGATTACTGACTCTTGACTCCCCATGAGCATGGAGACCTGCATATTCCAAACTAAAGTTACAGATGATTGGAAATCACTTTGTCTCGAAACATTAAATACAAAAATGGGCAATTTAAGTTTTAGTTTTGTTTACATCTTTATTTACATGAATTTGCCTTTTATGATACTGTTTGAGCCCTGCTGTCACCCTTATGAGCTTTGATGTCATCCAAAAATCAACCATCTTTCAAAAATGTAAAAAATTAACTAAACCTAAAGTTGTGTGATGACTCGGTACTTGGTCAGTAAAGTACAGCTTTAGTCAGACTCATAGATATCTGATCAAAATTATGGCAATGGATTTGAATGGGAATCAGACCAAGGACAACCCTAATTCATACACCCTAAGTAGTGTTGAACCAATGAGAAGGCAAGAAACTGGAAGTGTCTAATGCACTTGTGTGTGCGCCGTTTAATACGCACGCCACACACATTGTTTTGATTCGTTGTTCAGGAATCACGGATTCGCTGATCTTCACTGCGAGTGTTAGCATGTTTTCATTCTTTTTTACATAGATCAAAATTGTGCTCAAATTGTGAATTTTGAAAAGCACCTATGAATGGCCACGAGGGGGCTTACCAACTCAGTCATCTTTACGACCCACTGATCCAGATAACGTCATCATCAGCATCTGATGACGTCATCAAGAAACAGATTAGAAACACTAGCTTTGAATCAAACACAATCCACTGAGGAAGACAACAGACATGTTGTTGAAACCCGTATGGAAAAATAGTAAGTTTCCATTCTGGAATTTTTCTACGAAAGATTCATAATGTTCTTTTGAATTCCTGATGAAACTATTTCATGATGTGCATTTTGATTTGTATAGTGTCATGTACGAATTAGGTCAATGCATGCATATGTTTTGTTTCTTGAAAAATCCAAAAAAAAATCCAAAAACAGACTTGGTGACTGAATATGTCGAGATGAAACACATTTTTGGGGGGTTGGTTACATGTAGTTACAACTTTTGTAGCAACTATGAATTGTTACAAACTAAAGATAAATATGGAATATATACAAGGATTATTCATGTTTATTTTTATTCATTTTAACATATCCCCAAAACATCAAGCCAAAAAAATAAGCTGTGAAAAAGGACCAGTTTCTTTCTTCAAATCAAAAGTGAAAGGGGCAATAAAATGCAAACCAACTGTTACTGAGCTTTCAATTCAACTTGACTATGATAAGTGATTAAAAAAGAAATACATTTGAAAATGTATGACAGTCATTGGATCCTTCATACCTTGGTTTTAGACGTTTTCTTTCCATTGGCAGATTTTCTTGTCGGCAATGAGCTCTGTAGAATAATTTAAATGTTCAATAGCATGAGTTGGGCTTGCTTAGCCTTTCACCACTGAAATACTTGCAATTTAAAAACAGTTGTTATTGTTACTTTTATTGTTGCATATAGATGGTAGTGGAATTGTTACAATTTCCAAAACTGAAACACAGAGAATGTATTGCACAATTTGTTATGTCGTTGATGTGCTATCACACTCTTTCACTCTCCTAACAATCCTAAAATATGCAACATGAAGTCTTAACAAGCACACAGCAATATAGTTTACATTTATACATTGTACACTATGGGCCATATTCTCAAACTAAACAGGAACTAACTTAAAGCCTTGTCTAACAGTGTCTAAATTAAATGCGAGTTAATTATAGAAACAACATTTTGAAGGCGTTTAACAAAACAAGCTTTAAAATTCTGTTTATCTTGTCAATTGCTTCTTGAAATCTGTTGGGGATTCTCTATGGAATTTTCGAACAATTTACTGACTGACAATCTTTAGATTTAACAGGTTGACACCATTTTCTATTGATATTTGGATATTAACTTACAGTTGATGGCAACTCCTCTCTTTCAACTCGTTGACTTCTTTCCTGAAATAAGCATTCATTACATACAAAATTCATTAATTTGATGCATTTTTCATCCTCCAAGACTATTTTTAAAATATGTCCCCTAAAGTTTGGTTATTATTCAATGCACCTTTATGAGTTGAGTAGTTGTAACCAATAACAGCTATGCCACTCTTTCTATCTTTTGATATCAAAACAGGAACAAACATCTACCACTTCATACCACAGACTTATAATAAATCAATGACATTTGTCTTGATTTCTCTAAACTGCCTTAACTGTTTCCATGCGGCTGTTGGTTTTACCAAATACAAATCAGATTTGTGAGAAACCTTTTTCAAATGACAAGGTCTATCTGAAGGATTACTGAACCAATAGTAGTCATGTTTGTACTTATTTTAATACATTTCTCATGGTGATTCCGGTAATAAAATTCAATAATTTTGACATATTAGAAACATTTTGTGACATTTTGGAATGTCAGCTGCAGCTACCTGCCGCGTGGAAAGTGTCAAGGCAGGGGAAACCCTGTTTTACAGGCCCGACAGACCCACTTTTTGCATTTTTCAAGAATGTTTTTAAACATTTTTTTTAAAGAATTGTTTTCACCAAATCACCCGTTTTTGGCCGAAAAATATATCATTTTTTTATCAATTTTAAAAAACCCAAGAGTCTGTCCACCCGTACAACGGTGTTTTTACATCGCCTTATCTAGCCATTTACCTCAAGAGGCAATTAGAGTCAAACATTGACTTATGAAAAGATTTTTAGTACAAATTCATAAACATGCATGCCATTCACATTGAAATCAGATGCCACAATTTTGTGCATGTCACGATAACATTTATTTTGTTAGAACAACCTAATCAGAGCAATAGCATTCAATTACTTTCACATTAATTGCTGATTACCTCGACTAGTTATTGGTTGAAAGGTTGTCAAACCGAGTGAATGTTTGTTATTCAATGGGAAATGTGATGATCAGTATAGTTTACTATGTGTGATGGTTTAATCAATTTTACAAGTTTGAACGCAACACAAATTACGTTTATGATTTGATGGTTTCTGTTAATGAAAGTCTGAACATATTCGCTGACATGCATTTGAATTTCCATGGCATAAGGGCTGTGCCCCTCTGAAAATTTCTTCAGAACTCAGTAAAATCTTAAGAATTGTCATAGTAATAATTTTGCCCCACCCCTCCAATGCAATAGTTAACACAACTTGATGAGAACTAATTTTAACATCGGTTAACAGTTATGCTAAGTTTGATTGAATGTAATGTACTTTGAATATGCTACTTGCACGCAATCGCCCTTTTAGATGAATGCCAAAGTCGATTTAGATCATTTTTATGTCATTTTATAGCTTAGAAAATGAGAGCACAAATGCTAAACTAAAATTGACCTCATCTGTGAAGTTTCCCCTTTTGATGTGCGGCATAATAATTTCAGATGAGGTATTCATGCAATAGATCACAAGCAACAACAAAAAAGAACTTGTAAAAACAAATTCCATAGAGAAAACTATTGACATGCAATACAGGGTGTATCAAAAAAAATAGGACATTTTTTCAAGACGGTGTAATACTTGATATGATCATTGGACCATGACCAATTTAGTCTCAATGTAAAGCCCAATTAATTATTATGATATCCTGAAAATATGAGACTAATCCAATGAAAAGTAAGAAAACTAGCATAATTTGCGTAAACCATGTCATTTAATTACTACTGGTTTGTTCAATGGGATTTATATAAACCAGTAAATAACATGGTTTATGTTTCGATACATTACAATAATTATAAACATAGAAAATAATCTATCAGTCAATAGCAAAGATTAGCTTGGTAATCCATTTAATTCAGGCACAAATCAATACTGGCTAAATAATCCACAAATCAATATGCAGGCATATTCTGTGCAAATTAAAAAAGTTCTGAAGCCACTGTAGCTGGTTCATTAGCATAATATTAGAAGTAGAAGTGGCATAATAGTGTGCGCATTTATGTTACTCTACTGTTACTGTGTGAATGACCATTGTACATGTACTACAAAATAGATTGCCTTGCCTGATAGGCAATAATTTCCTTAATTAATAAAGGATTTTTCTCATCTTTTCAGGATTTTATCTTTATCGGTTGGTCATGCTTTAGTGATTTAACAAGGATTTAAACCATCATCAAAAAGTTTCCTAATCTTTATGATACACCCTGCGCCTGTAAAATAAATTAATGTCACTGTCTAGAGGAAGGTAAATAGAGTATAGCTAGCTGGTTCTGCTTTCCATTGATAAGCTAGCTGATCCAAATATCAGCAAGTTTCTGCCACACACAAACAATGACAAAGAAGCTTTATGTCTAATCAAAACATCTCTAAAACCAGAAATGTCTCAATTGCACTGAACACTGCCAGGATATAATATGGTTTTCCTAAAATAAAGAGAGCATCCTGCGCAAGATTCTTTTGACTGGTGCTGAAAAACCTGAGCCTAAACACCCATTACATGAGGTATCATAATATATGATCTAAAGTTGGTGTTTCACACTCATACATGACATGTTTACCTTGTGAATAAACCTCAGCGCATAATTTATTAGGCATAAATATCTAATTTAAAAAAAGGCACATACCATTTCTCTCTTGGATCGTCGACTTAGCTTTCTTTTCAAAGACTTTGTCATCTTTTTTTTCTTCAGATTTAGACAGACAACACTGTAAAATAGCAAAGAAAAATACATCGTTATAGTATAAAAGCCAATCCAGGTAAAGAAAATTATGTAAAAAATATATTCAAATCATGCAATTGGCAATAATGTAATGTAATTGGCATTGCATCGTATGCTTTAAAATCAACATAAGAACAAAATAATGTATATCATAATTTTTTGCTTCGTCGCCAGATAAAAGACAAATATTTAATGCCATAGCGTGTGATCATGATAGTAAGTACAAACTATCACACGGTCAAATTTGGATTATATTCCATCGCACGAGGCGAAGCTGCGTGTAATGGAATAATCTCAATTGAACCAACATTTGACATGACACGCATCGCAATATTTTAGGGGTCATTTTATGATAAAAATGTGAATGTAAAGAAGTTTTATCTACGGATCCCATGGTCAATATAAAATAATAAAATTCTATCTTGCGAAAAATCAGTAACAATTTAACTCACATGATCTGTTGCAGGTACTGGTGGAATGCCTTCTTCTAAACTGCCTTCTTTTGAATAGCTCATCTTCTAAAAAAGAGAAGATAACACAAAAGTTAACACAACTTGATAACAATTGAAAGCTATTTAACATTATTCAACACTAAAGTTTAAATAAATGTGTGATATACAAGAATATATCTTAATTAGAAGATTCATAAAATAATTCAAAAATTGAACTTACTGTTCCAGACAGTATATCATTGCAAGTGCTTGACAAATATTTCATAAGCCAAAGGCGAGTGCAATTCTTTTCACTTCTATGTCCATTACCAATGAAATATATTCATGTATCAAGCAAATTAAATAAGATTTATACTACCCGGACTGTTTTGATAAACATAAAAAACAATTATTCCGAACTAACAACATTAATCTCAGCGAAATTGAAATGTAGACAGGGCTTAAAATACACAAGGGCTAGACCCAATGGTGGCTTTACTATGATTCATGCCTCAGCATACTAAAGCCACATAACTTCCGATTGGATTTTCCTTCAGCAAGATTTCAAAATTGATGTCCAAATTTAGTCGAAATTACCTGTTTTGAGGATAACAACTTGTACTTAACAATGGTTGGATCTGCTTCAATACTGTTTTAACTTCAGCTGACCTTTAATTCATGAGAAATAATGCTCGAAATAAAAGCACTACATGTAGAGCACGAAAATTCATTCTGTTATTCGCCATTTTGTTTTGTGTGACATATTAAAAAGACTGTGCTGTTGATGTTCCGAGTCACTGGTAAGTCACTGGAGGTATTCGATGTCAGAATTTGGTGACACCAGGAAGGTAGCACTGGTACCGAAAATATTATACGTCACAGGTCTAATACAGTGGATGTCAATTACAACAAACTGGCCGCTTGATGCACATATTATCGAAGAATTTGGAAGCATTAGCATTATTTAGTGCCTTCAGAGATGTTTAATTTTCTTGATTATTCTTTAATTAGAAACATATTAAGAAGATCCAAATCAACGTCAATCCAATCTAACCATATTCAAGAACATATTTGAAGGTATGTGAACTGTAAAAATAGTAGGTTTTTTTTGCAAATTTTCGTGACGTTGTGAGTCTATGGAGGGTAGTGGTACAGTGTATCTACGATACACTTGTACTACGGTACCTATTGGGACAACACAAGGGCTATAATGGGCCCGGGAATGGGCCCTGTTCTGCTGCACCCTTGCTTGTCATTGCAGAGAAACAAGATATATTAGCCTGCTACTGCCCTTGATTTGGGAGGCATATTTTGCATCCCATTAGCTTGCTACAAGCGCATTAGATGCCAATCGTTGCCAAAGTCAAAATTATTATAGAGCCCCATTGTGTAATTAAGGCACATTATGCCCCTTACAGTCAAATGTGAGTTTACTGTTGCGTTTTTGAAAAGCAGGACGAGGTGACTATTTAATATTAATATTGTAATATTTTGGGGTAAATTCACCTGATTTAATATTTTTTTGTTTCCTAGTGCATTCTGGGTAAAAAGCTTATGAAAAAGCTTTAAACAATGGATAATTGATGGAGGCAACTAAGCTGCTTCCATCGTTCCGTCCAAGGACGACCGATGATGATGATGGATAATTGAATATTTAAAAAATATAACATACATCACGCGGGTGACTTGTGGACGCACGCGGGCAACAGTAAACTCAGTTCTAGCAGGTGGCCGAATTGTCAAGCCCTGGCAAGGGCCAAAAAAAATAGTTGTGTTGCCCTCATCCGGCCACCTCATCAGGCCAGGTCAAAATTCTGAGAATGTGGGCCGGGTAATTTTTTTTTTATATAAAGAATTCCTTCTTTTTTTTCAAGATTTTTAAGATTTTATTTTTCTTCAAGATTTTTTCTTCTTTTCAAGATCTTCTAATCTGTGAAAATTGCACAGAGATGGGCAAGAAACCAAATATTCACCATTGGGTTGAAAATATATCCAGTAAACGTTTTCCGTAGTATCTTCACACATGTTGACTGAAATAATAGGTATAAAATCGTTGATTTGGTAATATTAAAAAATAAAAAATAAAAAAATCCGGCCAGCCGTCCTTCATGATTTTAGGCTTGTGAGGGCAACACAACTATTTTGCTGTTGGCCTAAGTGGGCATATTTGCCAGTATTTATTACATTTAATCCAAAAGTAGTGCTTCCACACATGGCATATTCTACCCTTCATACATGTATATCAATTGTTTAACTCAATACCTAAATATTTTGTGTCGCTTCAAAACAATTCTTGGTTGCGTTTTGCCAGAAAAATGATGAAATTTTAGTCATTTTGTGGAAAGTGTACATTTTGCCAGAAGCCTATTTGCAGTTAATCCAAAAGTAGCGCTTCCACACACAAAATGGCATCGTCTATCCTTCATATATCGATAGCTGAACTTGATACCAAAATATTTTAAGTCGCTACAAAACAATTCATGGTTACGTTTTACTACAAAACAGATGCAATTTCAGTCATTTTGGGGAAAAACTATTTTTGAAATTTCATTTTCAAGCTTTCATTGAAAGTGCACTATTATTACATTAAC
The DNA here is from genome assembly GCA_035610835.1 of Ophiura sarsii. NCBI lineage: Eukaryota > Metazoa > Echinodermata > Ophiuroidea > Amphilepidida > Ophiuridae > Ophiura > Ophiura sarsii. Next base: position 57,452,302 of record CM069447.1, on the reverse strand, counting down.
AAACAGGGAATCCTCTACGCTTAGGCCTAAAAAAAAAGTTTGATTAGCCTAAATTAAACCCGACCGACTCTAAATACATCGCCGACCCTGAAGATTTTTTTATTATTTTGAGGGAGGAATAATATATATATAAAAAATATATATAAAAAAATATATATAAAAATTGAAGTATTAAAGTTTCTGACTGTTTGCTTTCATTTTCGGCTACTTTAAGTCCCCAAAGCTGGTAATTTCAACAACAACAATATCCTGACCCACCTACCCTACCTTCCCACAATGCCCCCTCCACATCTAAACCACCCTTTCAACCTCCCCTCCCCTCCCCTGCCCACCACAACTCCCCCACCCCACCCACCACAACCCCTTTACCATCACAATCCCCACCACAAACTCCCTCCCCTTCCCATCCCCACCACAAACCCCTCCCCTTCCCATCCCCACCATAAACCCCTTTCCCTTCCCATCCCCACCACAAACCCCCTCCCCTCCAATCCCCACCACAAACCCCCTCCCTTTCCCATCCCCACCACAAACCCCTTCCCTCCCATTCACAAAACCCCTCCCCCACAACAAACCCCTCTACCACCACAAACACCCTACCCACCCCGCGGCCTACCCTCCCCACCCCACGGCCTACCCTCACCCACCCCATGCATCCACGCCACCACAACCACCTCCCCATCACAATCCACCACCCTAAACCCCTTCCCAACCGCACCACAAACCCCTACTCCACCACAAAACACCTCCCCCACCACAAAACACCTCCCCCACCACAAAACACCTCCCCCACCACAAACACCCTACCCACCCCACCCCTAGGCCAACCCTTCCCACCCCATGCATCCATGCCACCATCCCCCTTCCCCACCACAAACCCTCTCCCCAGGGCCATCCCATTTCCATTCGCCACCACAAACCCCTGCCCTCCACCACAACCCCTCCCCACCACTAACCCCCTCCCTAACCACAAACACCCTCCCCATCACTAACCTCCTCCCAACCACAAATACCATCCCCATCACAAACACCCTCCCTATACCCCCACCTCACACCAAACTCCCCTATTACAAAAATCACATGGTATCGATTATCGTTGCACCGCCCATCACTACAAACACTTTTTTACAATTTAATTATATTGTTACAATAAATTATAGTCTAGACAAAACTTTTGCTTGATGCTGAATGGATGTTTCTGACACACCCTTGTATTTCATTGGCCACAAGTACTCATTTAGGCTAGTGGATCCACCCAGATATAGTGCTGGGAGATATCAAGCCCCTCAGTCTCAAACCCAAAATAACAAAATGTTCTTCATCTCTTCAACAAGCATCATAATTTGCATATAATTCAAATAGGAAATCAAACATAAACCATACCTCAACAGATGTTTACTCTATTGGAACAATTATTTTTGGTTTCAAACACGAAAAATAGTGAATTTATTACACATTTTTGTCTTGGTGGCGAAATATGGCTCCTAAATTAGTGGGCAAATTTGTCCACCTGCACGGAATGATCCCATAAATATCTATCTATCTTACCTTAGTTAGGATGTAATGAAAATATTATTTGATAGTAGCGAGTGCCGAGAAATCTTTCACGCCGGCCTGGATGTCCAGTTCAGCTTCAAAACACTTTCAAAATTGCATGTATTGACTGTACTTTCGGATAGATCGTTCAGCGAATGCCCGATAAAAGAGGTTGTAAGAAAGTGACTATAATAGTTACGAGGCACACATGATGTAGGTTGTGTATAACAAGCCACGTTTATTACTTCTTTGTATACCTTTGAGGTAGTGTATCTTACATCTCCCTTTCTTTATGGAAAGATGTGAACTGGATATTAAATTCCATATGAGAGATTAATAGTGAACAGCTTGCATTTGTATTGTCCATAGCAAAGCTTAAGGTTCACAAGATGATATTAGAGTCTATGAATTCTCTCATTTCAATTAGATGCAATTGAATAAATTATTCAGAATCAGAACAGATCTGAAATATCAAAATCAGTTGGGTATAAGAGTTCTGCATTGACTTTGACTGATTATCATCAACATGATGAATGATCACATTAATTTTGATCTGAGACTTGCAATGTGTATTATGCCTTTTCACAACAAAATTTTAGGTTGCTAAATATAACTAAAGTAAACAAATAAAGTTTCCAAAAGAAATGCTCAGATTTGAGTATCCAAACTAACAAAGGGGTTTTAGATATCCAAGCGCTGTGGTGGTTTACTGCATCTTCCGCTTCTGGTAGTGTACACAGGCGGTGGTGTCTCCTTGCGGCTGGATGTTGGTCTGGGTCTTGGTGACTCTGGTGGTCTATTTCTGGACTCGGCTTGTCTATTTCTGGACTCGGCTTGTCTAGTTCTGGACTCGGCTTGTCTGGTTCTGGACTCTGGTTGTGGTTTCTCAGGTCTGGGTCTCTCAGCGGCTGGTGTGGGTATTGGCTTGTGTGGGTGGTCTTTAGGTGTTGTAGACCGTGGGGGGTCAGAGGACTTGGCAGGTCTCTCAGCTGTAGCTGTATATTGGTTTCTGGGATTGGGGACAGCCACATAGTCTTGATTTGCTTTAAAGGTTGAGAGTCTCAAGTCTTTTCTGTTTCTGCGGTATTTTCTGCCGTTGTATTCAACTACATACGACCGTGGACTGTGAAGTTGAATAACTTTGGCAGGAAGCCATTTATTGGTACCGGGAAGAGGGGTCATTCTTACAGGATCTCCGGGTCGAAGTGGTGGAAGATCTTGATCACCTACTTTATTGTTGTAATAACGCTCTTGGGTTGATTTGTCCTTAGAGAGACGTCTCTTGACTTCTTCTGGGTTGATTGGTTTTGGTATGAGAAGATGTCTTGCTGCAGGGAGTTTATTTCTTGGTCTGCGTCCCATTAGGAGTTGTGCGGGTGAGAGATCACAACTAGTCAGTGGTGTGGTGCGATAATCTAACAACGCTAAGTACTTGTCATTGCACTTTTTCCACATATTTTTGACTGTTTGTACTGCTCTCTCTGCTTCACCGTTGGATTGTGGGTAATGGGGTGATGATGTTTTGTGTTGTATTTGGTATTCCTTACAGAAGTTTTGAAATTCGCTCGATGAGAATTGAGGACCATTGTCTGTCCTCAGAATCTCCGGGATTCCATGGCGACTAATTTGTGATTTAAGAACTTCTATGGTTGATGCACTTGACTGATCGACGAGTTTATCTACTTCGATAAACTTGGAATAATAATCAACTGTCAGTAGATAGGTATCTCCTTTCCAAGCAAACAGATCAGATGCTATCTCAGACCATGGTAAGTCTGGGATCTTGCTTGGTGTCATGGTTTCCTTCCTCTGCTTGTTTTGGTATGTGTTGCAGATGGAACAATCTTCAACCATGTTCTGAACTTGTTGACTCATTCCTGGCCAGAAGAGTGTTTCGCGTGCGCGCTGCTTACATTTATTGATACCTAGATGTGATTCGTGTATCTGTTTCAGCATATCGGATCTGATACTTGGTGGTACGACAATTCGCATTCCTTTGTACACAATCCCATCCGACACCGCGAGTTCATCTCTGTATGGCCAATATTCTCTTACTGAGTGTGGAGTGTCATTTCTTGTGTCCGGCCAGCCTTTGATGATCATTGAGTGTAATTCATTTAGCTCATTTGCTGTACGCGTTTGAAAGTCTTGATATCTACTCGGAGTTACTGCGACAAACTCAGCCATGTTTACCATGATTGGTTCTTCATCGGGCTCCGTTTCTGGTAGATTTGCTCTGCTCAATGCGTCTCCTATGGGAATATCAGTACCCGGTTTGTACTTGACATCCAGATCATAGGGCTGTAGCCGTAGTAGCATTGTTTGTAGTCTCATGGGAGCAGCTAGTAATGGCTTGGCGAAAATTGACTGTAATGGCTTGTGGTCAGATTCTACCTTTACTGCTTTACCAAAAATGTATTGGTGGAATTTCTTGCATGAGTGTACAATTGCTAGCATTTCTTTCTCTATTTGTGCATAATTTTTTTCTGTGTGTGTCATTGCGCGCGAAGTGTATGCGACTGGACGACCTTCTTGTAGAAGTACGCCTCCTACAGCATAGCTACTTGCGTCACATTGGATAGTTACTTCCTTCTTCACGTCATAGTAGGCTAATACTGGCGACTTTGTGCAGAGATTCTTTAGCTTTGTAAAACTTTTCTCTTGCGGTTTGTCCCAGTGAAATTGGCAATCTTTCTTTATGACGTCGCGTAGTGGACCATCTATCTCACTTAAATTTGGGATAAATTTCGCGAGGTACGTAATGATTCCGAGAAATCTTCTTACTTCTTCCTTGGACTCTGGCTTTGGTAGCTCTCTGATCGCTCTTACTTTGTCAGGATCAGGTTTCAGTCCTTCAGCAGTAAGAATATGTCCTACGTACTTCACCGACTTCTGCTTTATATGACATTTGTCAAAGTTAAGTCTGAGGTTCCACTCTGTCGCGCGATTAACGACTTGACGCATGATCTTATCGTGCTCTTCTGCACCCCTACCGGTGATAATTATATCATCCATAATAGCTCGCGCTCCTTCAATATCATGAAGCATTTCATCCATAACACGTTGGAATAACTCTGGCGCGCTCTTTATACCGAATGGCAATCTAAGCCATCTGAAGCGACCGATACATGTGTTGAAGGTAGTGAGAAGACTTGATTCATAATCAAGTTTAAGTTGCAGGAAACCAGATTTTGCATCTATGACTGAAAATGTGTTTGCTCCGGGCATACTTGCGACAATTTCTTCTACCGTTGGAATTGGGTAGTGCTCACGACGTATCGCTCGATTTAAGTCTTTAGGATCCAGACAGATTCTTATTTTGTCACCTTTCACTACCGTGCACATCGAACTAACCCAATCTGTAGGTTCAGTCACCTTTTTGATGTGACCGTCAGCTTCCATTTCTTTAAGCTTATCAATGACTCTTTGTGCAAGCGCTTGTGGAAGTTTTCTAGGACCGTGCACGACTGGTGTCACTGTTGGATCAATTTTGAGTGAGAACGTTCCTGGTAGTGTGCCTGTGAGATTTTTCAATTCAGGATACTGGTCAATGTTGTTGACTCTGGCAATTAAGCTTAGTGCTTTACTGGCTCTTCCTGACAAAAGAACCGGTTTCTTTTCAGCTTTTACTACATAGAAGTCTATGTCTATGTGTTGATCTTTGTATTTTGTTGTCAATTTTACTGTTCCTACTAGTTGTAAGGCATGGTTTGAATAACTTTCAAACTGATGTTGTGTTTTTCTAAGTTTCTTTTTGCATTTTAGGGACTCATAGACGTTCAACGGCATTATTGATTCTTTTGTTCCTGTGTCTATTTGAACTGTGACGGGTTGGTTTTCTATCTCAATTTGTTCATACCATTCATCTTCAGAGTTGCCCATAGCATTTATCAAATCATTTTGATGGACTGAGTGTGCATATTCATCATCATCAGTTTCAGGTTGACTATCATAATCTGAATTGTTGTAGTCGCTTTCATAATCATCGACGTAATTAGACTGCGATTGAGATGATTTTTGTCTCTTTCTACAAACTGAGGCAAAGTGATTTGGTTTGTGACAATAGCCACATTCTTCACCTATGGCTGGGCATTTTTCATGCGTTTTGTGTTCATTGTATCCGCATTTGTAACATTTTGCACCATTGTTACGCTCAGTACGCTGCGAGTTTTGTCTATAGTTTCTGTTATAGCCAGCTCTATTTTGTTTAGGATTTGTTTTGTTTTGATATTTCCTTCCTTTTGAGGATTTGGATAGAGCATGTATTTTAGCATCTTCGCCTTTTATAGCCTTCATGCTTTCTTGTGCAGTTTCATGATTTTGCCCTATTTCTACCGCCATGTCTAATGTTAATGTGTCGCCTTTGTCTAGACATTTTTCGCGTACGGCCTCATGAAACGATCGCAATACAATTGAGTCGCGTAACATTCTGTCGTTATCAGCGTAGCCACAATCTTTGACTAGTATCTTTAGATCTACAACGAAATTATCAAACTTTTCGTTTTCAGCCTGCTTACGGTTATTGAAATTTACCGTTGCTCTGATTTCGTTCTTCTTTGGTGCTACGTAATTTGTAAACTTTGCGTATACTCCCGCGAGTGTGTCTTTTTCGGCTGCTTGATCTTCTACGGCTGGGGCCCAAGTGAAAGTTTCATAGATTTCTCTACCCTTGTCACCGATGTATGTCATGAGGTAGTTAACCTTTGCTTTTTCATTTTTATCTGACAATGGGCCGTCGAAAGTAAATTGGCTATGCTGTTTAAAGCGCTTCCATTCTTTCGGCAAATCACCGGCATTCCAGTTCATAGTGGGCTTATTTGACGATGCCATGTTGAACTGTGCTGGTAAAACTAATATTATTCTAGAGTCTGCGTAACCGAGACAGCTATTTGTAGAGTATGGCTCTTGCTTTGTGTACGTATGTAATGTATGTCAGTGCGTGTCCGCGCCTCAGCAAGCATGCGTGCGTTTGAGGTGTAATCTGCTGTGTTAATGACGCGTAATGTAATGTCGCATTTCATGTACGCGCCTCGATATTCCGATCGAGGTGTATCTTTGCTACTCTGCCTCAATTCAAGGTATACTATTACAATATTAATAAAATCAATCCGAATTGATTTCGCGTGAAATAGGTCAGAGTCTTCTCTAATGCTATACAAAGTTGATTTTTTAATCAATTCTGAATAGGTTTAGGGTCCTTTAGTTCATGATTAGGCTTACTAATAGCCAGCAGATACTGTTTCCATTCACCAGCTTGCGTACGGTCGTCTGGTGGTCGTCACTTGTTGACATGACAAAAGGTTCAAAATTTTGCACCTTGGCGATTTTTGTGCATTGCTTCAACTTTTCAAAGTTAAAGTACAGGCTTAATTTATTTTTTTATACGTCAAACCTTCCTTGTGGAGGTAGTTGAGTTCTTTTATTGACATCATTCACCCTGATGACTTGATGAGAGTCTGGTTTTTTGATGTCAATATCGTGTTTTCTGACACCATATAATAGTTACGAGGCACACATGATGTAGGTTGTGTATAACAAGCCACGTTTATTACTTCTTTGTATACCTTTGAGGTAGTGTATCTTACAGTGACTATGCAGTGTTGCCAAAATGGTATGTCGCCTAAAATGATCTAGGGTCTGGGTAGCTCAATTTCTATATAAATTGTATTGAGATACAAAAGTAGCAAGAATTAACAGGGGGCCGGGGGCATCGTGACGGTGTTGATCCAAATCTAAATAATATAGGATATGTTTTGAATTTTAAAACAGCCAAATATATATAAAAGTTGCCCAATTGGGCTTGTAAAGGCATACCTATTTGTTCGATATTTGTTTGTACCGGGGATTCCCTATCCAACACGTCGCAAATCAGGTAGTCATGAGACTCAGGATGAGACTACGACTATCTAGCGGCCCAGCAAGGCCCCGTTTATACAGTAAAGAACTAAGACTAGCTGCAATTTAAAATGTTTAATTAACTAACTAATTAGCTAATTAATTAAGTAAATAACGCATTATTTGCATAATTCATGAATAATTAATTAATTAGCCGATTATTTTATTGATTTAAGCAATCGGCGGTAAACTTCAAAGACTTAGTCTCATTTCGAGTCTCATGACTACCTGATTTGCCTGATTTGCGACGTGTTGTATAGGGAATCCCTTTGTACCGGACCTTGTCCTTTATTGATTTTATAATCAATTTTGAAAATCTAGGTGAAAACAAAAAGTTGCACATTTTAATTAATTTCCAAAAATGGATTAATGAAAGAACGCCTTTTTTGTTCCTCGTATGTTAAAGTAGGAACCAGAATCTTGCCCGGCTTACAAACGGAAGCAGTTTACGGAGTAAAGCGTGTCAATCAACGCAATTTTATCAAGTTTGAAACTGGCCACGATAGTCTTGCTGCAACAGTCTCTTCCACATTTTCATCTCCCTTCGCTATCCGGGAGTTAAACGCCCGGTTAAACGATACGATTTATGGGTAATTTTAATGGTAACATAACAAAATGTCCACATTTTATGTTCTATATAATATATGCTTTACTGTATTACAATGCCATACTTTGAGATAAGAGTCTTATCTACGTTTGTACTGTACTGAAAGTGTCCCAGTTGTAGTAGTGTATTGATCTTTGGCTCTGAGTCTGACGTTAATCGGTTGTAATTATAACCCAAATCAACGCATTATCATCCTAAAATGTACCAATATACTGTTAAATAAATACACACTATTCTAAATTTTAAAGAATTTGATATTGCATTCAGATCTAAAACTCAGATTTATTCAGTTAAATTATAGAACTATTTAGTTTCTAAAACCATAATGTTTGAATTACGCCCTCATAGCCTACGTCTCAATTATAATAAACCTATGCGATATGAATACTCAGACTTGGTATTAGCGCCGCCAAGCGCCAACTGTAAATATTTCGATGTGATACCGCCACCAAGCATCGGTGCAGTATATTTTGGCATGATATCGCCACCAAGCGACGCGTTCGGAGTTGGCAACACGGAGAATTTGTAAACATGGGATGCTGTAATCTAGATTAACAGATTGTAATCTGTCATACAAATTAACATGGGATTGTGTACCTCAATCCCATGTATATTTGTATGTACTTCTACACGTATTGGGTGAGTATACATAGTAGTTGTATGAATTCAATTCAATTTTCAATTCAATTTATTAAAAAATAACATCGTGGCCAAAGGCCAAATTGCGCATTTTTTACAATATAAAAACATATACTATTATCATCAAAAATACATATAAATACATGATAAAACAGCGATAACATATAAAATACATAATTATGATTGCAAATCCCCACACAATTTTGTTTTAAGAATCCAAACACACACATTTACAAGCAAATGAAACCAACATTCTCACACCACAAGTGAACACTCACCCCTCCACACATAAATCCCCTATACCACACAATTCGACAGCACATGTATCCACTAAGCATGCACTCATACAAAAACTCACAAGCCCACCTACCAAACAACATTGCACATGAAAAGTACTATTAGCCACCGCCCCCCCCCCCCCCCCCCCCCCAATATGATACTGACCCAATATTGCACATTATCAAATAATCACAACATGTAAATGTAAACAGTACATAAAATCTCAATACATATATGTGACGCGTTCAAGAGGAATGAGTCGGATGTCGGGGAATCCCAAATTGAAATATGGCCAATTCAAAATGGTGGCTTACATAAGTTTTGATGGAAATTCATGTATACAATTTGACATAACTTTGGGACAAAACGTTGTATCGACATGGGGTTTTCAGTTTCTGAAAGCTCTAGGTGTCTTCTTTAAAACTGTATTAAAAACTCATTTTCGACCAGGGTCGACATCCGACTCATTCCTCTTGATCGCGTCACATATATGTATACTGGGCACTTGGGCAGTCACCTAAAAATGGCTAAAATGAATTGTTTAAAAGATTGACAAAATAAGGCACATGGCTGTTTTGAAAGCGGGATGTCCTGAACGGTAATTGTGAAACTGAATCTGCATTGCGTAATCTTCTGCTGAAATTCAAATCTGGTGTTGGGAAGGAGATGTTTTCTAATATTGTCGGCCAGGCCTGATGCAAATTTAAGACACTGATTTGTACTTCTACAAGCAAGGGATTTAAGTTGACAAACAGACAAAGCATCATCATAAGATGAGTAATCACGGCCAAGGATGGTTTTACATGCCCTTTTCTGAATTCTTTCAATTTCACACCTTTGTTTTGCTGTAATACTTGAGTCCCAAATAGGGGCAGCATATTCAAGTACCGGTCTGAGATAACTTTTGAAGACAACATTTAATTCGCTCTTATCAAAACCAAACTTTTTCAATGAACGAAGCATAAACATGATAAACAGGCGCTGGTTAGCTTTCACGAGCATGTTGCTAACCTGTGTGTCCCATTTTAAATCATTCTGAAGCCAAAGGCCAAGCACTTTTGCATTATCAACAAAAGGGAGGGACTCACTGCCAATTTTCAGCTCAGACGTAGGCTTAGATTTGCTAAAATTAATTTGCAGAGCCTGACACTTGGTGGGATTCAGTTTCAAAAGTTTGTTTCAGACCAATCCTTGAAATTATTCAAGTCATCTTGAAGGTTACCAATGACTTTTACATTGTGATTTTCTGCAAATGTTAAGTCTTCAACATATTTCCAATACTCTGTACTTGCATCAGAAGCTGCATCATTAATTAAAATTTGAAAACCAAGGGGCCCAAGTTTAGTGCCTTGCGGAACGCCCCCATTGATATAAACATAATCAGAAAGTGTGTCATTGTATTTTACACATTGTTGTATATTGTTCAAAAAATCACAAATCCAAGGAACTATGTTTCTACCCACGCCAATACCGATGATATTTTCAATAAGCAAGGTGTGACTAATGACCTTTCATCAATGACCTTATTAATCAGATATCCTTTACTTACTTAATTTATTGGGGTCATTACTGTATCACTCGCGATCTTTAGATGATCACCGAGGGTAATTAAATGATCACTAGGAGTCATTAAACGATCCTTTTGGATCATTAAATGGTTATTTGGGGTCATAGAATGATCACCTGGGCTAATTAAGCGACCGTCCGGGTCGTTATGATTGCTTGGGGTCATTACGCTATCACCTAGGGTCATTAAATCATCAAATGGTGTAATGAAATGATCACTCAAGATCGTATATACGTTATACGTAATTGGTTGACATAGTTTAACACGATATGCCTAGCTTTTGTTACGATTAGTGACGTCACATCGAGTATGTCTCCCTCTTTAGCCTTTGATTAACCCCTTAGCATACCAACTTTAGTTTTGGCAACACTCTGAATGTGCTTTAGGACCATTAAAAGGAAGTTCAATATGTTGGTTTGGGGAGTCTTGGGAATGCACGGAAGACCTCAAGTAGATACTACGCCTCCAATTAACTATATGATCATTGTCAAATAACCCTTGAATGCCCCTTTAATGTTAAATTTCACCCTATTTGTCATCATAAAACTATCTATAGAGGTCATAGACTACCGTATGTCATACTAGTTGCTGATTCATTCAAGCATCGCATGACAGATTAAGCAACTAGTGAAAATAAGTGGCAAATAAAACTACAAAACTGAGACAAGTGCCCTCTTTTGTACTCCCTTGTGCCTTAATTTTCTCTATATTTTAATAGCAGTTTTAAATACGGATTATTCAAAAATCATGTCAAACTGATTACTGGTGGAATCAGTACATTGTTGAAAGATATGAATTGCACCATATCACAAAATAAACAGTTTTGCCCAAAAACGGTAGTTTTATGCTGAAAATGTCATAAACTCGATTTCTATATTTGTCATCCCCCCCCCCCCCCCTCCCCTTCATTGGAAACCTTACTATCTCAGCACTTAATTTAGCCTAGATGTAGAGTTATAACAACAAATGCCGTGATACATTTTTAAAGCACATTTCCATTGTTTCCATTGCATTTTTGTAATGTAATCAGTTTAGATTTAGCGGTAGAGTCCGTGATGAATGTAAATTGCACAACTGAGTGATCCATAAAAAGAAGCAAACGTAACTCAACTAAAACATAATACAATAGATGAGTAATGGTAATGAAACGGTGTCATTTGTATTATTAGCAAGTGTAATAAATAATCGTCATAACCAAATTACCGTGTAATATTGGCATTGCTTCCGTGTATTAAAGGGTAGCAAAATGATTAAAGTTCGATCAAACACGTCTTGTTAGATTGCAATACCATTTGAGTTATCGAATACATTTTCTTGTTTCCAGGGTAGTCGAAACTTTCCCAGGCCATAGGGAAGCCCGATACTTGTTGTCAATTCAAATTTTACCTCTAATAAATGTTTTTATTAACATTTATTGAAAACGGTTAAATATGTGGATTTTCACGGTTGAATTAAATGTGTTAGTGTGCTATAAATGTTTGGGTAATTTTTATTGTTGATAATTTATATCAATATTTAATAAGCCAGATACAAAAATCGACATCATTGAAATGTGCTTTTAAATGCATTAACATTACAATGCGGGAGTGTGTTATATATAAATGCGTGTGAAATTATATTTTTTGAAATAAGCTGGCCAAAATTTGTCAACTTCATTTAAATATGTGTTGCAAACGAGGAAAAGTGCGGCTTTTTGAAAAGGCATGTACAATATTATTTTGAGAATTATATTTCGTCGCTGTGATAATGAACATTGAACCTTAATCAACTTAAAGTGTAATCATTTGACCAAGCTGGTTTGTAATGACCTTTGACCCCTTTCTGTCAACACTTTAAACTATTTATTGCTGTTTTGGTGAATAACGCAATCTGAGATCAATGGCGGTCAATCTGAGGATCTCTACAATGGCGGTCTGTGGACAGGTAATAAAAAGTGGGAGAAATGTGTAACTTTGCACAGTGACTTTTTAAAGATATCTGAAGGGTCACATATCAAAAAATGGTGTCTGGCTCCTTTACTTCTTGGTGATGTCAAGAACTGTTTGATACCCCCCTCGTATATGATTGAGTCCAAATAAGGTAAAATTTATGTCTTGTTGACATTTTTACATAACTTGTTGGCCAGCTTTTGCCTCTGGTACGGGGTGCGCGATTCTAATTCACTTCTTCTGCGGCCGTTGATCAAGTCTGTCTGATGATTAGGAGGTTAATTGGTGACTGATTATTCATGTATAAAATCATGAATATATTAGTCGGAATGGTATTTTAGCAGTGAATTAATCGCTCGGTTTTAAAATGTATGAACCACGCATCACAGCATAACAGTCGCAGAAATAATTGTATAATAACATAACGAAAAGTAATAGGAAAATGCCTTAATCGAAATGAGCTTCAACTTAAACATACATGACCATGTGGTATTGAATAACTGTGTTGACAAACGAACGCTTATGAATCGAATGTGTAGGCCTATAGGGTGAGTTAAACAAAAAGTATTGTGTACACATTTTTCAACTTATTTATTCTGGTAGGAAGTTTGTCTCATTAATTTCAGTTGATTAAAATTGTTTGAGGAAAACATGTTTCATGCCCATTTAGATTTTTAAAAAGTGCTCGATGTATAATAATTCGATAAACAGTGTTCATCACCGATACACTGTTTATCGATCGTAAAACATTCTTTTTTGCTGATCAACTGAATTTTTCGAAATAAACCTTATTGTTACGAGCGAAAACCTTTTTCTTCTTGAAAACTATGTTTATCAGAGTTTATCGTTAAATACGGTTTTCGGTCGATAAACATTGTTTTTCGATCGAACATAGTTTAACGATTAACTCAGTTTATCGATAAACATTGTTTTTTCGATTGAAAATCATTGTTATTTCAATGTGATAAACTGAGTTTATCGATCTACTATGTTTTTCGATCGTAAAACGATGTTTTCCGGCGATTAACACTGTGTATCAAACTATTATACATTGAGCTTGCCATACACTCTAATCCGATCATAACAAAAGCGTGATTTTAATTTTGCTCTGCTGAATTCACGAAATAATGACATTGTTTGTTCATCTAATGTATGAAAAGAAGATCTGAGTAAGTAAGTGTAATTGGCTATTGTATCTCATGCAGGTAGCCACTTAATCATACGTCATTGAGCAAAATACTCATTTTTTTGTGCGGATTCAAAATGCATTAAATTTAGGCCTACTTGTGTTGTATGACAAGTGGAGCATATTCACACTATTTAAGAAACAATGAGATATTTTAAAGCGCGCAAATATTTGTAATTTTGCTTAACACTGCCAGTATAACAATATCCAGGTGCGGCTACAGGGGGTGCTCGACGGCCCCTCCACCCAAAAAAAAAAGGAAAGGGAAGGGAAAAAAGGGAAAGAGAGAGGAAGAAGAGGGGACAAACGAAAAAAGAAAAAGAAAAGGGTAAGAGAGGAGGGGGTACAACAAGGCGGGAGGGGAGGCATGCGAGGGACATACGAACGTTTGAAATATATTGGAAGTTGGTCGGGATTAATACGCGTAATACTTTGGAGGTAGCTATATATGAAGTTTAATTTCTTTCTGGCGTAAGCCTATATAAAAAGCCAATATTAATCGGAAATGACGTGATTGCTTTACAATAAAATAATGCTCAAAAGTACATACCAAATCGCACTAAATGGGTTCGAAAATTGAAGGAAAAAAATCCAATTAAGACTCCCACCCCCAACCCCCCCCCCCCCCCCCCCCCCCCCCCCCCACCTGTTCGAGCTTTTAAACAATCTATACTTAAATCAAGAAATATCAGTATAATATGCTCAACTTCTTTCGTGCATTGATAAAAAACAAAATATTTATTAGAAATGAAGAAGTGGCTTTTCGATAACATTTTGGTCAAAAGTAACACAAGATCGCACCAAATGAGTTCGAAAATTAATTTACAACTTCTAAGAGGGAAACATCCCCCCTCAGACTCCCCCTGTCCGAGCATATCTCGGAGGACGGTGCTGTGCAACGCTTGGATGGTACTAGCACAATTTCATTTTGTTGCCCCCCCCCCCCCCCCCTCACATTTTGCTGGATCCGCGCCTGACAATATCATCAACTGTAATGTGTTTTGTCGCTCCTATATGATTTTTAGTGGGTCGGGGGGGGGGGGGGGGTTGGAGGTGTAGCTACTGGTTTTACTTAAATCACCATTGATACAAGTTCAATCAAACCCGTCATAATTGTGATCTCGCTTAAAATTGTAATGATGGAATGCGTGATGAAAGGTTTGCGTGTTGCCGTTTCAGTCAGTATCTCCTTTCATGTTTAAGCATATTATCAGATTGACATACGGAATACACCTAAGTTAGTTGCACAAGATTATAATTGCCAAAAAAAACCAAGTTCTTACCTTCAACAGCAAGGTAACCACTTATGCATATAACTAATACCTCCCAAAGAAACCCATGGAAATCCATGTCTGTTAGCATCAAATCTTCGAACTAATTGAACGTTTGCGGAGTATGCGGAAATACCAGGTTTAACTGGTCCACCTGCGTGTATCATCACGTGACAACCAAATATAAATCCAAGGTTTAGTGACACAAGGTCTTGTCTCTAATAGCTGCCAGTTGTTATATATGGGCTAGTATTATATTGCGGAGTAATTGGTATACATGTATAACTGTAACTCAGAGCAGCTATAATTGTATATAATGGGTTTTTATATAATTATGTGTTGAAAGGCACGATATGTAATAGCTGCCATACACTTATGATGCTATGCTGTGTGATAATGCAACCTTACATATGGCAGCTATTGTAGATAGGGCCTTTTGGCTCCCTCGAAATGGGCCACGTGAAATAACCACTCTTCCAGAGCGCAACTCTTACTTTCAGAAGTTTAGTACTAACAATACTCAATAGAAATACAACAAACAGGGTCAAAATCCATTTTATTTTCAATAGAAATGTATAATACATGGCAAAGGTGCAGTAATAAGGAAATGGAGACGTAAGTCTGAATTTGTTGCCACGCGTAACTTATCAATTGTTAATAATCGACATGTCAAATTTCATTTAAAGGTATGTGCACCGATCCACTCATTTTTTTCTTCATAATTGATACATTGGTATCAGCGTTTTTATCGCCATTTATTGGACTTTGGATATGTTTCTTATAAGTTTTTATGCAAAACATGCTCAATCACACCGTTAGTTCGTGCGCTTTTTTACTTGTTCTATGAGCAAAGTTGATGTCTAGTTACGATCCGATAATTAAACCAAATTTAGATTATTCCTACTCAAATTTTGAGAATAAGAATGTCATCTATGATAAACTTGTATGATGATTTAAAAACAAATCACGTGGCAAATCGGACCACCTAATATCTAGGCTATTTCAATGGTGATCGTATGTATTTCTATAACGTGTAGGCCTCCTGTGTGTATACTGCCTGAAAGCAAACAAAATATAATTGAAATAAGGGTTTCACATTATTTTAACATCAATGACCTGATATCCCTTTTAAAAGACATACGGTAATTTATCTTTTAAAAGACATACGGTAATTTACCATTTATATGTGTTTCGTTGAAAGTGCTATAATTGGACAATCATTTTAAAGTGATGTTACAATTAGAGAATAAAGGATTGTTTTTAGACCGTACCCGTGTTATATTGTCTGACATAAATGCGGACGATAGTATTATTTTAAGTAGAACAACGACGCCGCAGGCGGAGTTGTTCTACGCAAACAAATAATACGATCGAACGCATTTATGTCAGACAATATAACACGGGTACGGTCTAAAAACAATACCTTTACTCTCATTCTTAAACAATCATACTTTAGACTTTATCAGAGAAATAAGTACAATTTATTGTCCACATTTGACAACTTTTACCCCTGCTAGGATCGAATAACCCTTTTGACCAAAGACCCTGAAGCTATAAAGTGTCTGTTTTTCAGGTTTTTAAGTCTGCTGTCATTGTTGACTAAAGCAATGCCACGTGTGGGATTTACATAAAAAATGTGCTGTAGAGAATGACCACTAGCCGGCCATTACGCTAATTGTATCATAATTATTATCAAAAATGTCTGGAAATGGAGCAGATCGGAACTTACCAGTCTTACCGGCTCGTAACATGCAAACAAAATGGCGACGAGAAAACGCATGCGTTGATATGTTGATAGACGCCCAATTTGGTGTCACAATTCCACCAATTGGTGTCAGAATTACACCAATTTGGTGTAAGAATTACACCAATTGGTGTCAGAATTACACCAGTTGGTGTCAGAATTACACCAATTGGTGTCAGAATTACACCAATTGGTGTCATGCTGCTTCGACGCCTCTAAAAACCGTGAGCTTTCCCGCCAACTATTGACGCCCTTGGAGTTATTTCAATTAATCTGACACCAATTTTGGTGTAAATCACTAAATGATCACTGAAAGGTGTCCGTCGGACACTTAACGGTGTCACGTAAATTATGTGCAAACCCATATCAGTGATGATTACACCAATTTTGGAGTCAAAATAACGCCTTTGTAAGTGTCATTTACAGTTGACTCCAAGAAGGCGTCGCTGTGACACCACTTTATTTTTCAGTGTATGGTAAACTTAGGGTCGTTTTGGTGATTTATAACCTATTGTCTTGACATATCGTTATACTTAACAAATCCATGAACATGTATTTGTTGTACAAAAAAGCTAATATATAAATGTCGTGTTTTAACAAAGTGACGTCACTGTGTTATACCAACCACCGACGATATGTGCAATCTCTATCGTACTCTTTTAGATATAGTATATCGCATGCAACTGTCTACATGAATTATTTTGCAATATGAATACATCATTGTGTCTGGCGACCTGCCAAAACTCCCTGGATGTATGGTGTCATATAAATGTCACGAAACGGAAGTATGTGATAAAATACTAATAAACCTGTCTATTACGATAATGTTAAACCCATATCTTTCAAATCTTATAAAACATAACCATTATGAAAGCGTTTTCCAACCACACGTTTCGTTAAGGGGCAGAGATACTTGGATCGCCATTCACACGTCGCGACGGCTAGTAAAACATATACATGCGCGACACAAGCGCACCCCGACGTGCGCATGCTCTGTATGTGACGTAAACTATCGGTTAAATCTTGATTTATATTCTCTAACGTCTTAAAGTGTAGTTGTTTACTTCAAATATTGACGTCACTCCGTTAAGGACCCGGCTTGAGATTGCTCTGTATTTAACTTCCGGCACACATGTCGCCGTATGTAACGTATATAATGTTTTAATGTTGTAATGCTAGATGTGACATGTTTTTTACAACGCCCATTCTAAAAATACAATATTGTTCAAATATACATGTCTTTTGTACAAAATGTATTCATCATGTTCATAGTGCGCGCAATTCACATCATCGTATTACATTTTCTTACGTTTCGGTATTTCGTAAAGGCACCGAAATTTAATCGTTTTCTTTTTCTTAGAAGTCGAGATTTGGCACGTATTGGTAAATATCATTCAATCCTCCCTACACGATGGTTGTATATATTTAAGTCGAACTGTTCATATTCATAGCATTTGTGTTTCTCCAGTTGTATTAAGATGTTGCTACCTATATGATAGCGGTGTGAGATATGAGATAAACTGGGGAACCATGCGCGGGTACTTTATAGCACTTTTCCGTTAGGGTTAATTGAACGCGAAAATAGTGCTCAACCTTAACCTGGGGCGCGATTTTGAAATAAAACTCTCAGGGAATAAACACATTTCAAATCATTTGAGGAAACTGTTACCGCCGGCGCCGCTGCGGGAATCGAACTCATGTCGCCTGCATTTAAGATGTTGCTTGACCTTTTTTTTCTCCACTGAGAGTTGTATTCCCAAAAGCCCGCCACTTGGGCTAGGGTTATCATAATCCCGTCAATATCCCTCTCCACCTTGCGAGATCTTAAACCTAATTCCCTAAACCCAGTGTATAACAACAAAATGAAACTCACATAGTTGTCCAAAGTATTCATGGATGGATTGCTGTGAAGAATTAGATGGCAGAATATCGCCCTCTGGAGTCGTGAATTCATCATCTACGTCATCATTCCACGTCTCGAGAAGACCACGCGTGTGATTATAAAATGACCGTGGTCCTCGAAAGCGTATTGACATCACCCGGTTGATACCCAAAGTTGCTTTCAGCTCCAAAGACGCACCACCATCAAATATAAGTAGAATGCCACTGTCAGAAAGGTTGCTGCCACGAATACGGACACCTGCATAACGATTATTATACAGGTAAACCATTCGGATGAGAAAACAGTTATACAAAACAGGTATACAGAGAACATGTAATCGAGTAAATTTGACCTGGTTCGGTACACAGAGAAAGATTCCGGGATGCGAACCCCTCACCGTACAACAATATAGGAATATATGAGGAGAACACAAGATTGGGAAACTTATATCGAAGACAGGCTATAATCTATTTCACTCCAAACTAGAACTTATTAAACAGAGTTTTACCAACGGAAATAAAAATTCGCTAACGGAAAGTGAAGTTACATTGATTTTAAGACCCGATTTTAGACCAATTGTAACGATGCTTAGTGGAAGGTTTAATGTTGAGCGACTATGATCGCAAAGATAACGTCACCTCTATCGACCATACATCCAAAGTCCATCAATATCATGCATAGAACCCCGATAGACAATATTCTTCGATGAATGACAGCATTATACATGTATAAATGTACAGTAAATTGACTCCATTAAATTGTCTCCGTATACCTTACTGATAAACGGCTAAAACGGTGAGATTTAAAGCGTTCTTACCTAAACAAATCATGGGGAAATTTAAATTATCGAGACCGTTTCACAAGTTTCTCCTTTTCCAGTAATGAATTCCACATGCAAAATGTGCAAAGGGGCATTAGCATGATTTTCAGTGCTTGTATGTAGTTTATGTAAAAGTTTAACGATCTGTTTTAAGATCCAACTGACTGATTACCTTTCAGCTTACGTAAGCATTCATGCCAAATACTGAATGTTTAATGACAATATTGAATTGGAACTCGTGCAACCTTTAAAGCGCGCACCCGGTAAAGGAAAATAAGAAAAACGTAATTAAACATTTAGAGTGTTTGTTAGTGTAACATGGCTAAACAGGTGGACATCAATCTATCCAGCTAATGGAATACATTAATATTGACATTTTCGTTTTTCATGGTGAAGTTAGCAGGTAGTATCGATTGTCTTACGGTCTTACTATGGTTATTGGTTGAAAAACTAAGCGAGACATTGGCTAATGACAGGTGGTTATTGATGTGATAGTCACACAATATATCATACTACATGTATATTTTATTGTTTACACTGTTAGTGTTTATCTTTTGAGTTTAGAATAAATTGTCACATGGATAATCATAATAACATATAGTTATTAATTTCATATCGTTTAAAGTTAAACAATATTTTATATTTTATATTATCATCTTCTCACCGATATAGTGTATACTTTTCGTATATTTGTACTGATTTTTCATCTTTTTTATATTAACGTATTGTGTCGCATAATATATCATCCATTAATATGCACATTGTGGTGAATATTAATTTCATCAGACATATTTGTTATTATCTTGTTTATGTTGATTGATTTATTCCAACATTTCTTTTATATTGTACAAAGCTAAAGAACATAGTATTTGTTGAATACTCAGATTATTTGACTCTTTGTACGTGTGAAGAAAAAGCAAAATCGTGAGTAATAATATGACACGGAACTGTGTTAGGTACGTACAACTGCTGATACGCTGAAACTATCTACAATATTCAACTCACATTAATGGGAATACAATACCCTATGTGTTTCATAACAAGCAAGCATATACATATTTGTTTCCTATCGGAGACTTTTTTTTGGCAACACGTCGCGTTAAGTGTTCAGCTGTAACGCCTCTGGCAAATTTTACATCAGAAATTGATCTCGCCCCGAAGGCTTCGTAATGTTTTATATACAACAGATATCTAGCCCATTATTCACGGAAGATGCCAAATGTTTCTAAACACCAGAGGGATGTCAAAAAGTAATGTGAAGTATCCGAACTGATTATTCGTGAAAGTTGCCATTAATAGGATTGTAGACATCAATGAGGCAAATGTGTGGTATTGTTGAATTTTATATTTTTCGACTTACGAAAACAGCTACTCCAACATATTCAATGGGAACAATGGGTTCGGTAACTGGTTAGTTTTATAAAGGGCCTCCTACATTTCCACCACAATCGTTGTTATATATCATTAACGCATTGTAAAAAGCTTTATTACACAAGTTTTGCATCAAAAATAGATCTCACCCCAAAGCACTTTAATTTCAAAATCCATAACGCATTTACCCCACTAATGGCGGAAGTTACAAACTTCATCTGACACCAGCGGGATATCCAAAATCAATGTTTCATATCTGAGTATTCTTGGAAGTTGCGATCAATTGAAGTGTGACCATAAATGATTCAAAATGGTGGCATTGTTGAATGTTATCTTCTTGATATTGACAAATAAAAGCTTTTCCAACAATGTTCAAATGAAATAATGGGCTCAGTATCTGGATAATTGCATTGCATGTAGAGCCACACATATATTTCGGGAGATCTGTAATTATAATATTAACCAGGTGATTTATATAATTAATCAGAAATACGTTTGATACAGATAACATGCCAAGTCATATCAGTGACTCTCCGAATTCTTAACCAGTTAAAGGAAACAAAGTCTTTAATATCAGATACAAGTAGGGTGCATGTAACAGCATGTTGGCAAAGGGCAAAGGAAATCAAATTGCTAGTATAAATTCTCAACTACATACAAATATCTTTTTGTGATGTAGGTTATCAAAATGGACATGTCGATGAAAACATGAATTTAGATTATCAAGGATATTTTGGACTTAAGGGGGGACTTAAGGAAGTTTTTGATTTGATTTTTTGAATTTTGTGAATGCTGTAATAATTGAACTATTAATCAAATGTGTATAAAAGTATACATTTTTGGAAAGGAAATGGATCAGAGAATCCAAATTTGGCGTCAATTTTGACCAAAAAAGTAGATTTTTTGAGAAAATCACAAAATTCACTTTTTTGACCCAATTTTTTTTTAACAAAGCTAACAAAAAATAATTTTGAGTAAAAAATTGCCAAATCACTTTATAATGATGTTAAGATACTAATGAAGGGACGAATTTTTTTTTTTTAAACCTAATCTAATATTTTTGAAAATGTTGACCAAAAAGTGCCAAAAAACGTGAAAAAATGGATTTTTTATTTTTTTTTACACTTTTTTGTCAAAATTTCAAAAAATATTGGATAAGATTTAAAAAAATAAAAATCGTCCCTCCAGTAGTGTCTTAACATCATCATCAAGTGATTTGGGCATTTTTAACTCAAAATTATGTTTGTTAGCTTTGTTCAAAAAAATTGGGTCAAAAAAGTGATTTTTTGTGATTTTCTCAAAAAATCAACATTTTTGGTCAAAATTGATACCAAATTTGGATTCTCTGATCCATTTCCTTTCCAAAAATGTATACTTTTATATACATTTGAGTCATGGTTCAATAATTACAGCACTAACAAAATTCAACAAAAAACTTCCTTAAGTCCCCCCATAAGGCTGGTTTCTATTATCCATGTCATGTGTGTGCAGATCCGATACTGGCATTTTTGTATGTATGCTGCGTGGGTTTGAATCATACATTCTAACTTTGGTTGTGTTACTTCGTCATGTTACCTATATAAGAGTACACAATTGGACTGTGAACGCTGAGAACACGTATCATCAATCAAACATTACAAAATACACAAAAACAGTTCCCCTTTATCTAGGTCAATAAAGTTTCTTCGCATATTTATATGACAAGATGTGCATTATTTAGGTGAATTCGTGTGACATTGTGTTTGGAAAAAAACACGGTTAAGGTTCCATAGACATCACCACGTTTAGAAACCCATCTATCTATGTCTATGGCTATAACAAAATGATGACAGCATTACATTTATTATTTACTCTCTTTTTCTTTCAATATGTTAGCATGAATCAAAATACAAGTGTCCAAACAAATTAAACTTTAAAGAAAAGACATAACTCGAAAATTATTGGGTGATCGCCGCCATAGAACATTGGGTTTTTTTCTTTTTCTTTTTCCTTTTGACTTAACTGCTTTAACCGAAATCGCATGCTGGTCATACTAAGGATGTAACGACGCCGAGAGCATCATACGTTACCGCGCCCTCATTCATATTCAGATCACGTTTATTCCGTATCACTGAAAATAGAGAGCTAGCTATATATATGCAAGAGGATGTAAAATCGGTTATTGAGGGCGCACAACACTATTTTCATTGGTAGCATTTATGGATAAATAATATGTCCTAAACAGTTCTCTTAAAATGTAGGGCTGTATTCTCGTGCATTAAACGCTGTTTTATGCTAAGCGCAATTGTCGGAAATGTTTTTAATTTAAACACGCGTCTACCTCGCTGGAAAATATCTAACTCTAAATATAAGTATAGGGTAGTTAAACTTGCGTTTAATTAAACATTTGCACCAAGTGACGTTACTTTCGCAACATGTTAGGTGCATTTTGAGTTTAATAATGCATATACTAGACGTCCATTTGATGCATTTCTTGTATTTCTACGGTGACCTATTTGAATTTCTGATTACTGAATACATTCCATACATGGCACACTTCAATGACTTTTTTCTGGGACCATATTCATCGTGTTCAAAAACATGTTTTGCTAAACGTCCTGTAAAGATAAACTTGTATTTAATGGGCCGTATTCTCTTACTAGACGCGGTTTTAGCTTAAAACCGTGACTAATAGGCCTAATGACTAACTAAACTCTAAATTAAACGAGAGTTTATTGTTAAACAAAACTCGCTTTTAAACTCGGCAATTCCGTCCCCAGAATGGCCAAGGCGTTCGCTGGTACTGCTGTATACAGGTATTCATTTAGTATGGCCCAAATGGATTACAATAGATATCGACCGAATTCCTCAAATGCATGTGTATTTTTAAAGACTACACGATCTGCACGTCAGCTTGCACCGGGCACGGTTGAGTAATTATTCAAGGCCTGCAGTCGGTGTATAGTCAGATGCGCATTAAACTATATACCTCCATGTTTAAAGTTAGACACTGTTCAGTGAGTTAGGTGCGTGTTTAAGTTAAACACATTTTCGATAACTGCGTTTGTACGATGTGTTTAACGTCAACGTTAAACGGGCGTTACGAGAATACGTTAGCGACGGTTAGTACAAGGATGCGGCCCTACCTGTTTGAATTAAAATTCATTCAATGTTCTTATATCAATCAATCAATACAAGTTACGATCTCAAATCATTTTTTTAGTACTGCAATTTTCGTGCCGTAAATTGAATGTTGACGAAACGTGTTTATCTCTCAAGATTTCTTTTTTCTTTTTTTTCTTCTTTTTTTTCGTACCAAAACTCAAAAGATGTGGGAGATGTTTTTAACGCATCATTGAAACAAACCGTTAAGATTCCATTTGACCGATTTTTGGAAGTCCAGTCGGCGCCAATTCGACAATGACGTCTGATTCGTCCTGTTGACACTACTCGTAAGAATCCACACATCCAGAATGTGTCTGTCGCTGACTTCAACGTGAATCTGGTCTGAATTCCCTTGCCTTACTGCAACAGCGACAAAATGGTGGCGTCATCAGCTGTAAATGATATGGATTGGCTGGAATAAGTAAAAGCCTCGGTAGCACTTGACTCGAGAAAGAAATATTATTATTTAGGTAAGAATTACGAACCAAAGGTACTCGGTATCAGTGAATATGACGAAAATACAGGTTAAGTTCTTTATCTAAATTTCGCCAAAACACGAATTAGGAGATATGTGCGAGTCTTGGTAATATCCATGCATTGCATAGTGGCGTCCTGTTCAGTTCGTATCAGAATAAACAAATTCAAAAGGTCAGACAAATTTGATGTACAGACTTTTCATGAATACTGTGGTTTTGTAATATAACATTTCACTCTGTCTATAGTATAGTTGGCCACCAGGATACAGTGACGTAACTGCGTATTCTACTATTTGCAGCGCATAACGCGCGCTCCTACTTGAGGCGCATACACACGAGCGTTGAAAAACGGCAGATACATATGCGTGCGTAAAAGTATAGTGGGAAATAGTAACGTATAAATTACATCTCATTATGTGCCACTCCCTATTCGCTTCCGCTATTGACCTGTCATACATTCTCCAATTCTCATATTAGGCAGGCTAGTGGTCATGCACTACAGCATTGTCTTCATTTAAATCCCATACGTGACTTGGCTTATTGTCAACAATGGCAACAGACCAACAGCTTAAAAGATGGTGACACCACTTTATGGCTTTTGGGGTTTTTGGTGTGCAAACGTGTTACATATTTTGTTACATACAACTTACAACTTGACAGAGTATCTGTCCTGGCTTGGAGAATAAACTCATCATTACTGGTCTGTGGTCCACCTAGGACAGACGCATAGCGCATGCGCGGACCTTCTTGAAAAATCGCGACCCGGACCAGTAACGGAATGTAAACATTGGAGCGCAGTGACAACAGACTTGTCCAAAAAATCCTAAATAAATGCAGTTTTTTTGGCAAGATCGAATGAAACGAATAGTGCGGTCATGAAAAAAAAACCTCTTAGTTGGTTAAAATTACTTCAATTTGATGAAATAGTGAGTGTTTTACAAAGATATATTGATTGTTGTAACCCTTCGTGACGCCAAAAAAACACTGAAATAAAGACGTATTTTTAATTACAAAAATAGAGCTGGAAAACCTCCTTATTCTTGGTCGGTTTTGCAATTTAGAGCTTCAAATTGCTAGAGATTACTAATAAATGTATTTTTTTAAATAAAGTTCTGCCCAGCATGGAAAGACAAGTTTAAGAAAAGATATGGAATTAATTTTAAATTTGATAATTTTTGCAACACTTCGTAACGTTGAAAAACAGACCAAAATAGGTTGTAATTATTGCACACAAAATCGAGCTAGAAAACCTCGTTTTCCTGATTAGTTTTGAAATTGGAAGTCTAAAATTGACGGAGAATACTCATATATGTGTTTTAATAAAAATTAATTCTGCCCAGCATGCCCGAATAAAGCAAAATAAAAGTTAATCAACCAAAATCTGACAAGAGACGATTTATTCCGATACACAACATAATACAAAGCTCAGTATCACGGGTACGGGTGACGGGCTGCGAGGAAAAGCTCTTGCGCGATTTTTAAATATTAAGCTTACTCGAGTTTTAATTCTGTATGATTTGAGTTTGAGCCATCAATCTATCCAACCGGGGTGGTTATACTCATATTTTTTGGGGTACACATGTAGTCATGCCGCCAAACAGTGGCGTAACTAGACTTTTTCATTTGGGGGGCAAGAAGGGGCAGTGACTTGAAATAGGTGTGCTCCTAATGGGTGGGCTCCATTCCAGTGTCAAGAAATGCGCGCGTAGCGCGCAATTTTTTTTTGTCTTTACACCTACTTTTTGCACGATTGAGTTACATTTCGGCTCTAAACTAGCTTGTACCAGTAGCTTGCATTTTGGGAAGACATGCGCGAGTAGCGCGCAATTTTTTTCATTTGGGGGGCAAGCGGGGGGGGGGGGGGGGGGCAAGGGTTCCAAGTGGGGTAGCTCCAGCCCCCCTGCCCCCAGCTGGTTACGCCACTACCGCCAAGGATTGATTTGATCTATGATCGAAACATTTATGCATAATATTAATTATTAATATATATAATAATTGCCCTTCTTCTACACTACAGTGAATACATTAGACACTGCGTACTGAGCCGCCCCTACCGCCTCTCTTGATGAGCACGCACATACACATATAGAACGGAAGATTACCAACAATAGACCATATTCACGCGGCAGCCATTTTCTAAAATTTGCCACCCAAGTTCGTTCCCGTTACGTATACCTGCGCCTGCGTGACTTGCGCGAGGATCCGTACGCCGCGCTATGCCGGGCGTTTTGGTACTACGCATACACCAAACGGGAACGAGGCTTGGGTGGCATATTTTGGAAAATGGCAGCCGCGTGAATAGAGTCTATACGCTTCTTGCACGCAATCGCTATTTTAGAATGAAAGTGAGGCTCTCCCCTCAGCACGAGCGCGCCAAACCGCGTCACACGATGCACAAACATGCGTGAAACCATGACGCAGTGTGGCGGGATAATGCGTGGTGAGGGAAGAGCCTCGCTTTGGTTCCATCTGTACCGTGTAAGTATACTGTATGTAGGCACTACTAACATTGCTCGTACGCATACAAATACACGCAATTCATTTACATGTCGTACCATGGGCGCATTGGTATTCTGGAGCCAGCTTATGTGTTAGGCGTAAATCAATCACTACCGAGAACAATTATTGAAATCGATATTGTGACGGGATTAGGGTTAAACAACCGCAATAGCGTAAATTTTAGTCTAGTCAAAAAAACAGGATGACACGTACCATTGTTTTAATATAATAGGTCACAGGTCACTAATAGGTATATCAAATAAGGTGGGACCGTTTCAAAAAATCTTAAAATCGTGATACGTGTCTCTATTTTAAATAGAAGTTGTCAAAAAACATAACATTTTTGGTATCATATTAAAGACAATTTATCCAGCTACCGAATAAAAAAGATTAAAGCCACATGTTTAGCAACAGTGAAGTTATCAATCTAAACGCCGAGTGAGTCAAGGGTGGGGCCGGTGGCGAATTTATTAGCCGTACTCACTCACTGTATAAATGAATTGCTGTACAATGTACATGTGCTATGCACTTTACTCCGTCAGGTATCAAATGTTGTTTACGGTAATAAAGATCGCGGGCCGGTGGATGTGGCGCCCAAAGGTTTCTACACAAAATAGCGGAAAACTAGAACTTTTGAAATTGATGCCATTTTAAAAGTGTACATAGGAAAGTGTTCAAACTTCTCATATGTGTTAATATCATGTGTCTGCTACTATGAATACTAATATTGAATTGTTATCTAGACATTCTCTACTAGAATATGATGTTCAATTCAGGGAGTGTTTTAACGTAAACAAATACACAGTTTTATTCATTTTATTGATTAAACAATGGCCAAATCGAAGTCTCTCTATTTCATTTGTGTGACTCTTCGGTCCTTTTCTACCCTGGGTAGTAAAACATTTAACTTAAAAAGCCAGAAGTGTTTCTTCACAGAATTGTTCATAGATTTATGAAAAAATTGCTATTTAGACCTTTTTTGTACCACCCTGTATTCAAAATAAAAGGAACTTTAACGATATTCATGTAGTTCATTTTGATAACCATTTTCTTTTAAATTAAACAGTCCATGCTAACTAAACTTCATAGAATATTATATACAAACCTTCATGTCAAGGAGAATATATAATAGGAGGGGACACTTAGCTCATTTGTATATTTGCTCATTAATATGATTAACCCCGTGAACCCAGTCAAAGGTCGCCTCGACGAGTCGAGGGGACTTTTCTATTGTTCTCTATAGCGTTGGGACAGCGCATGAAGTTTCTTGTACAGAGTTGGCGATGAGCGATTGAGAAGTATAACAAAAGCATACATAAACAGATCGTAACATGAATAATGCAATGCAACAGGTCACACAACGTTCAGTCGAGCGACCGTATAAACAGTATACAAGATGCCATTCGAAATGTCAACGTTTTTACCATTCTTTCCAAAATAAGGAGTATAATCACATTACAAACACATTTTGTGCGAGAGTAACATATAAATATGGTTTAAAATGTCAAAAATGGCACGATAAAAATCCGTTCGTTATAAATAAAAGAGTGGTTAAATAATAAAACTGACACAATTACACTCGTCGATCTCTGTGGCGTGCATACGTTGGCCATATCGTTTGCAATCGGCAATCACGGGTTCGAATCTCCGTGTATTCGTTGTTGTTTTCTATTTTTTTATTTAAAAATAAATAAAATCAAACTTGATTGTGTATGTATGTAACATCATTTTTATGTCAATTTTTATAATTTATAAAGGCCGCCAATGCTTTTATAGTTTTTTCTATTCTTTGTTTAATCTATTTTCTATCTATCATTTATCTCTGGATTTATTTAACTTTATAATCTAAACAAATTAAAATGCGTAAAACAATATATTATTGCTCGTCAAATAAATGATTGAAGTTGAGTTCACTTTGATAATGATAGCAACACTTGTTGTAAAACCATTTTACCAGTGTGCCCAACCATTTCTCCTTTGCACACTTTGTTTAAAATACATTCAGAGATGTCATTTTTATAGCTTGTTATAGCTAGGCTAATATACAACTGTAAGCTATTTGGATACACAAAGCAAACACATTTCCAAAACAGGCCATAGCCAATCGTACAACATGAGAAAGGAGACCGTTCCAATGTTTAATCTACCATGATTACCATTTTTTTTAAATCTGTACAACCGATGAATTTCTAGAAAATATTTGGTACAACTTCATTTCAAGAAAGTTAGTTCTTGTACCAAATTTAGCTAGCTTTAATAAACGAATTGGGAGACGCAATATTCATGTCGAAATATATGTGGAAAGGCAATCAGACAACTATTGATAGACGCGATCAAGTCTTGTACCTTTGAAGGGTGATTACGGGCACGCATGAGTAAAGTGGATTCCCACTATAATGAACCAAAATTTTAATTTCAGTGCCAAAGATCTTGAAAAGGTTACAGGGGACATTCTCGCTTCGACGATGCTCCTATGCGTAGGTCAACTGAAAGCCCGGTCCGATGGTAGACTCCGAATCTCCAGAATCTTAGGAGATATATGTACAGCGTGTCCCAGAAAACTGGGTCCAAAATTTGCAGAGCTTGTAGCTTAAAAAGTTGAAAATGTAGCTGCTTTATATTTGAGAATATTAAGGTACATATACCTGACCTTAATTGATTAAAATGTGAGACTAATCAAATGGAAACTTTCTGAAATACAAAGCTTTCAACAGAGCGTGGTTAGAACCCGTTTTTTCCAATTTAGCAATAAAAGGCCTTATGCCTTGCATTTGCGTTGTGTGCAAGTTTTCCCTACATCATGTGCATAGTGTTTCACAAGTTTCTCCTTTTCCAGTAATGAATTCCACATGCAAAATGTGCAAAGGGGCATTAGCATGATTTTCAGTGCTTGTATGTAGTTTATGTAAAAGTTTAACGATCTGTTTTAAGATCCAACTGACTGATTACCTTTCAGCTTACGTAAGCATTCATGCCAAATACTGAATGTTTAATGACAATATTGAATTGGAACTCGTGCAACCTTTAAAGCGCGCACCCGGTAAAGGAAAATAAGAAAAACGTAATTAAACATTTAGAGTGTTTGTTAGTGTACCATGGCTAAACAGGTGGACATCAATCTATCCAGCTAATGGAATACATTAATATTGACATTTTCGTTTTTCATGGTGAAGTTAGCAGGTAGTATCGATTGTCTTACGGTCTTACTATGGTTATTGGTTGAAAAACTAAGCGAGACATTGGCTAATGACAGGTGGTTATTGATGTGATAGTCACACAATATATCATACTACATGTATATTTTATTGTTTACACTGTTAGTGTTTATCTTTTGAGTTTAGAATAAATTGTCACATGGATAATCATAATAACATATAGTTATTAATTTCATATCGTTTAAAGTTAAACAATATTTTATATTTTATATTATCATCTTCTCACCGATATAGTGTATACTTTTCGTATATTTGTACTGATTTTTCATCTTTTTTATATTAACGTATTGTGTCGCATAATATATCATCCATTAATATGCACATTGTGGTGAATATTAATTTCATCAGACATATTTGTTATTATCTTGTTTATGTTGATTGATTTATTCCAACATTTCTTTTATATTGTACAAAGCTAAAGAACATAGTATTTGTTGAATACTCAGATTATTTGACTCTTTGTACGTGTGAAGAAAAAGCAAAATCGTGAGTAATAATATGACACGGAACTGTGTTAGGTACGTACAACTGCTGATACGCTGAAACTATCTACAATATTCAACTCACATTAATGGGAATACAATACCCTATGTGTTTCATAACAAGCAAGCATATACATATTTGTTTCCTATCGGAGACTTTTTTTTGGCAACACGTCGCGTTAAGTGTTCAGCTGTAACGCCTCTGGCAAATTTTACATCAGAAATTGATCTCGCCCCGAAGGCTTCGTAATGTTTTATATACAACAGATATCTAGCCCATTATTCACGGAAGATGCCAAATGTTTCTAAACACCAGAGGGATGTCAAAAAGTAATGTGAAGTATCCGAACTGATTATTCGTGAAAGTTGCCATTAATAGGATTGTAGACATCAATGAGGCAAATGTGTGGTATTGTTGAATTTTATATTTTTCGACTTACGAAAACAGCTACTCCAACATATTCAATGGGAACAATGGGTTCGGTAACTGGTTAGTTTTATAAAGGGCCTCCTACATTTCCACCACAATCGTTGTTATATATCATTAACGCATTGTAAAAAGCTTTATTACACAAGTTTTGCATCAAAAATAGATCTCACCCCAAAGCACTTTAATTTCAAAATCCATAACGCATTTACCCCACTAATGGCGGAAGTTACAAACTTCATCTGACACCAGCGGGATATCCAAAATCAATGTTTCATATCTGAGTATTCTTGGAAGTTGCGATCAATTGAAGTGTGACCATAAATGATTCAAAATGGTGGCATTGTTGAATGTTATCTTCTTGATATTGACAAAGGTACTCGGTATCAGTGAATATGACGAAAATACAGGTTAAGTTCTTTATCTAAATTTCGCCAAAACACGAATTAGGAGATATGTGCGAGTCTTGGTAATATCCATGCATTGCATAGTGGCGTCCTGTTCAGTTCGTATCAGAATAAACAAATTCAAAAGGTCAGACAAATTTGATGTACAGACTTTTCATGAATACTGTGGTTTTGTAATATAACATTTCACTCTGTCTATAGTATAGTTGGCCACCAGGATACAGTGACGTAACTGCGTATTCTACTATTTGCAGCGCATAACGCGCGCTCCTACTTGAGGCGCATACACACGAGCGTTGAAAAACGGCAGATACATATGCGTGCGTAAAAGTATAGTGGGAAATAGTAACGTATAAATTACATCTCATTATGTGCCACTCCCTATTCGCTTCCGCTATTGACCTGTCATACATTCTCCAATTCTCATATTAGGCAGGCTAGTGGTCATGCACTACAGCATTGTCTTCATTTAAATCCCATACGTGACTTGGCTTATTGTCAACAATGGCAACAGACCAACAGCTTAAAAGATGGTGACACCACTTTATGGCTTTTGGGGTTTTTGGTGTGCAAACGTGTTACATATTTTGTTACATACAACTTACAACTTGACAGAGTATCTGTCCTGGCTTGGAGAATAAACTCATCATTACTGGTCTGTGGTCCACCTAGGACAGACGCATAGCGCATGCGCGGACCTTCTTGAAAAATCGCGACCCGGACCAGTAACGGAATGTAAACATTGGAGCGCAGTGACAACAGACTTGTCCAAAAAATCCTAAATAAATGCAGTTTTTTTGGCAAGATCGAATGAAACGAATAGTGCGGTCATGAAAAAAAAACCTCTTAGTTGGTTAAAATTACTTCAATTTGATGAAATAGTGAGTGTTTTACAAAGATATATTGATTGTTGTAACCCTTCGTGACGCCAAAAAAACACTGAAATAAAGACGTATTTTTAATTACAAAAATAGAGCTGGAAAACCTCCTTATTCTTGGTCGGTTTTGCAATTTAGAGCTTCAAATTGCTAGAGATTACTAATAAATGTATTTTTTTAAATAAAGTTCTGCCCAGCATGGAAAGACAAGTTTAAGAAAAGATATGGAATTAATTTTAAATTTGATAATTTTTGCAACACTTCGTAACGTTGAAAAACAGACCAAAATAGGTTGTAATTATTGCACACAAAATCGAGCTAGAAAACCTCGTTTTCCTGATTAGTTTTGAAATTGGAAGTCTAAAATTGACGGAGAATACTCATATATGTGTTTTAATAAAAATTAATTCTGCCCAGCATGCCCGAATAAAGCAAAATAAAAGTTAATCAACCAAAATCTGACAAGAGACGATTTATTCCGATACACAACATAATACAAAGCTCAGTATCACGGGTACGGGTGACGGGCTGCGAGGAAAAGCTCTTGCGCGATTTTTAAATATTAAGCTTACTCGAGTTTTAATTCTGTATGATTTGAGTTTGAGCCATCAATCTATCCAACCGGGGTGGTTATACTCATATTCTTTGGGGTACACATGTAGTCATGCCGCCAAACAGTGGCGTAACTAGACTTTTTCATTTGGGGGGCAAGAAGGGGCAGTGACTTGAAATAGGTGTGCTCCTAATGGGTGGGCTCCATTCCAGTGTCAAGAAATGCGCGCGTAGCGCGCAATTTTTTTTTGTCTTTACACCTACTTTTTGCACGATTGAGTTACATTTCGGCTCTAAACTAGCTTGTACCAGTAGCTTGCATTTTGGGAAGACATGCGCGAGTAGCGCGCAATTTTTTTCATTTGGGGGGCAAGCGGGGGGGGGGGGGGGGGGGCAAGGGTTCCAAGTGGGGTAGCTCCAGCCCCCCTGCCCCCAGCTGGTTACGCCACTACCGCCAAGGATTGATTTGATCTATGATCGAAACATTTATGCATAATATTAATTATTAATATATATAATAATTGCCCTTCTTCTACACTACAGTGAATACATTAGACACTGCGTACTGAGCCGCCCCTACCGCCTCTCTTGATGAGCACGCACATACACATATAGAACGGAAGATTACCAACAATAGACCATATTCACGCGGCAGCCATTTTCTAAAATTTGCCACCCAAGTTCGTTCCCGTTACGTATACCTGCGCCTGCGTGACTTGCGCGAGGATCCGTACGCCGCGCTATGCCGGGCGTTTTGGTACTACGCATACACCAAACGGGAACGAGGCTTGGATGAGATGACTGACTTGAAGGGTGGTTTCCAATTTCGAAGAAATGGTTCTTGAACTGCTTCTAAGATGCCAGTGTCTCAGAAGGTTATTTATTGATTTTTCTAACAAAAATCAGAGGTATTTACACTTTTTATCCCCCTTATGACGAAGATTTCCTTGAGTAAGTCATTGTTATCAAGTCAAAGGCAAAACTTTGATGACGTCAGTTCGATGCGCAAATGTAACGCATGGACGGTTCATGGGCAAAATCGGGAAAAAATGGGTTCTGACCACGCTGTATGCAAAGCTTTGTATTTCTAAAATCTTACATTAGGTTGGTCTTATAATTTCACCAAATAATGTCAGATATATTTACTTTTATATTCTCAAACATGAAGCATCTATGTTTTCCATATTTTAAGTTATAAGCTCTGAAAGTTTTGGACCCAGTTTTTTGGGACACGCTGTACACATTTTCTCATAATACTTTATGCTGCTACGCTTCCAATCATTAGATGGTTATAGCATATGCACGGCGCAAAGTGCACGGTGTCTCATTTAGGCCCCACAGGCCGGGCGGGCTAGAGAAGTGCTCAGAACCGGGACTATATTAACAATACACTCAACTTTAAAAAAAATTAAACACCGGATTCTACTGTCGCTCTGTTACGGTCGTATAGTCGGGCCCCCGGATTCCACCGTCACTCTGTTGCAAGTAAGTGTAGGCCCTATATTCGCCACAACATGTGGGCACTACCGTATAGTTTTATTGACTGTACATCATGCCTTTCGTCGGTATACAACTCGGACTTTTTACTGTCTGATAAGTCCACCCCTCCCCCCCCCTCCCTATGGCCCTGTTTAAAGCTGGCTACGCCACTGATTCGCGCATGTTGGATGTGCCGGCCCGCCGCGCGCCAGTGGTCCGCATTGCGGCGCGTTATTGGTCACTCTCGATCATAGTTCGGCGTGGCCCCTCGCTACACGGCTCGATCCTCATGGCGGCATTATTATCACATCAAACCACTTCTGGATGTTATCATCAATCAATGCATTGTCGGCTGCTTTAGTCAAAATTAAATATTATATACCAAGGGATATACAACTGTCACTGGATATACCCACTTTGCCTATCTGTGATATACCATTGAACCGTCAACGCCTGAATCTTTTCCGTGAACTTTTCCTGATTGGGCTTTTCCACCCAAACTGGCCGGAGCCCGGGGGTTAGATCTACGGTTGATTAGCGCATTACAAGAAGTTGTGTCACTTGCCATGCAGCACATACTCATTAGGCATTTTTCCACAATTTTAGTGGACAAATCCAAAGCGATCGGACGCATGCGTAGAAAAAAATGTTGTCCCCTTGACTCTCCAGAGGGCGTTTTCGATATTCAGACGATGGCGGACATAGGTTCGTATGACGAATATTCTAGGTGAAATTCGATGTGGGAACGCTCGGACTGTAGGGAACGATGATATTTCTGACTTCAACAGCGCCAGGGTATCGTTCGGGGACCGTTTGATTATCACTCAGGTCGTGTCAGTATGAAATTAGGTAAAACACTCCGACATAACATTGAAATCAACGGAGATTCAAATATTACGGCCGTTCGTGTCCACTATGGTCTGGTACTTTTCATTTTCGACTTCACAAATGACGTATATTCATTGATATGATTATTCATTGTATATTCATGACCGTCTATGCTTTCGGCGATTCGAACAATACAGTGTCAGGCGCCTGGTCTTACCCTAATGCTCCGAGAGAGAGATGTACGGACGATTATACTTACATATGTGGTGTACAAAAGTACCTTTTCACTTAGAGGGATGTCTTTTCTAAAGATAGCTGATTATGTGACCATCCATGATCCATCACGTAAGGACCATAAAGTCGGCAAATCTATTTTTACGATACTGTCCATACCTGATATAGCTACTTAAAAAAAATATAGAAACTAAGACATTTCTTTAACTATTTCTTATTTTTTGTTTATCTTCAGACCAAGCAAATGGAGTATATTGTTTAGACAAGTTGAGGACAAATAAAATACCTATGTGATAACTTACCCTTGCCACGACTTGGTCAGAAACAGCGTTTTCCGTGTCCCCGGGCACACAGAAATTTGGCTACACTACGATCGTGTGATTTTGATACTTCCATAACAGTTTAACGGGGGAAATATTCTGTCTGGGAAGATTATATAGACACCATCTAATAACATGAATAAGTCTTAACATTGATGTGCTGCTTTTAAACACTGCAGTAATTATGGTGATTCTACAGTGCAAAATAAGGCAATACGAAATATTTTTTGGAAATTGGCCCGACAGTGGAAACGGTTAAATAAATCGGCCCAAATAAGAGCATAATCTGAAAAATCGTTGGAAGTGTCAAATCTTTGATTAGGGAGGATGGCCCGATCAACAGCCTCATCCCCACGTCGACCACCACTTTTAACCGGAAGTGGTAAAAATGTTGGTATCAGTCGAAAGCTAATATTTTTCTCATTGACTCTGTGAAATTATAAGGCTGAAAGATGTTTTATTTGGAATTTAGATTAGTAGTAATTTTGTTAGTAGTTTACCAACCCCGTCTCAACTACTAACCTAAGACCCTCCTCAAAATCGATTTTAATGACATTTGACAAGGGGTCTTAGGTTAGTTGTTTACCCCCCCCCCCCCCCCCCCACCCCCATCTCAACTACTAACCCAAGACCCTCCTCAAAATCGATTTTAATGACGTTTGAGAGGGTGTCTTAGGTTAGAAGTTTACCCCCTCACATTTACTAACCTAAGACTCTCCTCAAAATCGATTTTAATGACATTTGAGAGGGGGGTCTTAGGTTAGTAGTTTAACCCTGTCAACTACTAAACTAAGACCCTCACCAAAATCGATTTTAATGACATTTGAATGGGGGTCTTAGGTTAGTAGTTTACCCTCCTCCTCTCAACTACTAACCTATGACGGTAAGACCCTCCTCAAAATCGATTTTGTTGACGTTTGAGAGGGAGTCTTAGGTTAGTAGTTTACCCTCCTCTCAACTACTAACCTACGACGGCATCACCCTCCTCAAAATCGATTTTATTGACGTTTGAGAGGGAGTCTTAGGTTAGCAGTTTACCCCGCTCTCGACTACTAACCTAAGAACCTCCTCAAAATCGATTTTAATGACATTTGAGAGGGGGGTCTTAGGTTAGTAGTTTAGCCCTGTCAACTACTAAACTAAGACCCTCACCAAAATCGATTTTAATGACATTTGAAAGGGGGTCTTAGGTTAGTAGTTTACCCCCTCTCAACTACTAACCAAAGACGGTAAGACCCTCCTCAAAATCGATTTTATTGACGTTTGAGAGGGAGTCTTAGGTTAGTAGTTTACCCCGCTCTCGACTACTAACCTAAGAACCTCCTC
The DNA here is from genome assembly GCA_035610835.1 of Ophiura sarsii. Classification (NCBI taxonomy): domain Eukaryota; kingdom Metazoa; phylum Echinodermata; class Ophiuroidea; order Amphilepidida; family Ophiuridae; genus Ophiura; species Ophiura sarsii. The sequence continues at coordinate 57,415,310 of CM069447.1, read as the reverse complement.
AAAATCGATTTTAATGACATTTGAGAGGGGGGTCTTAGGTTAGTAGTTTAGCCCTGTCAATTACTAAACTAAGACCCTCACCAAAATCGATTTTAATGACATTTGAAAGGGGGTCTTAGGTTAGTAGTTTACCCCCTCTCAACTACTAACCAAAGACGGTAAGACCCTCCTCAAAATCGATTTAATGACATTTGAAAAGGGGTCTTAGGTTAATAGTTTACCCCCTTTTAACTACTAACCTAAGACCCTCCTCAAAATAAAAATCAATGATATTTGAGAAGGGGTCTTAGGTTAGTAGTTTACCCTCCTCCTCTCAACTACTAACCTATGACGGTAAGACCCTCCTCAAAATCGATTTTATTGACGTTTGAGAGGGAGTCTTAGGTTAGTAGTTTACCCTCCTCTCAACTACTAACCTACGACGGTATCACCCTCCTCAAAATCGATTTTATTGACGTTTGAGAGGGAGTCTTAGGTTAGCAGTTTACCCCGCTCTCGACTACTAACCTAAGAACCTCCTCAAAATCGATTTTAATGACATTTGAGAGGGGTCTTAGGTTAGTAGTTTACCTTCCTCTCAACTACTAACCTACGACGGTATCACCCTCCTCAAAATCGATTTTATTGACGTTTGAGAGGGAGTCTTAGGTTAGCAGTTTACCCCGCTCTCGACTACTAACCTAAGAACCTCCTCAAAATCGATTTTAATGACATTTGAGAGGGGGGTCTTAGGTTAGTAGTTTAGCCCTGTCAACTACTAAACTAAGACCCTCACCAAAATCGATTTTAATGACATTTGAAAGGGGGTCTTAGGTTAGTAGTTTACCCCCTCTCAACTACTAACCAAAGACGGTAAGACCCTCCTCAAAATCGATTTTATTGACGTTTGATAGGGAGTCTTAGGTTAGTAGTTTACCCCGCTCTCGACTACTAACCTAAGAACCTCCTCAAAATCGATTTTAATGACATTTGAGAGGGGGGGTCTTAGGTCAGTAGTTTAGCCCTGTCAATTACTAAACTAAGACCCTCACCAAAATCGATTTTAATGACATTTGAAAGGGGGTCTTAGGTTAGTAGTTTACCCCCTCTCAACTACTTACCAAAGACGGTAAGACCCTCCTCAAAATCGATTTAATGACATTTGAAAAGGGGTCTTAGGTTAATAGTTTATCCCCTTTTAACTACTAACCTAAGACCCTCCTCAAAATAAAAATCAATGATATTTGAGAAGGGGTCTTAGGTTAGTAGTTTACCCTCCTCCTCTCAACTACTAACCTATGACGGTAAGACCCTCCTCAAAATCGATTTTATTGACGTTTGAGAGGGAGTCTTAGGTTAGTAGTTTACCCCGCTCTCGACTACTAACCTAAGAACCTCCTCAAAATCGATTTTAATGACATTTGAGAGGGGTCTTAGGTTAGTAGTTTACCCTCCTCTCAACTACTAACCTACGACGGTATCACCCTCCTCAAAATCGACTTTATTGACGTTTGAGAGGGAGTCTTAGGTTAGCAGTTTACCCCGCTCTCGACTACTAACCTAAGAACCTCCTCAAAATCGATTTTAATGACATTTGAGAGGGGGGGGTCTTAGGTTAGTAGTTTAGCCCTGTTAACTACTAAACTAAGACCCTCACCAAAATCGATTTTAATGACATTTGAAAGGGGGTCTTAGGTTAGTAGTTTACCCCCTCTCAACTACTAACCAAAGACGGTAAGACCCTCCTCAAAATCGATTTAATGACATTTGAAAAGGGGTCTTAGGTTAATAGTTTACCCCGTTTTAACTACTAACCTAAGACCCTCCTCAAAATAAAAATCAATGACATTTGAGAAGGGGTCTTAGGTTAGTAGTTTACCCTCCTCCTCTCAACTACTAACCTATGACGGTAAGACCCTCCTCAAAATCGATGTTATTGACGTTTGAGAGGGAGTCTTAAGTTAGTAGTTTACCCTCCTCTCAACTACTAACCTACGACGGTATCACCCTCCTCAAAATCGATTTTAATGACATTTGAGAGGGGTCTTAGGTTAGTAGTTTACCCTCCTCTCAACTACTAACCTACGACGGTATCACCCTCCTCAAAATCGACTTTATTGACGTTTGAGAGGGAGTCTTAGGTTAGCAGTTTACCCCGCTCTCGACTACTAACCTAAGAACCTCCTCAAAATCGATTTTAATGACATTTGAGAGGGGGGGGGTCTTAGGTTAGTAGTTTAGCCCTGTCAACTACTAAACTAAGACCCTCACCAAAATCGATTTTAATGACATTTGAAAGGGGGTCTTAGGTTAGTAGTTTACCCCCTCTCAACTACTAACCAAAGACGGTAAGATCCTCCTCAAAATCGATTTAATGACATTTGAAAAGGGGTCTTAGGTTAATAGTTTACCCCCTTTTAACTACTAACCTAAGACCCTCCTCAAAATAAAAATCAATGACATTTGAGAAGGGGTCTTAGGTTAGTAGTTTACCCTCCTCCTCTCAACTACTAACCTATGACGGTAAGACCCTCCTCAAAATCGATTTTATTGACGTTTGAGAGGGAGTCTTAGGTTAGTAGTTTACCCCGCTCTCGACTACTAACCTAAGAACCTCCTCAAAATCGCTTTTAATGACATTTGAGAGGGGTCTTAGGTTAGTAGTTTACCCTCCTCTCAACTACTAACCTACGACGGTATCACCCTCCTCAAAATCGATTTTATTGACGTTTGAGAGGGAGTCTTAGGTTAGCAGTTTACCCCGCTCTCGACTACTAACCTAAGAACCTCCTCAAAATCAATTTTAATGACATTTGAAAGAGAGGATCTTAGGTTAGTAGTTTACCCCCCCCCCCCCCCCCCCCCACCCCTCTCTCAACTACTTACCTAAGACCCTCCGCAAAATCATTGTGTTAATGACATTTGAGAGGGGGTCTTAGATTAGTAGTTTACCGCTTTTAACTACTAACCTAAGACCCTCCTCAAAATCGATTTTAATGGGGGTTAAGGTCAGTAGTTTACCCACCCCCCCCCCCCCCCTCTCAACTACTAACCTAAGATACTCGTCAAAATCGATTTTATTGACATTTAAGAGAGGGTCTTCGGTTAGTAGTTTACCACCCTCTCAACCATTAACCTAAGACCCTCCTCAAAATCAATTTTAATGACATTTGACAAGGGGTCTTAGGTTAGTAGGTTAGGTTAGTAGTTAACCCCCTCTCAACAACTAACCTAAGACTAACTTTTTGGCGCAAATATCGATATAAATGACCTCTCCTCCCCTCAACTTCTAACCCAATATCCTGGTGTATCCAAAACTGATTTAAGAGGGGTTCTTAATTTTTGGATCTAAGTTTTTTGGTCTTAGTTTTTTGGTCTTAGTTTTTTGGTCTTAGTTTTTTGGTCTTAGTTTTGGGGTCTTGGTTTTGGGTCTTAGTTTTTGGGTCTTAGTTTTTGAGTCTTAGTTTTTGGGTCTTAGTTGTTGGGTCATAGTTTTTGGGTCTTAGGTCTTAAATTGGAACTCAGCTTACACAAGTAAAATAGGGTACTTCTTTTAACTTTTATTGAACTATACCTTGTGATCGTTTAGATTCTCAATTTTATTTTGTAATTCTCTTCAATTTGCATTTCCTTTAAAATCCCACCACCATGAACTACGCTATTCATGCATTTCACAATAGAATTGTACGTAATATCACTGACGCAATCCCATAGTTACTGGATCACACTCGTAGTATGCCACAAGTCTACATAAATGTGTGTCCTGCTCTGGCAACGAGTCGGTACTTTAAGTCGGCTGCTACATGTTCCTCATTTTTGATAGTGCTAATTTATAAGGCAGTCATTCATTCCTTTTTTTGAATAGGCAAGGCTCTACCTACGTCTGTAGAACTGTTGCGCCGCCTCACTGTTTGGTTGCTTAAGGTGATGGTTTACCCTAACAACATTGTTGGTTATTTTAAGTCCTGCAAAGTTCATTTTTGGATATGTTGATACTTATGACCATACTAGAGGATTGCTGAAGAATTATTTCCAAAATTCATCTCATTTGCATAATAACTATTACTACTACTAAGCTGCAAGAAACGCTTTTCGTAAAAAAAAACCAAAGCGCTTTACAATTTAAAAGCTAAATTTAAAATTTAAAATTTAAAAGTACACAGAATGGAGGATAAAAGATAAAACTGGTAAGATATACAAAACCAGAACCAATTGTAAAACATGCATACAGGTGTAAAATAAAATGACACGTCAATAATACAGTATAAAATCACAGAGAGTCTACATATCAAAAAGAGATATGTCTTTAGTGCACGCTTGAATGTACCAGTATTTTTCATGGATCTAAGTCTTGATGGCAGTTTGTTCCACTCCCTTGCTGCCGCCACTGAGAAAGCGCGATTACCATATGTGACAGTTCTTATGTTCTTGAAGGAAGGTGGGCTTAGCAGAAGGTTCTCAGCGGCAGACGATCTAAGGGATCTCACAGGTTTATGGATTACAAGTAAGTCAGTAATATTGTGGGGGCAGATCCGTTGATGGCTTTGTGCGTAAGCAGGATGATTTTAAATAAAATTCTCTTTCTGATAGGTAGCCACTGTAATGTGAAAAGAACAGGCGACATGTGAACAGAACCTCGCACTCTTGTTACAAGTCTGGCTGCAAAGTGCTGGACTCTCTGAAGCTTGTCAATAATGGCGGCCATCTTGAATGTTATCGTCTAATTTATCCCGGACTACTCCTGGGAGTACGCAAACATTTGTCGTTGATTTTCTAACTAAAAAAATGCTTATTTAAACACATAAATATTGGGATAACATAGCTCTTTTTCAAATTTGTGTTTCAATTTTCAAATTAGTATTTGTTTTAACCAAAAAAGAGCATTTTTGAAAATGAAAATGGCTATAATTGTTCAAAACAGATCAAATATGCACAAAAAAAGGCTATGTTATCCCTTGTTGAACTATTTATTCTAGTTCCATTCAAAATATCAGCATCATACATGCTTCCGTTTTTGAAAAATAACCCCGGGATTGATCGAAACAACCATTTCGATAAAAACAACGTTTGAAGTCTAGAAACATTGTTTTGAATTATTATGCAAATTAGGTACACCATTTACATTTTTAAAACCATATTTAAATATACTATTCGAATTAAAGTTATGGAATTTATAAGGAATGGAACGTCAAATATCACTGGTTAAAAATAATGAAATACATAAGATATTAAAATAAAAATTTACGAGATATGCGTTGGATTTTCGACTTTGATTTGACGTAGTTTTGAGACCACTGCTCCGATTGTTATGAAATAAAAAGTAATCAAAAGTAACATTAGCTGCTTCTTATTGGCATACTATCTTAATAGCCTCGTTTTAGCCACTGTATGGTAGATGATTACCTTAAACCAGGCGTGTAGCCAGCCCGGATGTTCTGAGGGGGCAAAATCCCGGTTTTAAAGACATTTGTCCCGGTTGCACTGAAAGTATAGGGGTCAAAAATAGGCTGATTTAATAGAATTTAAAAAAGGTACATGTTTTATCTAGATGTCCTTGAACCTACAGGAATCAATAACAGAACATTCCTGATCTGGGTGAATCAGGGTGATCACCCCCTCTTCTGTCTGGTATATATTCCCAACTATATAGAAAAAGAGATAATGTAACAACCTACATGTATTTGATCATTGTTGATCGTAATTCAAACCAGGCGATCCCAGCAAAGAGGCCAAGAAAAACCAATGCGATCCAGTAGATATCCTGGAGGTAAACACCATTGGTAAATATGGCAACAGCAAGATGTTACGTAATACTTCGTTTGAGAATAGTCATACCTTTTGTTTAATGAACGCTTTGCTTTTAACTATAATAACAATTACGGTTTTTATTTATTTATTACTTCCGCGGATTTGCGCCATCTATATCTTGCACACAAAGTAATGCGACTCATCATCGCATTCTTCGTCATTCCATTTACGATCCTCATCCATCGCAAAACAATCTTCTTCTGGCTGATTAGCTCCAAAATTGATGTAATTCCATGGAGTGCCATCTGACCATTGATACGAGTCTTCTTCTGCATTTAACCCTATCCAAATCTGTATTAAAAAAAAAGAATAGTCTTAGGAACGCATTATTAGACTTGGGGCTGGACGTTGGGGTCGGCCAGAATTTTGTTTACGCGGCCCTAGGAATCAACACATTGGAACTTGGCTTACGCAAATAGGTCTAAGTAAAATAGGGTACTTCTTAAACTTCTATTGAACCATGCTTTAAGATAGTTCAGTTATATATTCTCAATTTTATTTTGAAATTCTCTTCAAGTTGCCCAATTCGTATTCGCCGCCCCACCTGAAAGTCTAACGGCGCGCCTCTTACTGCGATGGATATGGGTGAACAATGTTCATCTCCCAAATCCCTCCTCATGCACTGGAGACCCTTAGATGAACGAACATTAGGCAGCACATGTGAACGAACGTGAAAGCGGCACATGAACACGTGACGTCATTTTGATGCCATTCATGAGTGCAGATTGGTTAAAGTGCCATCACGTGACAGTCCACGTCATACACATGTACGTACCGCGTTCACGTTCGTTCACCTAGTGCTGCCTATTAACGCCGTACTAACGGCGTATGACGTCATAGTTTTTTTTTGTAAAGAAACACGAACCGTCCGATATTTATGGCTGCTAAGCCATCGAATGAATAAGGCGAACAAAGCGACAGCAGTGTTCGGTAACCTTGAACCTAACAAGATAAACCTGATATATTTCTTTATATTTATATCTTTTTTTAGTCTTTAAAAGTAAGCTTGTTGCCGTCATCGTTTTGACGAAGGTGCCTTCCACTTTATGCCTATGGTTTGTCTGTGACTTCCATTGCAGAAATAGGGCATACGGTAGGGTGTTCTAACCATGTATACCGCAGTGCCGTCATCCTGGTGTCATGCACGCAGAACGGGCCTCCCGGTTGACGGTCGGGAAAAAACACCTCCTAAAATTGCTCTTGTTTGTTTAATATATAATATATGTTTGTTTAATGTAGCTCTAACACATCGTAAAACAATTAAGTAGAGATGAAATAAAACACAGTAACACAATACAAATGTATTCTGTAAGTTATTTTTGTTGCAAGTAAGAGCTACCGAAACTCGGGGTGGACTTGTAACGAGAATTCATTTGACGGCCAATGTTGATAACGGTCCCACTTTTTGGCCAATGGCATGGATGTACTGCATTTATTTATCCTCAAAAACAGAATATATACAGACTATTTTGTATAGATTGTTAAAATTTGGATGATTTGCCCAATCCGACTGCAATCCGCATTAATCTCTCGTTTTCGGGTTTGTAATAAAAGAAGTACCAAACTAAACTGCGCCAATAAAGTATCAAAACACTTACAAATGGTCAGATTTATCGGAACCTGAATTAGTATGCAAACAAATAATTAAATAATTCGATTCACAGTTATCTTCTGCGCATTGTGACACCTCTTTTGTTGCGCTATGATGTTGTTTGGCGGATTTATGGGCACTTGAGTGGCTTAAAGTCGAATTCTAAAGTTGCAAAAGCTCCTATTCACCCCAATTCCAGAAAGGAACTCGCACAAAGCATCACACACAGACAAAATCAAGACAAAAGACACCAATTTGTTCTGTTTACTTAACCATGACAATTAATGATTGATTAATTATTGATTTATGCCTCCCATCTCTGACCCTTTTGTTTTGTTATTGAAAATTAATGCTGATATTCATTGCAATCGATTTATCCAACACGCGACATACACATCATTTAAAAAAGGCGGGCAAAGATAATGATGATCTTATTCGTTGCTGGAATAGGGGCTTTTGCAACTTTAGAATTCGACTTTAAGCCACTCAAGTGCCCATAAATCCACCAAACAACATCATAGCGCAACAAAAGAGGTGTCAAAATGCGCAGAAGATAACTGTGAATCGAATTATTTAATTATTCTTTTGCATACTAATTCAGGTTCCGATAAATCTGACCATTTGTAAGTGTTTCGATACTTTAACATGATTAACTTTTTGCAACAAAAATGGTATCAAAACACTGGTTGCAGTACACATCCTAATTGTTTCTGCTTCAGATATTTATAAATAATACATCCTATTGCACAAAAGAGTTAGAAATTCTTCTTTCAGTTTGATTTGATTCCAGCGCAGTTTGCACAGCTACCGGAACTTCCAAATTGTTGCTGCCAGTGGGAAATGATGCCCAATTGGGTGTTTATCTGTAATGATTTGTTTTTAATTTGCTCTTTAGAGTTAGAGATTCCTTATCCTGATCGATTTGCTTCCTGTAGAGTTTGCTTCAGCTAACTAAATGCTCAACTCTGGTTGTTGCCAGAGTGAAATGACTCCCAATTGGTGGTTATTTGTACACCAATTTTATAGCTGTCCAAGTGCCACTGATATTGGGTGTCCAATATCACTTCTAGATCTAGATGACGTATGTACATGTTTATTGCTTTATTCAAATGTGTAGTAGGTATAGGATGCAAGATTCTGAAAACGTAATAATGGCATAGCTCTTTTGTATTACCTTACGTGTTAAGCTCTTCTGGCGCTCGGCCTCAATGTGACTTTAATAACCACCTTATAGCACTATCCTCTTCAATTTGGTTTGAACTGTTCATATGAGACCAAACTGAAACCCAAAGTCCAACACACCCCGACACACGAACCATGCTGTCGTAAGGTCTTTCCTTCACGAGATCTATCTTGCTTCATGACTAACAATTTATTCTCGGGTCAGGAATCAGCAGCTTTAAAACCTTGAGATTATTACATTAAAGGCAAAACACTTACATCTAGTTCTTCTTCATTAACAACGGTATCCAAAATAAAGTCGTTTTCTTCTTCTGAATGAATGCTTGGGAGATCACCTCCTTGGTCTTGGCAAAAGCTGCGAGCGTCTTCCCAATCTTCATCTTCCGTGAAGTACCTGTAGCAGTGACCTCGGTAACCATGCCATCCCGATGTACAAGGTTCTGTAAACAACATGATCAAGTTGTTTTGTAAATATTAGGGAGGGGAAGGTCTCCGAGTATTTTTCTAGGACGTAAATCGCCCGGAGTTGTTACGTCACCAAGGTTGACGCTGATTTCCACTCGACAGAATGACGTTGTATGGGCGGCCATTTGGGTTAATATATTGAATATAGTCTAACAATCAGGGTTAGTGTACCATGAATATTAATTAGCAATATGAATATTCATAGTTAATAATTCTTATTAATTAGCAATATGAATATTCATGATTAATTATTCTGGATCATCTCACTTTCCCGGGCTCAGTTGTAACCGAAATGATCCAGATTGAAGTGAAATGGTTCAGGTTGATGATCCTAAATTAATCATGAATATTCATAATACTAATTAATATTCATTACAAAAAAGATTATCATAATTTTTTCATCTTGTTTCAAGTGCAAGACTATATTCAATATATTTACCCGAATGGCCGCCCGTACAACGTCATTCTGTCGAGTGGAAATCAGCGTCTACCCGTCACCAATTGGTTTTGTTTGTGATATTTCGTCAATGACAACATTTTCTGAACACCAAAGTTGACCATTTTCTACACACCATACCTAATACTGCCGTACCACGACAAAAGGGCACCCCTGACATATGATCATTTGAAGGGGGTCCTAAGTTTATGCAAGCAATCCTTTTTATATTTATGGAATTGACAGAAACTATTATGTAATGTCGACCTTGCTAGTCTCGGCTGTGTGAAGCTTTCAATGATGAGGGTCAAAATTCATGAAATGTGGAAAGGATGTGATAATGGAGGATATGATACAGCGGACATTGTAGTGAAGAACTATCCTTGGTAAAAACAGCAAAATATTTTTGAACTAGAAAACCTTAATCATGTGACACTGCGCTCATTTGATCTTGCACCCATCTACCAAACACAGTAAACATTTGGGCTCTTCCACATCCAATAAGCACGTTTGACTCTTCTGCTTCTTAATGAAGGAAAACAATTTAAGTATATAATGCATGAAGTTGAAAATTCAAGGTAACTAGACGACGGAATTAGCTTTAAAATATAGGATAAATGTCAGCACACAAGAAAGGTGCCCATCAATTTGTTTCTTTTTTATATACATGATAAATGAAAGAGAAAACGGAAAACAAAATCAGATATATTAATTTGTATTTTCATCAATTGCGAACAAAAGCAATGAATGGTTAAATTTCTGAATACTTTTCATGGTGAGTGCATACTCCTCCTTTAAAGACAATTTCACCCTTCCTTCCCCTTCCCAACTCAAACACGTGTTTTAGAGAGTTGCGGCGTCCCGGTGCGGAGTACAATCTTATTCACCTTGGGTCAAAATTATATCTTGAATCCCGGGCGCGCCGTAGTTGGACAAGATAAAGATGTTCATTCCTAGTCTAAATTTTAGATACGAAAATCCGAGTCATTTTGACACAGAAGGAGTAAATTCCCAGTACAACCTCTCATCTGTGTCAAATTTGACTTTTTTGTGTCATATTGACGCAAAATGAGTGTGCGAAATCGTGACCAACACTATTTATTACTGAACAAAGCGTGACATTGATAACATCATCCTAGGGACACAGTTCATGTTCCATTGTTCTCGCATACATAAATACATAGGCTACACATTGCTCATTTATATAGCGCTGCAGCTACAAGAACGAAGCGCTTAATGAAACAGCAGAGAACAGTTTGGATGAATGGAACATGATTTCGCAGTCTTCTATGGTTTTTCAGCATTGTATGTGTCTAATTTGTAAATTTGCAAATGATAATTGTTATACCTAGGTAAAGAAGACGATTGGGTGTTCCTTTAAGATTACCGATCACTGCATCCTTGGTAGAAAGCCTTATTAGTTCATCGGCAACCTCCGTAGCTGACAGTTCCCCATTCTTGCCCAACAGAACGGCGGCTGCTCCTGTGGAATCGATATGAAGTAAAATACGTATCACGCGTTATTAGCTCGCCTCCCAATAGGGTGGTGCTGTTACACTTTTAGTTTCATGCTGTCATATTCTTTAAATATTGTTAAAACCACAAAAGCTATCTCAACAAATGTTTGTATCATTTTAAAGCCCGAATAACAAGCTATATGTCTGCAAAATGGCATTGGAATAGCTAATACAGAAGGGGAGCTACAGCTGTTTGAATCTTGGGGACCAGGGGTTGTGCCGGAAGGGGTGCCGCCTGTACAAACTCAATGGGGATAATCCCATGCTTTGGTTTTTTTACAATAACTAGTCATCCCCTGATGTTACATACACCATTCGGGTCCCATTTTAAAGGATATTTAGTAGTCTTTCAGTATGTTATTCAACAAACTTGTCAACTATTTATAATAACTAATTAATTATGGATAAGACCATGATCATCAGCTTTCTTCCTATTCGCTACGGCTACACCGTCAACATGAATAATCAGCCTCAATTTACCGGATTTATAAAAATGACTATAACAGAAAAAGTGTTCAATCTATGATAGCAAAAGTATACATTTTTGAAAAGTTTGTAACTAGAGGAATTCAGTCATTCAGTTTAGATCAGGGAAGGGTATATCCTTAAAAATATTTCTGAACATTCTCAAAATATATAAAATAAAAATTGGAGATATTCATTAGCCGATATAATTACCTTAACGACGTAGTAACCTTTGAAAATTATATATCATCTGATTGGTAATTTTATGAGAAATTTAAATATGTAAAGTAAATAATGACAGGGGTAGGTATTAAAAATATATGGATCTCAAATTAAAAATTACAAAATCTGATATTTTGCCGATTATTGTGAATCATACCATTTTAGTTCATGGTTGTACTATAATTTCAATGGCATATTTGGATTCCTCATGCAATTTACCTTCAGAAAATGTATATTTTTACTACCTCAGGGGGGTATACGTGGTCTAGTGGATAGCATGCCGGTCTCACGATGCAAAGAATGTGAGTTCTAGCCCCGCTACAGCCAACTTGTTTGTATCCTTGGGCAAGGTACTTAATCTCAATTGCTTCGTCGACCCAAGCAAGATTGGGGAGCTGCTAGGGGATAATACAATCTAAGTGCTGATACTGTGTGCGCCGTCGGTAGCCTGGTAAATGAAGCGAAATGATTGTGACGATTTCCTAATCGCAGCAAAAGACAGCGGTTCGGAAGTCAAGTCTAAAATGGTGGTCCCGTGCATCGGAAGAGCAATACCCGAGCACGTTAAAAGGTTACAGACTCTTTCGTAAAGAGTGGGGGATCATCCCGGTCTGTATCTGTTCACTCATCTAACGGACCCCAATGGAAATAAGCTAATAAGCTTATTGGGTTATCCAGGGTCGTGGGACCCAAATAATATCAAATCAAATCAAATCAAATCAAATCAAATACAAGCAAATATAATTGTATAAAGTTAAAATCATGTCGCGAAAGCCAAAATCCGTGTGTAACACGAAAGGAGGCGAGTTCAATGGCCATAAAGATGAACTGATATGATGCTGTTATATTTTAATTGTATAGATAACAAAAAGGATATTGTCAACTTGGCATGCAAAGTAAGTAAAAAACATAACATATTTTCGTTACTAACAAACAAAAAGTATTTCCGTTATCATGGTTATCGTACAAATGACTGCTGATCCGTCTCTTGTTATTCTCGACCGAGCATTTACCACACCTCATAGAATACTAAGTGGGTTAACCTCAAGTGAGCACATTTTCGCTTGTAAAATACAAACTATACACATTTCAGCCCTAAAATTTCACCTGGACAACGAACAATTGTTATAGTTGTGGGGATGCGTGAGACTGTCTGGTGATCGGGCCATCCTCCTTTAAGTTCTCCTTGTAAATTTGTAATTTGTATGGGTATTCAAATGCCAGTTTTAACTAGTAGTACTACTAGTAGTACACGTGTAATAATTCGTTTTGGATGTGTAATAAATCGATGAATTAGGCTATTTTCAAGAAGCTGGGGCTAAATTCACTGTATCCATTTAGTTATATGTATCTAATTAATTAAGGCAGTTCATTTACAATTTTCCATACGACAAGTTGTATGATCATATTTCAATGAAAACATTATTTTGGCTACGCGCGCACCGTCAATTAATTTAGGGTTCTGACGTCTACTCCCCGAAATTCGGCTTGATACAGGGTGAGTCAAAAAAAAGTGTACTCAACTTCAGCGATTTTTTTTAGAAAAAGTATTCGTTTGTTTTCAAAACAATATACTACGGTATGAAGACAAATCAATTAGCTTTAATATGAATTTTATCTGGTTTAGATTGGTTGAGGGAAACTTATTTTACGTTGTTTTGAATAAAAGTGACCAATTTAACGTCCGAACACGCTTTCCAGATCTTGACCATTATATTTCATAAGATACGACCAATAAAAAAATACAATACCGACAGCGAAAGGATCAATTCCTTTGTTATGAAATGATTAAAGTGTGGTAATTGTGTCATAAATAGGCCTTAAGCTGTCTATTGTTTTAATCTATTAGGAGACAATTTTGAACAAGTGTATTGTCTACTTAATTCTTTTAATAAACAAGATGTGTAATGCTTTACATCATAATCCTAGTAAACATTATTAAGCTCGTTAAGCTTGAAATTAAAAACCGTGTTTTAGGTGAAAAAACAGCTCCTGTACAGAAATAGTCATATTTACTTAACGGTATCATCAAATAGCGTGATTTTTTTTCCAGATGGTAGCAAAGAAATGGCGCAATCATTTAAAGTTTTGTTTGCCTTGATTTTGTGGTCAAATTTTTTTATTTATTTTTTCAATTAGGGTACACTTTTTTTTGACTCACCCTGTACAACATGCATGGTTGCATTTTTAGTGAACATTCTATGTGGATTGAACTGTGCACAGTCTTGGTTTAGTCCGTGTACTTTTGTACAGATATGCCTACATCATGGTTGTATCGACCATTTTGGTCGGCTAATATGCCTCGAAAATCTACACGTATCAATGTGCTACACAAGTATTGGGAAACTTATTGATGTGCTCGGATTTCTGGTCAGCTTTTAATTTGAAATCTAGTGAGATCGTATTTTGCAAGGAATCTTGTCAAAATCGAGTAGACTCTTTAATAAGAGTGCATTAGGGCCTATTTTTTAATGCGACTATACACAATTAAACCCTTACCTGATACATGTGGACAAGACATGGAAGTGCCCTTCATAATTTCTGTTGCACTATCTGACGAGTTTCCTGCACTGAGGATTTGTTGCCCGGGTGCAAGTATGTCTACACAGGATCCGTAGTTGGAAAACCAAGTCATGAACTCGTAGTCCCTGGGCTGGCCGTACTGACCTTTTCGAACATGACCAATTGCTCCAACAGTGATTGCCTGGCAAGTACATGATAACATCATCCATTTATTCATACATGTACATACTGTCTAAGTAAAACCCTAACAGTCTTGTGTTGCTCATTTCAAGCAAACCCGCAAAGTTGACTGCAATTTGTTTGAAGCTAAACTTCCGTTTTGACTGTTGTTGATAACTGCCCGATTGCTTCAGGTATTTTATGCAAATTAAGTATGACGTCATAAATACTCATATTTAGTACTACATTACCTATATATACATCAATTAGTCGGGTATATACAGATGGTTACCGTGCACCATCACCCAGGACCAACTTTTTGACTTACTTTTATGGTTCAAAACATATTCACCAAAAATAATTTTGTAATGCTAAGGAATTATTCAAGATGACGTCCAAAATGGCCGCCATAACTGGTCAAATCTCATAAAATGACATAGAGCAATCCAAGTGTATGGTAAACGTAAAACTATAGTTTTAATGGTGGGATGTATGTATTAGACCACTAAGACACTCATATCCAGAACTTTTATTTTGTTAACACACCCATGTACAAGATGGCCGCCAAAATGGCCGCCGAAAATGGTAACATTCCTTCAATTGGCATATATAAACCAACATGTATGATCAGAGTATAGTTTTAACAATGGGATGTTTGGTTAGACCACTAGAAACTCATCTATTATTATTGCTCGTTAAAATACTTTAAAACCAAAATGGCCGCCAAATTAATGGCCAAAAATGGTCAAAAGTGGTCAAAATTCTGTAAAAAAGCATAATATCAACCGAAATGAATGATGACAATATAATCTTAACGATGAAATGTATGTGATTAGTGACTCATATCTAGTATTTCTGCTTCGTTAACATAGTTAAAATCCAAAATGGCTGCTAAATGGCCCCAAAGTGGCTGCAAAATTCCATAAAATGGGATAATATCAACCTTAATGTATGATGAAAATATAATTTTAATAATGGGATGTACATGTATGTATTAGACCACTAGTAACTTAGAAAATCCAAAATGGCCCCCAAAATGGGTCCCAAAATGACTGAACAAATTGTCGGAATTCCATAAAATGGGATATCACATACTATAAATACAAGATGGCCACCAAATTGGCCGTTTTAAATGTAAAAATAGTCTACATGAGTGTATTATAATCCAAAATGGCTGCCAGAATGGATAAGTTGATGTTAAATTACCTAAACAATTGCTTAGTATCGTAAATTACCACACTATAAAACCAATACCCCCTAATATAATAAGAGAGTATTCACTATAATATGTCTATGATAAAGCCTACACAAGTGCTACCGCAAGCATATAACGGACACCAAATGCAGCGCCCCACTAGCGACCAGCTGAACAATAGGAGTCGAACCACAGCTAAACATCAATGGTCGCTTGCTCTGATGTCAATTGTCTAAAGCTAACTATTGGGAGTCAATATATTAGAAAATTGACATATCAAAGTTGTTGTTGAATGGTATGAATGTAATGACAATTAGTCAAACCTCTATTATAGATGAGATGAGAGCCAAATGCCATTCCCCTGCAACATAGCAGATCGATACAGATGAGTGAAAATTAATGTGTCGCAAAAAATGAAAGTGAAAATGAAAGTTGCAAATTAATTATGTTTGCAACTTTCATTACAAGATTTCTCTGTAATTTGTGCATTAAAGAGAATGATTTCGTCTATAATATTTATTTATACATCAAGGAATATTTTGATAGCTTACTTATTGAAATTGATTCTATAAATCTTCTAATATCAATGCTCCCGTAAGTCCCAAAATATAAATAATTTAGTTGTCCCCGGTCAGTCCTTATAATATTTGGTCATATCTAAAACATTTTAGTGAGTTCACACGCTCTCCAAAGGCCGGTGAACAATGATGTCAATAAAGAAACAAACTAATACAACAACAAATTAATTTCAACACATTTCCCAATCGACACTCTGCCCATCAACGGCTAATAATTTGGCGTTTGACCTCACGTTAACTTAGCATAATCACACGCTACTACTAACACATGAATGCCTTCATTGCACACTGGTCTATCGGTATGTCAAATCATAGACAATCGACACAGGGATGGTTAAGTCCCGGATTATCTCTATTGAAATGTGCGGAGCTGATCTATGCCTGTTTCGCAAACACCTGTATGACTAGCATTTTTAAAAAGCCCGGTAAACAGAACGGGTATTGATACAGCGTGTTTTTACTGAAGAAAAAAAGCAGGCATATGACTGCTAACGGATTTAAATCCCCCAGTAAAAACACACCACCACCGGCATTTGCCCGCTCATACCGGTTTATTTCTCCTGGATTTTAGATGCCTTTTATCCTTCGAAACCAAGGATAATAGAAATTACCAAATACAACACAACACTGCGCCATCGATTTTTTGTTTAAAAACAAAATGTTTACAGATGCGCAGACGAAATTTATTTCCACTCGCAAACAGATGTGTATGACCTTTCGCTGGCATTTATTATAATGAGGTCAGCGGCAGCCGGCAAGTTTGTTTATCGAACTGCAATAAAAACACGTCTCTCACACGAGCAACCGGCTTTTATCCTGCTTTTTATAAGACGGGTAAAAGCCGGTTTGCTTAATAAAAACACGCTGATATGTTGTATTTGGTAATTTCTTGGCATAATGGCGGCGTACATGTTTGTGATGGGTTTACAAACTTGCTACGCAAAGGCCATTTAATTGTCAGGTGATCGTGCATCGTGTGCCCACTTCCGCTTTTCCACCGGCAAACGCGCTGAGCAGGAACCGTGCGTGTTTATACTGACGAAAGACTGCTTTTCCTAACCGGTTTCAACCGCTATTATCCTTGGTTTCGAAGGATAAAAGGCATCTAAAATCCAGGAGAAATAAACCGGTATGAGCGGGCAAATGCCGGTGGTGGTGTGTTTTTACTGGGGGATTTTAATCCGTTAGCAGTCATATGCCTGTTTTTTTTTCTTCAGTAAAAACACGCTGTATTGCGGCAACTACAGTATCTAATACTATCTAACGGGATACATAACATTAGTTTGATAAATAAAGCAACGGTGAAAGTTAAGATACTTCTAATATTTGAAACATAACAATTTAATACACGCATTCACCGATGCGGTAGATGTAACGCTATTTGTGAAGTTTATAGACACTTATTTCACCCAGTTTTCTATTACACGTAAACTCGAACCCATGATGAGCGCGATGGACAATAGCACTTCTTTTGAAATCGATTACTAGCGATTTCATGCATCTGGGAACGAGAGTGGCGTATTATTTATGGATGTTAAGAAGTTATTTCATGACAGGGCTAAAGGCTATATCGGCTTTTGTGTTGAGCGACCTTGGTCCGAAACACACATAGCTTCAAACAAAACACCCACTTAACCATCCCTGTGTCGATTATCTATGGTCAAATCCGGCGCCACTGCACTGATACAATACAGGTATTTCGTCGCAGGGTATATGTTCATCGGTTAAGCATGAGCGGGTAATTCGACTATGAATAAGGTTACGAGGTTTTAGAACTGACGGAAAAATAAGATAGGAATGTCGAGGACAACTAAACAATATTCTATTATTGTCCTACTGCTGGTTGGAAAATAGCCTTGCAGTCAAGGCCTTCTTATTTGTAAAACCATTTCACTATCCAAAACATTAATATTAATATTGCAACAGTATTTCACACTTTACACCAGGCAATGATGTTACCCCATCCAGTATCCACCTGTTATTACCCATCACTGATAGGCCAGAAAGTTTGGTTGCAGGAAGGCCTTGATCAAAAGCTAATTTCTTGCCTCACATTTTGGCGGCCAGCCAATCAGTGGACAGTAATTTCATCAGGCAAGAACATTCAAAGCATGCATGTATCACATGACATACCAGTGTATGGGCCATAGGAACATTGTAATGGGTGTGTACATTATTTTACTGGGAGGGAATATCCTGAATGACAAATAACATTTACAATTCATCAATCTAATTAAAAGGACATGTCCCAATCTCAAGAATGACACAACTAGATTGATTAATTAGTTTGTATATTTTTAAATATACAAACTAATTAATCAATCTAGTTAAAACACTAAATTAATCATTACCAAAATAGTTTGGCATTCTTCAAAATATGCTACCCCTAAACTCCAAGTGTACTGTACAGTTGTCAGTTATATAAGTGTGTGGAATTATATAACAATCAATTAGCTTTCTGTCAAGTCTCAGTGGCGGCCAGCGGTTGGTGTTTTGGGAGCTCAGTGTTTGACAGGAAAGAGCCTAGGGTGTAGTTATGTTTTGTCAAAATATCCATATATTGAAACAGTTACTAAATATACATGTCATTGTCATGAATGATAAGTGTGTGGTGTATGGTGGTCATGACCCTATATGAGGACACGGCATCTCTCACACATTGTCCCAAATACATAAAATACATGCGATAGGTATAGGGTCAATGAGATATGCACTAGCTCTACAAAATATTATAGTTTCGAATCAATGGAAAATATTACTTGTACCAGGAATTGGGAGAGAGAGGGTAGTGAGTCTGAGACTTGAAATCAAGTCTAGTTGGAAAATTCAGTCATGGATGATTAGTTCAATAGTTAAATGCTGTCACTTGGAGGCGCTGTAGTTAATGTCCATAGTCTACCACTTGTGCCTAGGGGCGGTAGATCTAGTTGGAGTATTTTTAAAATACCCAAAATGGCTGCAAAAAGGTTAAAATAACTGAAACAGTATTACTTTTTCGTCAGTGTTACATTAGATATGACCAAATTAGTGTACCTATAGATTTAAATCCACTCAGTAAACGTATTTTGTATGTATCTATTCAGTGCTAAGCACGTGCATATTTTACGTAGTATGATTGGCTATTTACTGCTTCGTCATGCCTGATTGACCTAAATTGTTCTCAACAATTATTATAAGATAAATCGACATATGTCAATTTGAAGACAGTTGATTGGTTGACGAAAAAAATACACCCACAACGATACTAACGCTAATAATGTAATGCCCCCAATGTACAGAGTGTCTCAACAAATTACAACGCATATTTAGGTGATCGTTACTTCCTACATCAGTATCTGAATTCAACAATTTAAGCGTCAAATTAAAGTAAAATTAGTTGTCTATGAATGAAAGAAAACCGCGTTTAGTTCGGCTCAGTAGTTACGGAGAAATGTGCGATTACGTAAGAGTAGTCACGAAACACTCCCATCCAAGTTTGACTAATTTACAGATTTTCACTGTTCACTGGCGTGGATGGTTATTTACGCATTAATTTCTCAATTAGCGAGCACTGTTGAATACTATTCTTCGTGTTCTAAGACTATAGTACTGATTAATTAATCATAACACCAATAACAATTAGAAAACAAAAATAATTGATCTCATTGTAAACAGAGAGATAATCATATTATTTCAATATAAACAATATATATCATTTGCTTGATCCTCGCGTTTATTTAATTGAGTTTCGCTCGCCATAGATTCTGCTAGAATCATGCTTATAGGCCACCATCAATTGTTAATTATAAAAAAACGTTAGTTTTGTTTTCAATTGCGATAATAACATGATTTCAGCCGTCATTTTCATTGCCAATGTCAACACAAAAAAGCTTGATAATCTCTATGGGCAATATTATTAGTTATCTTGAACTGGTTAATAACGGTAATGTTCAGATTTACTATCATTATGTTTTCAATCGTAATAAATATATTAAAGTTATCGTGCAAAGGGGCGATGGTAAATGTTAACTGATATCAAGTTTAAAATATGATGAAAATAACCTTGACAACTTTTATGATCATTTTATTTAAATATTGTTCTTATTCGGCATATTATTTGGTTTTAAAGAGAAACTAGAACAAGAAAAAACATGTTAATGAATGTTATAGTTGAGAGAGAAAGAAGTATTGATTGATTTATTGTCTGTGCTGTCTGTACTGTCTGAATCACTCAATATGAGCAAACTTGGATGGGAGTGTTCCTTGACTAACGTTACATACTTGCTCATTTTTCCGTAATCACTCCGTAATCGGTTTTCTTTAAATTATAGCCAACTTCTTTGCCTTTATTTTGTCATTTGATTTGCTCCATTCCGACACTTATTCAGAAGGTTACGATCCTCTGAATGTGCGTTGTAATTTTTTTTGAGACACCCTGTATGTGAAACTGTTATGCATGCCACTAGTGCATGGATTATTTTTACAGCATAGCAATACTTCAATTTGTTTGGTTTAGTTTATTTCGAAGGTGAAAGGTCAACTCCCAACAGAGTTCAGATATTTCTGTATGGTACAGAATTTGTAATAACAATGCACATGATGCAAGGTAGAAGAAGCACACAATCATTTTGAATGCAGATAATTTCGTTCTCTCACATCCCTGTTGCACGTTATAGATTTAAAACATGGTACAAAATAATATAGAACAAATGTAGAATGTTAATATCTGAGCACATAGTGACAATAAGGTGAAATCTGCCCATTCGTGCTGACCGGTAGTTTCACAGCCATGTAGGACCATAAAACGGAAAACTCAGTTATTCTTTGGGCGCATTCTTGGCAAAACCATTTGAAATTGACATATGTCAATTTAGGAATCGACATATGTCAATTTCCAAATTTCTGAATTGAAGGACATTTTTAACCAATCATATGAAAGACAATGGTGAGCCACCAATCAAAATTCTTAAATTTGACACGGCTTTTAAAATAATCTACATATATGTCAATTTCCTTTGGTTAAATCGGTCGGTTTTATGTAAATTAGCTTACTTATGTCGATTACAATCTCTCCTATTGGACAAATCTTTCTGTTCTGTGCTACTAGCATTTTATGGTGGTGCTCTTTCAAGTTCACTAGCATGATAGCTACTTTTAACTGCTTTTTTATTCAGAAAGGGTCAGTCTCAACGTGACTTTCCCACCAAATGACCTTCGAACCCAAACCCAAGCCATAGCCCTAATGAAGCTTGGGCCAGTTGTTCTTGTGCAAATGCAGCGTTCAAATCGGTTGAGCGGTTTTCGAGCAGAAAGTTTTTGAAAAACGGCTCTTTTAATTTGAAGAAAAAAAGAATGTCAGGCACGCACGTGCCTGAGAGTACATAGAACACAATACAGCCGGCCTCTTCTAGAAACAAGCCGATTGTCACAGGATTTTCTTGGAGCCAGCCAACCAACAAATGTTTGTGGCGCAAACAAGACATGTCATTAAAAAACGCAACGGATCAAGATGCCGTTTTCGTTTATTTACTAAGTAATACTATAAATTGCAGCTCTTTTAATTTATTGATTTTTATTTGTTTTTAAGTTTCAATAAAGTACCATAAAATTCATATTTGAGATGAATGATACACAGGGGATAGTCTTTTGACCACCAAATTCAAAGATCTTTAAAACAAATTTTACATAATGACCTTTGACCTCAATTCTAAAAATATCCCATATACAATGGGTAACAACCATAGATATCTGAATAGAGGGTCACTCTACTATGCTAATATTGGAAGATAAAGATTATTGAAGATATTTTATTTTAGACCGGAAGTGACCCTTAATGACGTTTGACCCCAAATCAAAAATATCACATATACAATGGGTGACAAAACTGAATAACTGAATATATCGTCACCTACTAGGCCTACATGTATTCTAAGTTTGGGAGATAACAATTATTGAAGATATATAGTTTTAAATTAGAAGTGACTCCTTAATGACATTTGACCCGAAATCAAAAAAAATATCACATTATACACTGGGTAGTAACAATGCATATGTGAATTTTTTTTTTTTTAAATTTTGTGAGTGCTGTAATTATTGAACTATGACTTAAATGTACACATACATAAGTATACAATTTGGAAAGGAAAATTTAGCATAAATATTGACCAAAAATGTCGATTTTATTTGACAAAATCACAAGAAATCACTTTTTTACCCAATTTTTTTGACAAAGCTAACAAAAATAATATTGAGTAAAAAATTCCCAAATCGCTAGATGATGATGTAAAGACACTAACTTAGGTTTTTAACCTAATCTAATATTTTTATAAATTTTCACTAAAAAGTGCCAACAAAAACTTTTTGGTCAAATTTTTAAAAAATGTTCGATAAAAAATCAACATTTTTGGTCAAATTTGACACCAAATTTGGATTCACTGATCTATATCCTTTCCAAAAATGTATACTTGTATATGCATTTGATTAATAGTTCAATAATGACAGCACTCACAAAAATAAAAAATAAAAAATAAAAACTTCCTTGAGTCCCCCTTAAACAGGAAATGACCCCTTAATGACCGTTGACCCCAAATCTGTGAACATCCCATAGACACTGGGTAATGACAATGCATGTTTGTATGTGACGTAACTCTGCTATCTTATTTGTAAAAAGAAGATATTTTATGATTTGTTTTGGTCTCAGACGGCGATTTTTGAATGGTTTTAGATTTACATCCGGGTCTAAGGGACCGTTCATTATTTGTGATGGAAATGAAACTGAAAATTACATGACCCCCTGCTAACCAGTGGATTTTTACACCCCCCCCCCCCCCCCCCCCCCCTCCACCCCCCACCCCCTCCTCGAAAAAAAATCAACTTGTCACATACTTGACATGCTAAAGGGGCTGTCTATACCTTTGGAATTTTGTTCACGGATAGGCCTACGTTGACAAATTCTGTTTGTGCACTATCTGAACGGCCAATAATTTTATGATGCCCCTTCTTCATTGTGTGATTAGTAATGGCGAGCGTAGCGAGCTGGAACTTTTGTCATATTTATACATTTTGGGTGATTTTGTGAGTCTTTTGTAACCTTGACAAATTAGTACATTCTGGGCAGAAACGTAAACAAATATAATCCAGCGAAACGTTCTACTTTTGTGAGCATTGGTGCACAGAAAACTTTTCTGAGTCGAGCGACTCGCTTACGTGAGTAATCATTTTGTCCGTGAGGCGACCCGCTTTCAGAATGTATGCGAGTCATATTACACACTTTAAGCGAGTCAAATGACCCATGTAAGTAGGTATAATTGGTATGAAAGTGGGTCATTGGTAATTGATTGACCCACTTGTGCGAGTCACATTACTCACTGAAAGTACAAATGTCTCAAGTGACCTATTTAAATAGGTCAATTGACCTGCCTGCGTGGGTCACATTACTCACTTAGGTGGGTATTCATTTTTGTCCGTGAGGCGACCCGTTCAACAATCGAGTGAGTCAATGGACACACTTCCAACTCAAAGTGAGTCAAATGACTCGGATCTGTTAAACAATTCCAGTGAGTCAATGGACACACTTCAAAGTCAAAGCAAGTCAAATGACTCAGATCTGTTTAACAATTCCAGTGAGTCAATGGACACACTTCAAACTCAAAGTGAGTCTAATGACTCACATCTGTTTAACAATTCCATTGAGTCAATGGACACACTTCAAACTCAAAGTAAGTCAAATGACTCGGATCTGTTTAACAATTCAAGTGAGTCAATGGACAGTTGGACACACTTCAAAGTGAGTCAAATGACTCGGATAGATAATTCCAAATGATACACCCATTGCAAAACAAAGGAGAATTGATGTCAAATTTGACTATATTGCCGAATCAGATATGAATTTACTAGGGTCTAGTCATTTTGATTAAAAAAATCTAGTCACATCAATCATGCTATAATTTGACTAGAAATATCTAGCCCCTTTCGACAAGAATTTAGTCAAGTTGACCACAGATCTCCAAGTAAAATAAGATTTTTCCTAGTTCTGGTCATTATGACTAGAATATTGTCATTAAGGCTGTAGTGATGAAAAGATGCCACAATCAGCAACCCCTCTTAACATGTCTCATCAGTTAAAGCTTTGGCAAACTGCAAAAACCCAGGGAAACATGGGTGCTGGGTATTTTCCATACCTGCAATAAATGTCATGGCAAGAAGAGGCTAATTATAATATAAATACACAACACTTCAAACATTTGGCATGACTCATCAATTTATTGACATTTTTTTGATACCAACTGGTCAAAGTTATGTGTGGCTTTATATTCTTGTGCTGCCTGAAATATATTTCTTATTTCAATTTCAAATGTATTCTAAATCAAAACTCTAATTTTGATTTCAGTTCAATTCAATTCAAATTTATTTGTACAGTTGATAACTTCTTTCCAATAACTTTGGATGTTTGTTTTTCTTGGAGGCCGAGTTGTCTTGTTGTATCGAAGGCCGAGTTGTGTTGGCCGAGTTGTCTCGAAGGCCAAGTTGTCCTGGAGGTAGATTTCTGGAAGTGGAAATACAAAACAGTAAGATATAATTAAATACTTGGTAGATACTTCCAAAGTCAAAGTATTTTTCCATTAAATAATCATAGGCTGCCTTTGATGCTGTGCATAATATCATCCTCTCCTCTGTTGAACAGACTTCTGATGTATCAAGAAATGATTGTCACTTGCCACGTCTAATATTATTATCAAATGGTTACAATAGGGTTGCACAAAGGTTTTTTCTTCTTATTTATAATTTTTTATTATCATTTCTTCTGCTGAAAAGATCACATACATCATAAAACAATTCAAATATACATGTGGTGATACAAATTATATTTACTAAGGGGGCACGCACATTCATGTATAAACAAATTTTATTTAGATTGAACGTATTTAGTATTCTATGTTGCACAAAGTTGTTTCTTCCCCAGGAGCAAGATTTTGAGCTTAACAATTCCCCACCTACACTTACAGGTTTGATAAAAAGATTACAATGTTAGCTATAATATTGTTGTTTATATAGATATATACCAGTACCATAGTAATAATTTGACATTTGGATAATTTTAGGGGGCATGAAGAAAAAAATGATGTGCGCGAAGCGTGGATATTTTGTTTTTGGCATTTTACGCTAAATTGTCAAATGTTGACTAATTTAACCTAATTTAGTAAAAAAAAGTGCGCGAAGCTTGAAAAAATTGCCTTTTCTATTTGCTCTTATTTTAACCTAAATTGTTTTTTGGGTGTTTTTTGGGGGGGCAAAGTGGGGGATGGGGCACAAAGCTATTTTGGGGGGAAATGCCCCCCCCCCCCCTGTAGCGCCGCTACTGGGGAGAGAAAAAAATAAACACGTTAGTATACCTGTGCAACCACAACTCATAACCCAAAGTTGCAATTTTGTTCTCTTCATCTTTTTTTTCACCCTTTTCCCCAATAGTTATTTTTTTACCAATTGGCATTATTTCCCCAATTCTGCTCATTATTTCCCGGGAGCGGTGCTCCCTGCTCACACACTTTGTGCAACCCTGGACGATGATGTGGATGGCAATTTATTTAATATTTATTTAAAATTCAACACCTACCTTTATTGACATCTTCGGTCACCCTGGCGAAGATTTGGTAACTACACTTGATGCCTTCGGATTATGTTCACTTCACCATCACTATGTCAGTACGAGTACAAACACACGTAGTAGGCTTTTACTGTAAAATAAATGCAGTTAGTAAAAAAATATTAAAATACGCTTAGATCTGAACGTAATGTGTTTTGTCAGTGTCGTTTTCTGCGCAAAGTATTTGTTACAATGTTCACACTCATAGGGCATTCATAGTGTAAATGACATCACTGATCAATGTTTGTTTTTCCCTTTGTAAAGCTGGATAAGCTATCGAACAAAAGGATAAGTAGAGGAGTGGGATAATGGCCAATAACACAATACAGTGGATGATGTAATATAGGAAGCTGGAGAACACAGGCAGACTGAGAAAAGTGGGGTGGAGGACCTTGAATGACCTAAGTGCAAGATAGCAGGCTGAGCAAGAAAACAAGAAATTACAGGGAGGGAGTGTTTGAAAACCCCAAGAAAATATAACCTAACCAAAATGGGACCACTGGCTACCAAACAAACACTCCCGAGAACGAGCCCAATCTAGGTGGGACTGCACACAGACCGATCAATCTGTTGTTTTGATCGCCCTGCCCCCAGACAAGGAAACAGTGTAGTGTATTCTCTTTTTCTTCGTATTTTCCTTTCCCTTTTGGTGTTTCTTGTATAAATTGTTCCCCACCATTGCAGTTGGGTTTAGTGATCTTTTTTACATATGCTACTTTTACATTTTATCACTTCCCTCTTGTATCCCTTTGGGATCCTGTTGCGGTTTTTGTGTGTGATCTGTTGGGACTCCCGTCTTACCATTAATAAAATAGGCTTAGATCTGAATGTGTTTTGTCAGTGGCGTTTTCCGAGCAAAGCATTTGTTACAATGTTCACACTCATAGGGCATTCATAGTGTAAATTACATCATAGATCAATGTTTTTACAACTTGGATGGCAATTTATTAAATATAAAATTTATTTCAAATTCAACACCTACCTTTATTGATGTCTTTAGACGTGCTTCAGACATCATGGTAAAGATTTGGTAACTATACTTGACGGCTTCGGTTTATGTTCACTTCACCATCATGTATGTCAGTACGAGTACAAACACATGTAGTAGGCTTTTACTGTAAAATAAATGCAGGGATCAGTACAAAATTATTCAAATAGGCTTAGGGAGCGTTCATAAATACTTTGGTGGGCGGTGGAGTGGCTGGCAAATTTTATTTTTGGTACATCAACACTTTTTGACCCCCCTCTTTTCTCGCTATGCCTATTTTTTTTACCCCCCCCCCCCCCACCTTTTCTTGATAACTGAACCCGAATTTGTTGACCCCCCTCAACTTATCATTTCCCTGACCTCTTGTCAAGGTCAAGAAACATAGTTAATATATTATAGTTATACTATTTTGTCGGGCGCGTGTGGTCCAGCGGATTCACCCTCGCTCCACAATGCAAAGATTGTGGGTTCGAGCCCCGTTGGTGCCAACGTGTTGTGTCCTTGGGCAAGGCACTTTACCGCACTTGCCACGCTTCACCCAGGTGTATAATTGGGTACCGGCATTAATTCATGTTGGGAAGTAAAACAGACTCGCTGTGCGGGAGGAGTGGTGAACCCCCCACAGCCAAGTATTACATGGGGAGTCTGGCCCAAACGCTAATGAAAGAGAGATGGGCACTCCGCGCGCGAGCTTTGCTCGTCACGAGTCTTTACTTTTTAACTTTTTTATACTATTTTACATAAAGACCTTATTGCTGTGATTTACTAGAGCATATTCTCAATTTTATTAGAAACATAGGCCGGTACATAATATTCTATTCTGTACATGGGCACAGCTTGGAGGGCAGAAGATACAAAATCTGGAGCGAGTCAGGACTCGCACATTTTTACCAGTGGCATGTTATTCCCCAAAGACTTCACACACAACTTCTGCACGATTATCTGTTCTTGAAAGACATGCATTGGTGTAGCGCAAATTCTTTTTTGCTTTTTATTTCATTTACATGAAACTGACCATGCTTAAGATGATATTCCTTGACCTGCGCGAGCGAGCGCGTAGCGGGCGATAAAATTGCTATAATTTTATACTACATTTGGTTTCAATTCCCACTGACTGACGTTTTGAAATGGGATATAAGTAGGGGGGTCAAAGGAAAATTTCAAAATGCTTTTTGGGGCCTCATTCTGTTTTCTTTGGTTAAAACTTGTGCAGAAATGAAAAATACTGTTTAAATCGTCAAAATCGGAGCATTATTTCTTGCGTTGTGACCAAAAATGTGTTTCGGAAAATGACCCAATTTCTTGCGAAAAAAAGCCAATTTTGGCAGTTTTGCAGATTTTGATTTTTAAAAATGTCATAAAATCAAGTCTTGGTACCCTACAAGTCTGAAAATAACTTATTTTAGGAGTATAACTTGGATATTCTACATTTCTGCTTACATGAAAGGTTGAAATTACAGTGTTTTTGTGTGAGAGCATGTCAAAAAAGCCCCAAAATGTCCGAAAATGCCTCTGTCAACCAACATTCCTCCAATAAATTTGAATAAGTCCAGCTCATTAAATATGCGAAGGCTATATTTCATACAAAATCAGGGAATTGAAACATATCCCTGACCCATATAAGGTTTTTTTGGGGGTAGAATTCATTTTTAAGGTCAAAATAGTGCTTATTCTTCGGTAAATGCACCTTTCAGATTTTCGCATATTTAATTAGCCTAATTTGCATAATGAAATAGTAAAAGCCTTATAATGGCGATAGTTAACAGATTTGAGCTGTGTAAATTACCCTTTTAATGTGTTTTTTGACGTAGAATTCATTTTTTCAATCAAAATTCAGATGGGTCTGTGGCAAATACCAGTTTATAGTAAAATTGAATAATTTTGCATTATATTTGCATATTTCTGGCATGTAGCCTTTACAATTAGGTGAATTTTTTTGTTTCCAATACAATGGTAATATATCAAGCTTCGAAATTATACAAATCTGCCAAACTTGGTATCTTCAAAACATTGATATTAAGTGAGTTAAAACTTTAATTTTAGCATAACCTTGTTATAAAGGAATGTGACCCCCTGGAGATAAATCTCAAAATATAGATCTGCTTTGTACAAACACTTTTCATATTGACAACAAATAGTAGTGCTATGGGCCTTAAATCA
Source organism: Ophiura sarsii (assembly GCA_035610835.1). NCBI lineage: Eukaryota > Metazoa > Echinodermata > Ophiuroidea > Amphilepidida > Ophiuridae > Ophiura > Ophiura sarsii. The sequence goes on along the minus strand of CM069447.1, from coordinate 57,386,420 downwards.
ATTTGAAGAAGGCTGTTTATAGACAATATTGGTATAGTAATTGTGTACAGTAACTTGCAAGAATGTAAAGAGCAATGTTGTGACCCCCCTAATATAAGTAAATATTTAAACTTCTCTGAATCGGTGTAATTCCCCCTGAATGAGTCAAATGCTCTTTTACCTGAACTTGGAATTTTGGACAGCCCTCAATCCTCGAGAAAAGAATTGGAAGCAGATTTTCTTGCAGATTTACATTTCTGATCATAACTCATAAAATACATTCCAAGTTACAGGCCGATACGATTCCTAATTACTTCAAAATCATGGTTTTATAGAGTGAAAATTAACCCAACAGTTTATTTTTTTACTCTAAATTCACTCTAAATGTTGAAGTAATTTCTAGAATCGTATCGCTCTGTATCTTGGAATACATTTATGATTATGATCAGAAATGTAAATCTGCAAGTAAATCTGCTTCCAAAAAAGATTTTGAGGATTGACGGCGTCTCCTGGAAAAGATATTGACTTGCCACCCACCCCCCCCCCCCCCCCCACACACACACACACTATGGAAAGGTATGGCTGCTGGCTGCCGCACCTGGCCCGTCACCCACCTGTACAGATGGGGATCCCTCTCTATATTTGTATGCCATCACAACATTGTGTGAGTGTGAATCCGGGTTTTCAAAACCTTTTTTGACCCCCCTTTGCAGAGTATCAACATTTTTGGAACCCCCTATAATTTTCCAGCACGCCATACCAACCAAAGTGTTTATGAACGCTCCCTTAATAGATCTGAATGAAAAGGATTTGTTACAATGTTCACACTCATAGGGCATTCATGTAAAATGACATCACTGATGAATATTTACAATGTGGATGGCAATTCATTTAAACTAAATTTATTTAAAATTCAAACACCCACCTTTCTTTATTGACATCTTCAGACACCCTGGCACTGGCGAAGATTTGGAAACTACGGGGAAACTACACTTGACTCCTTCGGATTTTGTTCACTTATAATCCATCACTACATTTTGTACGTCAGTACAAGTAGGCTTTTACTGTAAAATGAATAAAGAAGTTAAAAAAATATTAAAATATAGGCTTTTAGATCTGAATGCAGATGTTCACATTCTATAGTTGCTAACAATAATAAGATGAGCCTTGATGTGATTAGGACTAGGATATTTGTATAGGGGAAGGTGGGGTAATGGCGGACGCGGGGTAATCGCGGACAGGGCTGTATCTAAAGGCAGGTGAAAGAAGGTGGTATTTTGCCACTCTATGATGTTAGGTGCCTCTCCATTGAAATCACACAAAACCTAAATGGGATGGTTGTCTCGCAAATTCTCGCGAGAATTACAAAAATCACTTTTTGGGCAAGTTGATATTTTGGTGCATTACTTTCTCTTTGAAACTGGTATTTCTACATCAAGGAAAACAAAGTCTTATTATTTTTTTATTTAATGTATGATACCTTCTGATAAAAAAGAAATGAATTCGGAGTCACAATGATGAGCATAATAATAAGAGAGGATGTGCCCATACATTGTACATGGATTGGGGTAATCCCGGACATGTACCGTTTCCATGGTAACCAATATGGGCGTGGTCAATCTAACATCATAAATCGGTAATAGTTGTTGACCATATAAATATGTGACATTGTTCTTTGATTTCTGCTACACTTTTAAAAATGGTATTTTTTAACTCCCATTGAAATACTGTATTCCAATAAAAAGAGGGCTGCCATTGAAAAATACGGTCCGGGATTACCCCCAGAGTGTGGGGTAATGCCGGACGACGCCATTTTTTTTATTGCGTCGTAGCTTCGAATTTCAAAATGATGAGTTGATAAAAACTTGATAAAAGGTAGAACCATCACAGTGCTTTGTGTTTACATGATTTTTATTGTTATGACGTATTATATGTGTGTTATACCTCTCTGACAAAAGGTGCTGTCTGTGCTGTTTGTAACCGAGGATGCGGTTTGCACGTTATGCAATATTGACCAGGAAGTAAAGTTATCTATTTAAATGTCTTTCTTCTGTAGTCAGTTTTATTATTCAACAACTGTGCTGTGTTTTCTGAAACAATAATACAGGGATAAACAATACTAAATACATGCACATAAATGGGGATGGATAAACGGCGAGTTATGGGGCGGCAAGTCATGGGAGAGTTACGGTAAGACCAGCCGGCGAGTTACGGTAAGACCACCCGGTGAGTTACGGTAAGACCAGCCAGCAAGTTACGGTAAGACCAGCCGGCGAGTTACGGTAAGACCAAGCCGGCGAGTTACGGTAAGACCAGCCGGCGAGTTACGGTAAGACCAGCCGGCGAGTTACGGTAAGACCAGCCGGCGAGTTACGGTAAGACCAGCCGGCGAGTTATGGTAAGACCAGCCGGCGAGTCATTGTAAGACCAGACGGCGAGTTACGGTAAGACCAGCCGACGAGTTACGGTAAGACGGTAAGACCAGACGGTGAGTTACGGTAAGACCACACGTGAGTTACGGTAAGACCAGTCGGCGAGTTACGGTAAGACCAAGCTGGCGAGTTACGGTAAGACCAAGCCATTTTGACATTATTTCGGCAAAAATTGGGCAAAATTTGACGCAAGAAGAAGAAAAAAAATCTCCGGAACCGCTTGACCTACAGAGATGATCTTAGTATCATTTTATTCCAGAAGCAGAGAGACATTCATTTCTGCACAGAAATCCCTACCTATAGTGTGATTACAAATTGAACGAACACCACGCATGCAGCACATAGATGATCGCGCCCGAAAATGTCACGCTCATGGTTATCCGTGCTTCACGCAATGTATGCAAAACACTGCTTCAATATGTTCGTTCAATTATAAATCCGCCTATAATATTAGTAGTCCAGTAGTACTAGTATAGGCATGATCATAACATGTTGAAAATAAAAAGATGCCCCCCCCCCCCCCGGACACCTAAAATGGGGACGGAAGAAGCGGAAAAATGGGGACTTGAAGGGGAGAAAAGAGCGAAAGAAGGGGAAGGAGAGGGAGAAAGAAAAGAGAAAGGGGGAGGAGAGGGAGAAAGAGAAGGGAAAGGGGAAGAGGCTTCCTTACCTTACCTTACCACCCCCCCCCCCCCCACTTACGTGAAATTCACGATGTAAGTGACTAGATTTTGGGGGGGGGGGAAACCTTTTACGAAAATTTTAGAAATCTTGCCCCCCTGAAAAAAATCCTAGCTACGCCACTGAATCAACTAATGCAAAGCTTCCGAATTCTGAATCAGAAGCAAAATAAAATAAAATAATAAAATAAAATAATTGAAAAATATTTTCAACAAAAAAAAAATCCTACCGACCGACCCAATTTTAAATTTTTGGCACTTGAGGGCAACCGGCAACACAACTTTCTTTTCTTCTCCTAAGCGTAGAGCATTCCCTGTTTGTTAATGTAATAGTGTACTTTCAATGAAAGCTTGAAAATGAAATTTCAAAAATATTTTTTGCAAAAAATGACTGAAATTTCATCATTTTTCTGGCAAAACACAACCAAGATTTTTTTGAAGCGACACAAAATATTTAGGTATTGAGTTAAACATTTGATATATGAAGGGTAGAATATGCCATTTTTTGTGTGGAAGCGATACTTTTGGATTAAACTGTAAATACTGGCAAATATGCCCACTTAGCGGGCATATTTGCCAGTCCACTGGCAAATTTGCCAGGGCTGGACAATTCGGACACCTGCTAGGAATGGACTTGAATTTGATGTGCAGCTTGTCATGCAATTGCAAGGCTTACACCTGGCTTGTTGAATATCACACAAGTATGTTTCATGAAATATACATAAATATCGTTTAAAAACTTACCTTGTTTGACTGCAAACCCGGCCGGACTGCAACACAATATAACATGACAACAAACGATCGATGGCCGCGGCGGACTCGACTTGCGTGTGAATGTTGTCGTATTGTGCCTGGCCTATCCCATAATATTTCGACCAATCACGAATTTTTTGAGCGATGTTTACACACTTGCAAATTAGTAAACGTGTCCATTGACTCATGTCTTACGTTTTACGTGGGTCAATTCAAATGGGTCAGACTACACAAACCCATCTCACGTGAGTCAACGTGTCGATCGACCCATTAAAATGTATTGACTCATCTTACGTGGGTCAATTCAAATGGGTCGGATCGCACCGACTCATCGCTTCGCTGGGACACGGTCACTTGACACAGATAGACGGGTAATGTGAGATGACCCACTGCAAATGAGTCACTTGACCCATCTTTGACCCAGAAAAGTTTTCTGTGTGCAAAGCTGAGACGAGGTGAAAAGCATGCAATATATTACATTTTTTTAAATCATAAAATTGGATTTTGTAACATACTAAGAATGAAAATAAACTGTCAGGTCTGCGCGATAACTTATTTTTCACTCTAGTAAAATCTAAAACCATGATTGTTAGTAATTAGGAATCGTATCGCTCTGTAACTCAGAATATATTTATGATTTATGATCAGAAATGTAAATCTGCAAGAAAATCTATATTCTAAAAATATCATGAATGTCGCCCCCTGGAAAAGATCACATAAATATGCCTTTTAACGTGTTTTAGACACCATGTGGCTCTAATTTCTCGACCATTGATGATAAGGCCTATAAAGATGTTTTTCCAACAGATCGTCTAAGGCACAGAAAAGAGTTGCTGTCTAGAAGCAGACTCATAGTAAATGTCTTTGAAGTCGATAGGTTTTAAGAATATATGCGCGAAGCGCAGAAAAAATGCATTTACACTCCAAAATAGCCTCTAAATCACCCCAATCACCACCATCTTTATATTTAAAAAAAAGGTTACATAACACCCCCCTATTTCAACATATGAAAGTTACATGACCTATAGTTTAGATGATCTGTGGTCTCAATTACCCCAGATGTGTAAGGTATATCAAGGCACAGACGGCAGTGGACTACCGTATGTGTAAGAAACGACCAAAAACAGTAACCAGAGCTCCTGTGGCTCAAGAGCCACGAATGTTGGGCGGTGTCTTTGAATTTGATGACCTCTGCATGACCTTTGACCTCAACCTATTATAGTAATAAGTACTTTTTCTGACAATTTTTTTTTTTTACCTGAGTGTTATTTGGCCCGATGACCTCTGGATGATCTGTGACCCTAATTACCCCTGATGTGTAAGGCTTACAGTAAACAGTGGTGGTTCCAGGAGGAAAAGGGGAAGCTGCCTCCGGCAATATCAGGCATTGGCTTATTAAGTTGATGTCCTCTGCATGACCTTCGACCTCAAAGTACAATAGTATAAACAGTTATTCTCAATTTCTGTCTTCTGACCAATTATTGTTACCCAAGGGGTTATTTGACTCAATGGCCATGTGTTACCTGTGGATAACCATTGACAAACTAGTAAACTCAAGCTAGCAATTCTTCACATCAATTCTGGTAGCCACAGGCATGTGTTTGTCCAAATTCCCCAACTGACCTCTGTGTTACCTTTGACACCAAATGGCTCTTTAAAGCTTGGGCCATCAGTTCTTCTGACCAAGTACATGGTGGTCAGAGCATATAGTATTTTACAGATTGCTTTGTGCCTCGAATATCAGGCCCAAGCTTATGAATCACGTTGCATGAACAAATCTAATAATCTATACTTAAACGACTCCAAATGACCTAAATTATTTAAAAGAAATTAAAGAAGTCTTTGAGTTAAAATTGTAGTTTAATGATTGACTAACGTAAATTTAACCAATGAAGAAAAAAAATTGTGATCCATCAAAAAACAAAGTGTTATATCAATCTTTAGCCTAAGTCCGAAATGTACCCTCTACGGTCATGTTTAGCCTAAGTAACCGAAATGTACCCTTTACGGTCATGTTTTTGAATTCAAGACCGTAACTTGTAAAACAATGCGCCAATCTAGACGTGATTTTGGAAACATGCTTAGAACACTCCTATGAAGAAGGTATTAGTGGAGGAAATCTGGGAGGCTTTTTAGCCAACCAATCATCGAAAATTAACAGCAAGAGTTATATACCAAAATAAATCTGAGACCCTCAGGATTCTGAATAGGGGGGCAAAATCTACTTTAGAGTGCTTCTATGAGTTTTTGGCCATGGCAACCTTCCAATGCAAGAAGAAAGAAACAGTAGCGATACAGTACCTAGCCGTGACTAAGTCACGGCTAGGTAAACAAAGAAGAAGAAACGAACGGAAAACAAAACCAGTCGTAACTTTCTGTCACGACTGGTAATAAATCGCTTCCTTTATTTGAGTTTATTTGGCTGTAACTCAAAGTCATTAGTCCCGACAAACGTCTCATTTAGCTTGATCGGAGCATGATGCACCACGTACTGTATTGGCATACCTTACTAATTGAAGCCGGAGTATAGTCACAGGCATCCTCGTCGTCGTTACCGGATGAAACAACTACCACTACACCATCATCATGTAACTTATTCACCGCATTTGTACTACTCTTGGAATAATATTTTCCGCCTAGCGACATGGATACCACGGCTGGTTTTTGATGATTATTTTGAATCCACTCAAGACCTATGACGTGTAAAATTAAAAAAGAAAAAGAAAACAAAGACATTTTGAACAGGAATATTTTGTTTTATTGGCAAATGGTTGAGTAACACTAACATGTGATAAATCATTTTAAGGCTTGCTATTAGCATTTTAAATCTGCGGGGGTGCGGTAGCAAAGGTTAACAAAGATCCACTTTTTAGTATAAAAATGTCGAAAAAACCCCAATAAAGGGGGACAGTCTACTTTTTGTGCCCATGATGATATTTTTTTTAAAGGGTTCACATTTCGGAACTTCAGCAACCCCGCAAAAAAATCAAATTTAATTTTTGTTTAAAGTTTTCATGACCTATAAATAAATAAAATTAATCAAAAAGATTATATTGTTATTGAGATTTGGCATTGAACAGATCATGGTTATGCCATGGTTCGCGCCACTTTTTAAATTGTTGTTTATGTCATCGACATGGATCGCGTGTATGTGTATCCAACAATGGAAAAAAATTGGTCTCATATGAACATTTCAAAACCACCTGCAACGAAATTTCGGTAATCTGCACTATGACTATGCCAACCTTCACGTGAATGAGTCCATTATGGTACAGTGTAAAACCCGAGAAAGTGCTTCCCGTAAGACATTCCTTTACCCCTATCGTGTTGGAGCATGCGATTGGTATAGACATGTAGAGTACTGTCTCCTCGATAAGAATATCGCTGTTGGTAAATTCAAATCGTGTGCTATTAGCTTTTTAATTAACCAAAATAAAGAACCAATACCTAAATTTACGGCGAACTCAATAATGTGTGTCTTTGTGCTGCTATTGAATGGAGTTGCCACTTTTTAGCGACGTGATCGAGTTATACATGTACTCTCGTGTGGGCGTGTGTGTTCTGCTTCATGAATTATCATGGTAACTTAACTCGGAGATATATACCGTCTTCGTCTGAAGACAACTGATAAAGAAAGATTCAACGCCGTATTAAACACTACTAGCATGTCTCCTTTATTTATTGAATAAAACTGAAGATAAAGTGTGAAGATTCATCAGACTCCAAGGGCCGAGTGCACGAAAAGAGGTCAGCTTAGCCTACGTCGGACGTAAGTTGAGGCGTAAGTGCCGATTTGGTGAGCAGGAAGCTTTCAGCAGCGTAAGTTTTGATATCGTCTTTTGTTAATTACGCCCCAACGTAAACTTGCTAGAGGCAGGTTTAAGTTGGGGCGCAACTACCTAAGTTGCAGCGTAAGTAGATAAGTTCTAGCGTAAGCAGGTAGGTTGCAGCTTATACATGTATTATAGTGAAATCGTTGTTTCGCAATTCCAACATGGAGGTTTACCTCTTCGACATCAACGATATAGTCGATGTGAATGATAAAATTCTTCACAATCAACAATTTGGTGGTGCAACGTCTTCTCCGCGAAAGACGTGACCTATTTCAATACTTCAGGGTAACCAAGGAAACAGCAGCGTTTATCACTGACTTGATACGAGAAGAAATGGATAGACCAACACGTCGCCAGTGGCGTACCTGACGGGGCGTGGGCCTGACAAACTCAAAGAGGAAAAACTAACATTATATATATGTTATATGCTTACACCTGAGGAAATCAGGACTTTTATGCTATGGCGCAATTCCCTGGTGTAATTGGCGCATTGGATTGTACACATGTGCGTATTATATATACTAGGTCCTGGTGGCAATACATTTATACTGGAACGGGAAAGGCTGGTTCTCAATTAATGTGCAGCTCATTTTTGATTCATAAACATAGTGGCAAATAAATTACAAATATGTATAAGTGTAATCCAAAATAGATGTGAAATCATCCAAAAGGTAAAGTGCTCAACCACTAAAGGAGCTTAATACAATTTGAAATTTGGACTTGATCCTGCTACATGGTTTTACAGATCTGTTTCGTAAGGACCGTTAGGTCCTCACCCTTCAGAAACTTGATACAGAATGATGGTACACATTAACATATAGGCACAAGTGCAATCATGTATATATACACATTATTGATTTTACATAAAAAGATAACCTGAAAGTTTATATAATGTTCATTGATCACAAGATGTCACTCAAGAGGCGTATTGTCAGAATGGTTTCGTAAGGACCGTTAGGTCCTCACTCGTCAGAAACTTGATACAGAAAGATGCACATTAGATTAGCATATAGGCACCAGTGCAATCATGTATACACACAATTTATTTTACATACAAAGTTTCCTGGTCACACGCAATTGTTGATTTAGATGATGGCGTCAGCTGCCTGAAATGACTTGAACACAAATCTCTCTTTTAAAATATTTAAAAAATCATCATTGTATCAATTTTTTGGACCTGAAGAACGCTGATGTATCTGTCAAAAGTCACACTATATTCATTTCGCCGAAATTTGTGAATACTGGGTCCAGCGGATCCCGAAAAAATGGCACAGTGCTAACCCTGATAATACGTATCAGTACATACTGGATGACATAAGTACAGTACACAATGGATTACCCTGGTCTGTAGACCAGAGAAAATGAGAGAAGCGTTCAAACATCTTCTCTGCATAGACCATGTACAACGTCATATCCACACATTTCTAATTATTAACATTATTACAGTGTTGCAGATGTGGTGAAACCTCAGATCCAAAAGTAGCTGAATTTCCAGCTCCCCAGGCGCGTTGCGATCAAGCAAGGTTGTCAAATTCGGAAACCCAGAAGCGTAGTGAAGCAGATATCATGCCCACATGATACGCGCAATTTTTTTAAGAATTTGACCATGTATCATATTCTATTTTGATGGACGCATCACATCTAGGAGGGCAGCTAGCAGGTTGTAGAATCTAGAGTGAATCAGAACTCCCACTGCTGGTATCTTTGGTCGTGCCATGATCTTTAACCCTGACTAATTTCACATATTTATGCACAGATCTCTGTTCATGAAACCAATTAGGATGCTCCTTCCAATTATATATCCTGGCTTTCAATATAATGTGCACGCAATTGTTGTTTGCTATTGATATGACTTTGCCCTTCATTCTATTTTAGCTGAGGGCTAGTACATTAACATACATGTAGGTCCGTGGACATTAGCTATTTTAAGTTGATTTATGAACTTCCCGTAAATAATGTGCATACAGGTAAAGCAGGGGTTTGGGGCGAAGCCCCCATAAATCTTTGGAAACTAACAAGTGTTTAAACTTGTTTGACCCTTCTGTTGGGGGTTTCAAAAACTTTTTGACCCCCCCCCCCTTTGCAGAGTATCAAACACCCCCCCCCCACCAAAGTATTTATGAACGCTCCCTATAAGTTATAGTAATTTTTCACACAAAAATATAAATTTATTATCTTTGTGTAGTGCCTATTGAGTCATTTAATGCCCTGCCCAATTTTCCCTTCTCCGCGCAATTTTGCGCGAAAGTAAGATATTGTACAGATGTCGATGAGCCCATGATTCGAAGCATACAAAGGGTTTTAACTGGACTGTTCCATCAAAGTCTTGAATTGTTATGATCAAAGGAATCTCTTAGTGTTTATTGATCAATTGTAGGAGAAGATTTGTAAACTAATTTGTACAAAATATCATTGCATGTCCCTTTAAAGGTATATGAGGGAAAGAGTTATGATAGCTTGCTGTAAGTGGCAGTGGTGTTGCAATATGTATTATCCGCATATGGCGGAGCACATAAACACAGGGAACACATAAACAGAAACGAACTGAAAACTTGAAATGACATATTGCGTATTTATTTATAAAGACATAAACAAAAGTAACTCGGCTGTTGTAAAAGCACCTATAATTTTTAAATTGTTACTCATATTCTAAAAATGAGAACACCAGGAGACGGACAATTTAATTACGGTGATGTTGACACCTTGTTTGTTAAAATCAATAAAGTATTGTTGTCGCGGTATGTGCTTACAGATAAAAAGTGCCATTTCCATTGTTGCATTAACTCCTATTGAACTTTCTGATTCAGCGTGAAGATAATAGCGGGAATTTTGATTAGCTGTTCTTGTTGTGCTGTAAACTTCATTAGCATAATCCGGGACAAATTTAATGGGGATGACAGGCATACTTCTTTACAATTAAAAAGGATGAATTTAAAACTCCAAATGCTCAGAAGGTCCAAAAAGACAGACAGGACAGGTCATCGCCATGGACAAACTATCAAAATTCCCACTATTATCTTCACGCTGAATCAGAGAGATCAATAGGAGTTAATGCAACAATGGAAATGGCACTTTTCATCTGTAAGCACATACCGCGACAACAATACTTTATCTATTTTAACAAACAAGGTGTCAAAATCACCGTAATTAAATTGTCCGTCTCCTGGTATTTTCATTTTTAGAATATGAGTAACAATTTTAAAATTATAGGTGCTTTTACAACAGCCGAGTTACTTTTTTGATATCTTTATAAATAAATACGCAATATGTCATTTTAAGTTTTCAGTTCGTTTCTGTTTATGTGTTCCCTTTGTTCTTGCCAAGCTGTTGCTTGCATTAGTTGACAACACCTTTGCAAAAACTAAAGGAGTGCAGAGGCGGCAACGAAAACAAATACAGATACTGAAAACCTGAAATGACACATATCTATGGAATTTTACTCACCTGCTAAAGTATCTGCCTGGCTTCCTTGCGTCTCCATTTTCCCGTTGACATCAACACAATGAAAAACCCTGACGCTGTGTATTGTTGCTCCTGGTGCAACCCCATACGTGGTTCCTGCTGCCGTTGCGGCACAATGAGTCCCATGATTGCCGCAATCCTTGAGTGAAAAAACAAATAAACAAACAAACAACAAGTTACTAGTAGGTCCTGTGTCACAAGCTTGGGAACCATAATAGTCCAGTTCAAATATATGTTTTCTTCTCAACTTGGAACTAATTGCAACAGATTTTTTTTTCTCAACAATACATTTCTTTGAGGTCACAGAACAACATCCTAAAAGTCCCAAGAAATCCCAGTAGGGGAAAGATACCTAAATTTGCATGAAACCAAAATGGCCGCTAATACAGTGGGCCCAAATTTCAAAGTTGGTCAAATCTGATTGAAAGCCAAGCCAATGTATTCCTCTCATCATAAGGATTCAGAAAATGTTTATTTTGATTCAGACCAGGTATGGAGCAATATGCAAAAAGGAGAAAGGTCAAATTTTGGTCTCTTAAAGGAGTCAACAATTAAATAATGCTCTGATTTTGATACAAAAATGGTCTCAAATTGTTCCTTTGGCAAAAATAAGCAGAAAAGGGAATAGTTTGTCATATTTCAGATGTTTTGTTTCATCACAAATACACCACTCAAAAAATTAAAGGAACATGTTTGTGTTATGGCCTCTACGGGATCCAATTACTGCAGGAGGTATAAAGGTTATGAGAAACTCATCGCAGGTGTAGTCAATTGTTATCCAAGCATTATTGAACAATGTCAGATGAAACCATGCGTGTCTTCTAACACCTGGACACAGGAGTGTCCATATCCCTATAAAGTGTTGATTGTGTGTACTTGTCATCACAAGCTTTTAGCAGTCATTGCAACAAGATGAAGGTTTTTTCAATTCTTGTGTTTTCCTTCTGTCTTCTGGCACTAAGTGGTGGTGTTAGCAGTCATTTGACTGAAGTTGAGGTTTCTGGAGCTGTCCAGCTCCTGGAAGATGGCAACACACACAGCGTGAGGTGGGTGTACGTATTGGTGTCGCCCAAGTGCCATCAACCGTCGGTGGAGAAGCTTTCAGGAAGATGGTCTATATACGGTCTATATATGGTCTATATAAGGCCAGGATAGGGCCGCAAACGCATGACCACCCCTCGTCAGGACCAATACCTAAGGATACTGGCACGGCGAACCGGACAAAGTACTTGCCTTGGCGACAGAATTCCAGAAGGTAAATGGTGTCCATTCATCCAACCAAACAGTTTTGACCCCACGGCACCGCAGAGTCCGGTTGGAGTTTGCCAGAGATCACCAAGCTTGGCAGGTGAATGATTGAGCGCCAGTACTCTTCACAGATTAAAGCAGGTTAACAGTTTCAACCAATGACAGACGTGTGAGGGTTTGGAGACGTGCAGGAGAACGATAACATTGTTGAATGTGACAACTATGGAGGTGGGTCCGTTATGGTCCTGGCGGGTATATGTCTGGACGAGCGTACGGACCTTATCGTGATAGCTGGTGGTACACTAACAAGTCTGAGGTATCGAGATGAGATACTGGACCCCGTTGGTGAGGCCATTTGCCGTTGCCGTAGGCGAAAATTGTATCCTGGTACAAGATATTGCTCGTCCACACACTACACGTGTAGCCATGAGCTTTCTCGAGGACGAGGGAATTACCACCATGCCTGGCCGAGAATGTTTCCTGAATCCTGACTTTACCCTATAGTGCATGCATGGGACATGCTTGGCAGACGGGTTGCAGGTCGACAGCATACTCCAGATAATGAACAGACACTCACAGATGCTTTGGTTTAAGAGTGGAAGCGCATTCCTCACGACTCTGTAAGATACCTAATTCTGAGCATGCCTCGACGATGCCATGAATACATACAAGCACGTGGAGGTCATACCAGTTACTAGCTGCTAATTCTCTACCTCTGTCAAAACGTAAACCAAAACGTAAACTTTGAACAGACACTCATAACTGTTTGATAAACTCAGCAACTTTTAGGGTATGATTTCACCTGACATTGTTCAGTATTGTTTGGATAACAATTGACTACACCTGCAATGAGTTTCACATAACCTTTATACCTCTTGCAGTAATGGAACCCCTTATAGGCTATGACACGAACATGTTCCTTTAATTATTTTGAGTAGTGTAGGTCAAATTCAATGAGGGTTTATGGAGTTTAATGGGTGTTGACCGTTGCTGCCTTGTTATCCAAGTAACAAAACACTTGAGATATGACAAGCTATTTGAAATGATTTTGCCAAAGGAACAATTTCTGACCAATTTTTTGACCCTATGGAGCCCAACATTTTACCATTGCCCTTTTTGCCCATAAATTGTGAACTATACGTCTGGGATAGGTAAAACTAGCTATACTTTTTTTCTGAACCCTTATGAATGAGAGGATTTAATTGTTATGTTTTTTAACGAGATTTGACCGGATTTGAAAATGTGACCCCTTTATAAGCAGCCATTTTGGTTTTATGCAAATTAGATATATTTCCCCTATTGGGTTTTTATGGGACCTTTAGTATAGTGTTTTAGGGACCTCATAGAAGCACTCTGTGGTGACAACAAATCTGTTGCAATTAGTTCCAAGTGAAAACCTATTTTGACTGGACTCTATTGGGATATATACATTACATTCCATGTTTTTGGTGCTGGTTACTGTCCACATGGGACAACATTCTCTACCTAATCATTTTGTAGCCCTAAGCTTTTCTTTCCACGCTGGGGTGTAAAAATCCGTTGCAACCCTTCACCACTGGGTATATTTCTATGTCCAATCACTACAGAAAACAGCACAATGTCGCCGCTTTTCATAGAGCTAAATAACAACTGGGCTAAATAGCAAATAATAAATGGTTCTACCTTCAGATTGATCTAAACGGTTCTACCTTCAGATTGGTCTGAACCCACCTGGAATACCGCAGCTCAGTATGGAATCCTCACACCAAGAAAGACGTGTCAAGGATTGAGATGATACAACACCGGGCAGCAAGATTTGTCCTTCATAGATACCGGCGGAGAGAGAGTGTTAGCGCCATGATGCAAGACCTTCAATGGGACTCCCTGGAAAAAGACGTCATGCTGCAAGCCTAGCACTCATGTACAAGATAAATAATCAACTAGTTGCCATCAATGCCAGTCACTACATTACTCCGATGATGCCTAGCAGTACGAGATCTTATCACCCAAATAAATTCCAACCCATCCAAGCTCGTACCCAAGCCTACAGCTTCGCATTTCCCCGGTTGTATGGTGGAACGCCCTCCCTGGTGATGTCCTAGCCTCACCATCTATAGCAGGGGAGCTGTTGCAGCACACATATAGGCTGCATCATTTTGTACTCGCACTTTATTGTACAGATTCGCACAACGTAACCTACAGCACTGCACATGAGCTATAGCACCTTGGCATCCTGACAGAAGGACTACCGTATGCCAAGTATAAACGTAAACGAAGAGTATACATTTTCCTTTGAGAATCCGAAGTACGTTTGTGAAAATTAAAAGTATTCACAGAGAGTATGGCAGGAGATATACAGGGTGGAACAAAAGAAATAAGTTCTTTAAAATATCCAATTACAGGTAACAGTTTTAAAGGTATGATATTATCTACACAAGAACTGAAAACTAAATGATTGCACAGAAGCAACATAGCACTTTCAAAAAATCAACATAGTTTCTCTTTGATTACCTTTAAGCATAGATTTTCAAAAAAAATAGGGATACTGAACTCATTGTATTATGTTTGAAGATATGTCTGCCTCACATTAATACAGAATCCGATCAATCAGAAATTGTTCATGTAAACACAGATTGCTCCATTTGCTGGCTTTGGAGTACACAGCATCTCCGGCAAGTACTGGGCTGGTGCGTGCCGGTGCATTTGCCAGCCCAGCACAAGCCCAGTACTGGACCAGCACATGCAGCGACATGTACTGGGCATGTGAGTGTACCCACCAGTATTGGGCAAGCCGATGTGGGGACATGGTATGGGACGTTACATGTGTACATGGACTGGACTTGAAGTGGCGTACATGTCCTGGCCCTGAATTGTTTGAATCATGTTGTCTCGCCGAGTGAGAATATTTCATTATTACACTTTTTGGTCCTATTTTGAGTTTCGTAAATTTGAGTTTCTAGTAGCCTGGGATCCACTCGCTTGAAAAGGCTCTAGAAAAAGTTGAACATTGCATCCCGCATTGCATGAAATACACCACAAAATTTGAACAGTGTTTCTAGACTAAAATTTTGTGCTGATTTCAAATCTGGTGAGTGTAAAATCCAATCATGTGAGGAAAGTTGTCAAATTAAAAAGATACTACCCGAATTATGTTTTTTTAATGAAATTCACCTATAAAGCATTTTATTGTGATTCTTTTAATATTTCACATTTATTTCTCATTACTTGTCCCAAATATGATACTCTGTAATGTTGAGAACTGATATAAAGCAATTTCGGCTCACAATTAAGGGGTATTACCTGATTTGATGGTCCGCAATCCTGAAATTTGGTCCAAAATCTAGGAATATGCCTTTAATAATTACTCTTTTCTTTGATGGAATGATATTCCACAAAATCGAAAACATTGTTTTAAACTGAAATTTTGTGCTGATTCCAGATCTGATAAGTTTGTAAACCACTGTGTGAAGAGAAATTGTCAGATTAAAGGGATACTACCCGAATTGAGTTGTTTTTAATGAAATTCACCTAAAAAGGATTTCTTTTAATATTTCACATTTCTTTGTCATTACTTGTCCCAAATATGATACTCTGTAATGTTGAGAACTGATATAAAGCAATTTCGGCTCACAATTAAGGGGTATTACCTGATTTGATGGTCCGCAATCCTGAAATTTGGTCAAAAATCTAGGAATATGCCTTTAATAATTACTCTATTCTTTGATGGAATGATATACCACAAAATCAAAAACATTTTTCTGAACTGAAATGTTGTGCTGATTCCAGATCTGATAAGTTTGTAAACCACTGTGTGAGGGGAAATTGTCAGATTAAAGGGATACTACCTGAATTGAGGTTTTTTTAATGAAATTCACCTATAAAGGATTTCTTTTAATATTTCACATTTCTTTGTCATTACTTGTCCCAAATATGATGCTCTACTGTAATGTTAAGAACTGATATAAAGCAATTTCGGCTCACATTAAAGGGGTATTACCCGATTTATTGGTCCGCAATCCTGAAATGTGGTCAAAAATCTAGGAATATGCCTTTAATAATTACTCTATTCTTTGATGGAATGATATACCACAAAATCAAAAACATTTTTCTGAACTGAAATGTTGTGCTGATTCCAGATCTGATAAGTTTGTAAACCATTTGTGAAGGGAAAATGGTCAAATTAAACGGATACTACCCGAATTTTGGGGGTTTTTTCAAATGAAATTCACCTAACGCATTTTCTTGTGATTCTTTTAAATATTTCACATTTCTTTCTCATTACTTGTCCCAAATATGATGCTCTGTAATGTTGATAACTCATATATTAAGCAATTTCGGCTCAGATTAAAGGGGTATTACCTGATTTTATGGTCCGAAATCCTGCAATTTTGTCAAAAATCTAAGAATATGCCTTTAATAATTACTCGTTTCTTTGATGGAATAATATACCACAAAATCAAAAACATTTTTCTGAACCGATTTTTGTTGCTGATTCCAAATCTGATAAGTTTGTAAACCATATGAGAGGGGGAAATGGTAAAATTAAAGGGATACTACCCAAATTATGAGAAAAAAAATTAATGAAATTCACCTACATGTATAAAGCATTTTCTTGTGATTCTTTTAATGTTTCACATCTCTTTCTCACTTTTTTCACTTGTCCTAAATATGATGCTCTGTAATGTTGAAAACTGATATAATGCAATTTTGGCTCACAATAAAGGGGCGTTACCCGATTTTATGGTCCGCGATCCTGAAATTTGGTCAACAATTTAGGAATATGCCTTTAATATAATTACTCTTTTCTTTGATGGAATGAATACTAGTACCAAAAAATCAAATTATTATTTTTGAGGGGGAAATGGTCAAATTAAAGGGATACTACCCGAATTATGCTTTTTAAACGAAATTCACCTATAAAGCATTTTCTTGTGATCTTTTTTATATAATTCAAATTTCTTTCTCATTACTTGTCCCAAATATGATGCTCTGTAATGTTGAGAACTGATATAAAGCAATTTCTGCTCACATTAACTCCCGCGGCTATGATTTTGTGCGTATCGGGGGAGGGGGACAAGTACAATTTTTTGGACCCGAAAATCACCCAGCAACCCCCGGGATTCAATCGCGGGACCATCCGCACCAATTCTGTCCCTCTACCGACTGAATTCCCAGCGCATATGCGGGCAGCAACCTCCTGCCCACATATGCCTGCCGCAGGCATATGTGGGCAGGAGGTTGCCTACCGCTAAGCGGTAGGTGACATCGAGGCAATGCAGCAGCTCGTGCGTGGAGATAATTTCTGGCTGTATGATTTTGTACGATGTGGTAGGGTTAGGGTTATAAGGGCATTACCCGATTTTATGGTCCGCTATCCGGAAATTTGATCAAAAATCTAGGAATATGCCGTTTATAATTTCTATTCTCTTCTTAATGGTATTATTTGGACATGAAACGTTCCTAAGTAACTGGTTAGGTGTCTGGCTCACTCACTCAATTTCTGACTATTGATTGAGAAATGCTAAATATGGCTTGGCTCCACATCTGCACAGTAGTGCACACTCTCCCGTTGTAACACAAGGGCTTCCTCGTCAGGTGGTGTTGCGGGTTTAGTCATCAGGATTGGCCTCAGTTCATTGTTCTCTTTGCACCATCCATTCTAGAGGATTTGGAATATGTGGATTGCTCTTATCAGCCATACTTGTTTGCAAAATTGCGCGAAGAACATGCTGTAGAATGCATCTTCAGTTGGTGGCAGAGCTCGAAGATCCACAGAGATCACGTACAAGTTTGCCCTTAACTCATTGAGAGATTTAAACTGGTCAGGAGATCTGCCATAAGCAATCACTAGCAGCTGCTTGGCAATATTCCCGGGCAACATTACTGTATAGGCACTTGGTTGTTCTCTCGTTCGGCTATGTTCTCTCGTTCGGCTATGTTCTCTCGTTCGGCTATGTTCTCTCGTTCGGCTATGTCCTCGCGTTCGGCTATTTGTTCTCTCGTTCAGCTATGTTCTCTAGTTCGGCTATATTCTCTACTTCTGCTATGTTCTCTGCTTCCGCTATGTTCTTTGCTTCTGCTATGTCTTCTGCTTCTGCTATTTCCTCTGCCTCTACTACATCCTCTGCTTCAGCTATGTTTTCTGCTATGTCGTCTACTTTATACCCTCGTTCGGCTATGTTCTCTTTTCGTTCGGCTATGTTCTCTACTTTTAATTCTGCTAAGTCCTTTGTTTATACATTCAAAGATGTCACTTTTAGCTTGTTATAGCTAGGGCGCGTAATACAATTGTAAGCAAGTTTGCGACCTCTTTGATTTTAGGCTGGTAACACAATCCCATAGTGCATTTCGTTAAAACAGTGTAAATATGTGTTTCAACTGTTACAGTACGTATCACGTGATAACCACGATCGTTTTCGCAAAATATCGCAAAATGGCGCGGTACCGCCCCCCCCCCCCCCCCCCCCCCCACCCGAAAATGTAAAATCACGGTGACACGGTATTGCGCCCTCATACGTCTTTTTCAGCAATAAGTTAATGAAAACAGCTCAGATAGAATATCAGAGGTATTAAATATCATACCTTTTCTGTGTACGTGTATCTATTGGAAGTGGTTGATGAGCACACAGCAAACTTGGCATGGAGATAATGTCATTGGGTAAATGAACGTCAAAGTAAAACCAGAGATACATCTTCTCTGATAAAAACTAGGACTATTATTTCATTCTTAGACTATAGCATAGTCTACTTTTATTGTGGATGGGAGCAATGTTTGTTTGCAGCTATTTGCGAGGTGAATCAATAGATCTATAGGAGAATTATATTGGTTCTGCACCTTCATCTGAACAAAATTGCAACCATAAACAATTATTTTACGATATCAACTTTAAAAACCGCGACTGTGATTTTGTTTTAGGGGGTGGTGGATGGTTCGGACCACAACCTGATTAGGGTCTTTTATGGGTTTATCCTTCATGTAATTCTGCACGGGATTGGCCTAGCCCGAAATCTGTGTTAAACTGTGTTAAAGGATTATAAGATTAGACAGCTTTATTCAGTAATAGAGTCTCAACACAAGTCTAACTCATGAATGAATTACACCCTTTTATGAGTTTCTGTATTTAGTTTAAGATTTATTTTACCAAATGAATAAAGTATATTTCATGATAATAATTAATAAAATGTCATAATTAAATTCAGGAAAATGTTTCTAATTTTCAAACACATTTGCTAAAAAACAACTTTTGGATTACCCTAAATTAAGATAATTAAAATCACGACCATCACAAATGTTGGTGATATTTAATGGCTTCATGCAAATACTAACTTGCTTAAAAACACGATAACAATATTGAATTAACTAACTTTTTCTTTCTTTTCAGTATTTGAGTAGTTTTTCAACATTTTCAAATCCTAATGCATTCCGGGAAAGGACCTAATCAAGTCCATTTTGAACCTAATTGAGTAACAATATCATACTTGTTGGTTATTGTGAATAAAATGCAATTCCATGTCACTTACAACTTCGCCATTTGCGTATTCACCATGTACATCATGTCCGTTTCCAAATCGACCACTGAACTCGTCATGGGTTCCTCTTACACCAGTATCAACCACATAAATATGAACACCAGATCCATCACCTGCAATGTGGAAATGTATATACCTTGTTAAAATGTATAATTAACTAATAATATTAATTATGGGCAATTCCACCGTGACGGAAGGACGGTTGAACTCACTTTTCCAACATTCACACATGAATATCACAAACACTACTAATAACAGAATCAAACAAATACCACAAATTATGTCTATGAGCAAGTACTACGCATATTTAAGTAGGTCTACGACGGAAGGACGGAAAATGGACATGGGTTTCACACGTAACATGTTTTTTATGAAAACTCTGTGAATTTTATGAGTAAAAGTTTTAATTTGGGTACACTATATAATCACTAGAGTGTTAGCTACACAATGCAGTTTTTTATTTCCCAAAAACTTAATCGATAATATAAATACAATGGAATATCCAATAGTATCCAACAGAAAATATCGAAAAACACCGACATTCTTTGTGACATTTGACCCTGGCAACATATTATAATCTCCAACTTTAAACTCACACCAGTTGTTAATACATGCCTATAACCTTTCATATGAATCAAAAAGTTATTTGGAGACTCTTCTTCTTCATGGTCAGACAACTTTTAAATTTGGGGTATTTTGACCATTTTCTATGTATCAAGGCAGCTGAATTCAACAACCCATTTCCTATTTTGACTTTGATTTTGAAGGGTTTTTTTTGGAAAAAATGAATGTGTAATTTATTTCATGTCACAATTCTGTCACAGAAATTTCGTAAGACACTTTTTCTTAAAAATGTTGCTTAAAATACTTAATCAAAATCTGAAATGGGCTGCCAAATTCAGCAGTCATGATATAATATATACATAATAAACAATACTATAAAATGGGCAAGAAAATACCCCCAAATTTAAAAGAGTTGCCTGACCATGAAGGAGAAGAGTCTCAACAAGACAGCACCTAACAACATACACACACACAAGAGGTATGGTTTTTATATCGTGAGAGCAGTTAATACATTAAATTTAGGTGCATATAAATGTTGTCCTTCCGTCGCGTCCTTCTGTCGCAGAAAAAGCGACGGAAGGACATACGAGGGTCATTCAATAAGTTCTACCTCCTACCTCGTAACTTTATTATTATATAAGCCAGTCTTATGAAATATCACACAATTGTAGCTTGAAACCTCAGCTACACATACATTGTAAATTGATCTGAGTACTGGTTGTACTTTTCTAGAGATGCAGTGAAAACCAAACGAACCTTTAGTGTGACGGAAACGGATGAAAAATAGCAAAATGTCGACGAAGTGCCATATATTTTGGTTATTATAAGAGACAAAACATACCTATCGGTCAATTATAACCGTTCTAAATGTCAGATATATCTTTTACAGAGCTTGAACAGTGAAGGTGACTGATTTCTTTGGAAATATTATGCCCACTGAATAACCAGAACCAGATTAGGACAACCATAAGTTTACCCCTCCCCTAGAGCACACTGCAAAAGGAATATTTAACTTTCATAAGAAAAAAGTGAATTTCAATATACCGGACTAAATAGAGGGATTACAAGTCTACCAAAGAGATGATTTTCTATCATTGACTACCTGATTGATTATTCTGATTACACCTAATGAAAACTCATCAAGTGAGTTGACTATTATGTTAAAGATTCAACATACGGGGTATCACTATGGCTTGGGTTGTAATAACGAAAGGTAGACCTGGTTATCAGTATTCCAGTATGCCAAAGGCATAGCAATACATTTGAGTTGATACACTATTTGCAAAGTAAATATTGCTTACAATCTTATTCATACATGATAATGTTATCATTTTATCAGATATCATTAATAGTTTTCCATTTTCACTATCAAAATCATGCTATTATATCTAACCATATAATACGAAAAAACCTCGAAAAACATGCGTTTATTTTTAAGGTAATTTTCTGTTTCCGTTGTCCAAAATCTCTCTCCGGCTTTGACCGCATCATATCAAAAGTAAAACAGATATCAATACTCATGTTATGTTATGAGGGAGGAGGTAGAACTTATTGAATGACCCTCGTATTTGAATTAATTATATTTAATTAACAAATATATTATTATTATTGGAAAGTAGACTATGTTGTAGGCCTATATCAACTAGCTGTGCATATAAACTTTAATTAAGTTCATGTTGCAATTTTTGTTTTTATACTAAAAAATGTATTTTTAGTGCGACGGAAGGACATATTAGAAGCCAAAATAATTAGGAGTCGCTGAAGCTTAAATAAACAAATCACTCTTGCTCAAGACCGTCGTGCACGGAAGAAACTTGTAAGACTCAGTTGTACACATGGCAGAACCGAGCTGCAAATACGAAAGTCACACGTAAGCTAACGTTAGCTATCTTCACTCTTCAGTTGCGACAAAAGGCTACGGTTCTTCTGAACACAATTGAGTCGGTCTGAAAATACATGTCATCAAAACAAAAACAAAATTCCTAAAAGTGTTGCCAATCACATGTTTAGATTCGTATTTAAATTCTAACATATGTTTAGCATTTAAACATATTTAGCTAATCTAAAAGCCATTTTGTCCATCCTTTCTAATCACTCGATTTACAGTGTAACATTAAATAATAAAGCTCACAAAGGTATAGAAACATCCTGATCATATGATTCCACACCACCAAAGAAATGTGTGCTAGCGCCAACACTAGCCAGTGGTTTTTAATCCAAGATTGACCCCAGCTTTCACCATTAATTTAAATGTACAGAAAAGGTATACAGTGCGCTTAATATGAAAGAAATTTGTGTTACAGGGTGTCCCAAAAGTCTATGCACGTTTTTGAAGAGTCATATCTCATAAAATATAAATCATATGGTATAAATTTAACCATATTTTGATAGACGAGATTTGGGAAATTATTTTGATACCAAACACAACCCTATTGATGAGCCCACAACATTATAAAACTGGTTGAAAGTTTTTGGCCGTGTGCCAGTCCAACCCATACCAAGTACCACACACTTGCTAAAATCAGGTGCGCATAAATTAACAGTATGAAGTTGAAAGCAACGTTGCGCATTAGTCACAGTTCACTGCTTACCTTGCAACATTAATGTTATTACCAAACTCGGTCACTCACAACATAAATAGGCGTAGTAGACAACATTGCACAGCAAAAGTCTTCATTCAAGATGGTTTACAGCATAGATAAGCGAATACAAGGTTCTACGCTGAAACAAATTCAGTTTAACTTACTCAACAAAAGTTCAGAAAACATTTTAAAGTGAAACGCGCACCAAGAAGAATATCCATTCTGAAGTTGGTGGATAAATTTGTGAACACAGGAACTGGGCATGGTTTGTCTCGATGTGGTAGAAAGACTGGTAGATCAACAAGTCACATTGATGTCATAAGACATGCAGTAGCCAAAAGTCCAAAGAGATCTATTCGCCGACTTTCCGCAGAAGACAAGATTTAAAAGATCAACTGTTCACATAATTTTGCGTAAGGACTTGAAGAAGTTTCCATACAAGATTCAGATCAAACAAAACAAAAGCAGCGGACAGATATAGTTTGTTATTATGATGGGATCACTGTAATGTAAAATTTTAAATATTGCAATTGACGGATCACTTTCCGTGTAACCAACTCTACCCGTCTTTTTGTTAATCCCAATAGGGTATGGATTTATGAACTTTATTCCTCCGAAGTATAAAATTACATTTTTGCAGTAATACATATTTTACTTCTAGGGTGGCATTACACACATATGTTACTCTGATGTTTGGTATCAAAATTATTTCCCACATCTCCTCTTTCTAAATATGTATTCATATTTTCAATACGACTTATATTTTGTGAAATACAAAGCTTCAAAGTCGTGCATAGACTTTTGGGACACCCTGTATTTGTGATTTGTAGACTATAAACTTAATATTTATCCAAATAACCCTGGTGTTTTCTGTAATGGTAAGATCTGACACAACTTTTCTCTTTTCACTTCTTCTAGGACAAATGCACCGAATATAGCTAGCAGAGAGTGATTTTGAGAGTAGACTAGTATTCGACGTCCTGTTGCGGGGGAAAATGCTGGTCAACCCCCCCAAAAAAAAAAAATTGGTGTTGTTTTGATAGCAGACATCAGTGTCTTCAAAGAAAACCAAGATTTGAACAAACCAGTCGCTCGATAGCTGAAAAAATCAGACTTTAATTTGACCTCTTTAGCATGTAATCTAATAGGGGAATTAATTGGTGGTGTGACACCTGTAGAAATTTCTTGCATCGAGTGTTTACTTTCTCGTCTGCTGTGATTTTCAATTCCACGGACTAGCCGAGGCTGATTTTACTCAATAGTGCCTGTTTTCTTCGCCCGAGGGCATTTTTAAGGTAATTGTATAGCTAAATTCACTCAAAATGGGCCAACAAATGTCAAAATCGATGTGTGGAAAGGCAAATTTTGTTGCCCGGGACACGCTTGGAAACATAAAATGCATAGGATCAAAATTTGGCAGCTTTCACCATAGATTACTTGTAGTATTGTACACCAATATTAAATTTGATACAAAGAAAAGGTGGACTCTCTTTAACATGGTCACTAATTTGCTTATTGTTATTGGAAACCACATCCCCTACCCTTAACTTTTGTATGGCTGGTCAAGCCGATGAAATTCTGAGTAAATTTGAAGTTAACAATCTTTTATAGCTAGGCCTAGGCCTACCTAGTATTGTGCATTTGTTTAATTTTACTTTTTCTTATTATATTATAAAATTAACAGGTGTGCAAGATGAAAAGAAAAGAGACCACTGAAGAGACCTCTACCCCCCCCCCCCCGAGTTCTTCGAAGGATTGTGACTTGTTTATGTGGAAGACTTCCAACAAGAAGGCATGATGGAACCAGCTTGAAAGCCTGCATTTTTGCAGAAAAGGTGAGTTTCATACTTAAATAACACCTGTTATCGGTATAGGTTTTAAAACAAGCCCATATTGATGAAAACACGATTGTCTGAAATTTGCTATCTTCGGTAGATAGCAATATTTTGACATAATGGCTGTATATGAAAATCTGTCAAAAAGGGACTTAAAAGTGAATTTAACATATCAAAATGTTGAGAAAAGCCTATACATCACATGTATTGAGCAATTACTGAAAAGATATTTGATGTAGATTCCACACCACCAAAGAAATGTGTGCTAGCGCCAACACTAGCCAGTGTTTTTAATCCAAGATTGACCCCAGCTTTCACCATTAATTTAAATGTACAGAAAAGGTATACAGTGCGCTTAATATGAAAGAAATTTGTGTTATTTGTGATTTGTAGACTATAAACTTAATATTTATCCAAATAACCCTGGTGTTTTCTGTAATGGTAAGATCTGACACAACTTTTCCCTTTTCACTTCTTCTAGGACAAATGCACCGAATATAGCTAGCAGAGAGCGATTTTGAGAGTAGACTAGTATTCGACGTCCTGTTGCGGGGAAAAATGCTGGTCAACCTCCCAAAAATTGGTGTTGTTTTGATAGCAGACATCAGTATCTTCAAAGAAAACCAAGATTTGAACAAACCAGTCGCTCGATAGCTGAAAAAATCAGACTTTAATTTGACCTCTTTAGCATGTAATCTAATAGGGGAATTAATTGGTGGTGTGACACCATATAGTTTTATCACCAGTAGATAGCTACTTCAGTGGCGTACAGGGTGTATCAGAAAGAAATGTACCGTGTTTTTAAAATACATAAAAAATACAAAATGATAATTGTTTTAAATATAAACACTTGCAATGTAAAGGTAATCATGTTTCCTATATTATATGTTAACTTCATTGAGATATCTCTTTTTGTTCTTGTGTGGCAGGACATAATCGAAAATCGAGAAAAACGTATTTCAATCAATCCTCTCTACCACTTACCCAACATTTCAAACAATGTAGCCCACACCACATACTCAATATTCAAAGCTCCCGCCAAAGAAAAGAAAGTTAAAACCACTCAAGCAGAACAAACCCTGGTTTATTAAAAAATCAGAATTTATCTCCAAATTTCACCCACAAAAGTATGCAAATAATAAATAGTTATACAAGCGATGTAAAAAGTATATTGAAAAGATATGGCGACTAAAAAAACCCTGATCTATGGACAGATGGATATCTCAGGTAGGGTTAGTAATTTCACAGATTTGTAAATTCATCATTTTGCCCAAAATTGAAATCTACCATCTATACCAGAAAGTCTGTATTTTCCATCAGAAATGTCCGATTTTCAAAATTTAAAATGTGTATGAAAGCTAGGCGTTTGCGCAAGATAAATGTGAACACGATTTGAACAATATCAATCGAATTTATACGGTAATAAATCATATTTCCTCGGCACAGTTCTTTCTGATACACCATGTAGGCCCTAGCAAAGTCAAAGCACCTTTTCGGTTTCTTGGGATCCTTCCCTTAACCAAATTTAACCTCATATTTGACGCTTTTAGTTTAACAAAATGCACATTTTGGCACGCTTTGCTTGCATATGTTCAAATCTAACATCAGTATTTGAAAACGTCAGCTTCATAATGCCAAATTTGTGAGAGCTTTGCGCGCCTTTGTTTCAGGAAAGTTGTTATTTTTTCTGAAGTTGGGTCCTCGACCACCCTGATCCACGATGTCGGTCAAATTTCAATATCTTTATTTTTTTGCAAAAACATATGATATGTGAAAGTCAAATTGTTCGCGCGCTTCGGGCGCATTACTCCAACATGATCATTAAGGAAGATCGTTGAAGGCCGAAATTCACCTTCATTATGACCAAATTAGTTATATTTGGGCAAATATTTTGCGCGCTTCGCCCGCAATTTGTTCGAGGAAGGTCATCATGATCATTGTGAAAGCAGGTCAGCTGTTTTTTCTTTCGAGAGGGGGCGCCATTTCCTGGGTACCGGCACATTTGAGGATTAGCGTGCATGGATAATCAAGTATTGACCAATCCGAAATCAGGTTTAATAAGAAATGTAACAATGCTGATAATCATACAAAGACAACACATTGAACTTTAAAACAAAGCTATTTTGATTATATATGATACACATACTTAGAATTGAAATTTTCATGGTTGTACAACACCAGGGATAGCACTGGATCAAAAATGTGAGAGGTCCCATGACATTTTTCAGGACCCCGTAGGACTTCCAAAAACAAATTTAAGGGGTCCTCCCCAAAAAATTGACGGAGGGGTCCTGAAGTTTGGGTATTTGAAAATGTTACTTTTTTTATTGGCAGTTTTAATGAATTTATATTGTGAGGAAAGGATGTATATGTAATTTACAGAATTTCTTAAGGTTTCCATTTCCGTACATCGTCAAATTTAAGGGGTCCCTTCAATTTTGATCGGGACCCCCAAGTCTTTCCAATTTGAAACCTGACGCGTCACTATTAGAAAGTGAGAGGTCTAGGACGCGCAGATGCGTCAGAATGCGACCCCTGTACAACACTCAGGAGGTACTATATTTATAATTCAATATTTGGTAATTTATGCTTTGTTGCACTGTAGTAAATGCCAGAGTGTTCTTCCATTTAACATCATTATTGATTTACACTGTGGAACAGTTTGTAAGTCATTAAATCGATAGACACCGAAATTTCCATTTATATATTCCAGTTTATTTAAAGATTCCCAAGTACCTCTTATAATAGATTCCAAGGTCCATTTCCATTTCCCTTCAATCCAATTTTAGCGGCAGTTTAAGACCCTGTACACACTACCAAAAATCCCTTCATCGGATGAAGCGTTAATGAAGATCAACTAATGAAATGTGTAGTGTGTACGCTCTTACCTTCATCGAATTAAGCAAAACTAATCTTCATCCAATGATGCTAAAGAGGTTCTTTCGATGATGATACATGTTAATTCAATGAAGCGATTTGGTAGTGTGTACGCTCCGTCATTAACTAATGAAGATCAACTAATGAACATTGAATGAAGCTATGAAGCGATTTGGTAGTAATGTGTACGCTCCCTTCATTAACTAATGAAGATCAACTAATGATCATTTAATGAAGCGATTTTATAGTGTGTACGGGGTCTAACTCTTTCAGTACTTGAAAGTAAAGTTTGAACTTGGCATCATTGTGTGACGTTTTTGTATAGCTTTATTAAATTCTGAAACGGGATAGGTCTGTAATGTACTTTTCATCTTATTTGGTGTTTTGTGGGAAATTGATTATTAAAAGTTGTTAGTACAATTGAAACACATAATGAGCTATCTGTATTATAATACGCTACTCTCTGTCGGGGTGTTTGTTTGTTTGTTTGTCTGTTTGTCTGTCTGTCTGTCTGTGCGCGCTTTTTCGTCGCCTTCCCATGCGAGTCGAGCGTGGAAAAAATAAAACGCCTTTGCTTTTCTTGGGTCGTCCGGGGTCAAAGGTCATCTAGGGGTCGAATTTTTAAAGTTTGTCCGATCGGGCTTAAACTCGGTGATGAGAAACTCGGTGATCTGTTTGTTCGGTCCCCGCAAGAACAAGTTCGCATTCGCTAGAGCATACAAGGTCAAAGGTCATCTAGGGGTCAACTTTATGAAGTTGGTCGGATCGTGCTTAAACTCGGTGATCACAATGCTCGATGCGAGACGAGCGTGGCAAAAATAAAACGGGTTAGCGTTTGTCGGGTCTTCCGGGGTCAAAGGTCGTCTAGGGGTCGAATTTTTAAAGTTTGTCCGATCGGGCTTAAACTCGGTGACGGGAAGCCCGAATACGAGTCGAGCGTGGAAAAAATAAAACGGCTTTGCTTTTCTTGGGTCGTCCGGGGTCAAAGGTCGTTTAAGGGTAGAATTTTCAAAGTATGTCCAAAATATGCACACAAAAAATCAGGTTTGAAAAAATTAACAAAAGCCATCATGGATTATGGCTTTAATACTGAATACTGATATAAGCAGCAGATAGCTACCATGCATACGTGCGCCAATCTAGACGTGATTTTGGAATCCTGTTTAGAACACTCCACTGAAGAAAATAATTGATACAGTCTTGAAATGGTTTGTGTCTCTCTCCAATTGTAACTTCATGAAGTTGCCCAATTTCAGGCTATTTTACACGAACATGTTGTCATTCTTGCAATACGTAGAATTATCTTCTCATGCGATCTACTCACCGAATTTGTACCCACATTATATGTCTGGAATCTTCTTTTAAAGTTTGTGTCATTTTACGTAAAAATAATTTGCACTCAAAATCAGTCATTTTAGGAGACCAAATCGCTTGAATTTCAATATAAACACAGCTCAGTGGCGTTTTAGTCACTGGTTCGAGTCCCGGTCATGCTGCAGTAGCTATTTTGATTTTCCATATAGCTCAAGAATGTATTACTTTCTTCTAATAAAACGACGAAGACGACGTCTTGTACCCTTAAGTATGTATGTTTTCAATTACCTTCATATGCAGAACTACTGTTGTCCAACGTCGCGCTCTTCTGGTCTATTCGATCAAGACCCCATACGGCAGCAGAAGGATACTCTTTTCCGTCTTCCTCAACAAAATCCACATCTTTTGAATCAAGCAGCTGTTAAAATAAGGTTGATAAATTATTACCATATCTCCACCGTTCTTCTTTTCGTTTCAGGACAGTTCGTTAGAAATAGGTAAACGTAAAAAAATCCAAATCAGTTTACATTTTTTCCGAGACTTACCCGATTGAGTATGCCTGGCGGAATTTCACCCGCGAATCCATTGGAAGTGGTAGTGTACCGGTGGCGTATGAGTCCCTTTAGGCCGGGGAACCCTTCCACGAACGAATCCACATCTACTCCAGACTGTAATAATTAGAGAATAAAAGTGTTGTTATTAGCCGTCTCCCGGGGATCGTCTCATAAGTCTCACAGGAGACTTTTGGCTGCTGCTCCTTTTGCTGGGCCATATTGTGCCACGGGTTGGGCCGGCTACAGTGCAACAAAGCATAAATTTCCAAATATTGAATTATAAATATAGTGCCTCCTGATTGTTGTACACCAATGAACATTTCAATCCTAAGTATGTGTATCATATATAATTAAAACAGCTTTGTTTTAAAGTACTATTTCGTGTCCTTGTATGATTATCAGCATTGTTACATTTCTTATTAAACCTGATTTCGGATTGGCCAATACTTGATTATCCATGCACGCTAATCCAACCAGCTACTGCCTACTTCCTTTCATGGCCTTGACTATTTAAACATTTCTTTTTTATTTAGACTTAGTGCAGGCCTTTAACACGATACCTGTTTGTACACCCATGCATGTCAGCACACGGTCACCTAATGTAACATACACCATTATGACTGCACACTGACGAATTGCATTTCAAATTTGCTGTAGCGCGAATTTCAAACCACTGGTCCCTTAGCATGAGCATGTCCTTGAATATTCCTTCCATTGTTTGCGTGCATGGCTGCACAAGTATTAATAGACTTTTGGGATATTGAATCATCTGCTCAGACCATTCGTTTAAGCACAGCTTTACCTTTAATTTGATACCATGCAAGTCTGATTTGGATACACAGTATTACTTAATAATTTCAACGAGTTTGGTCATTAATTAAGCTTAATTAAGACAGATTTTGGGTTTTTGTTAAAAGTAAAGATAAATGTGAACTTTTTCTCAAACAGTATCGTTGGCAATGATGGGAACTTAATTTCCTGTAACTTTGGTGTAAATAGCATTTATAGTTTTTCCGGGAAATTCCAAAAAGCAAAATGTTAATGTATTTCTTTATAATGCTAATCATATGCAAATAAGGACAAACCATATATTTGTTCTATGACATTAAATCACCAAGCTGTATTCTATAATATGATATTGTCTCCTTTTCTTACATATGGGAAAACCCTTCACATGGTCTTTTTCTAGCAACTTGTTTTTTTTCTTTGGCAGAGAGCTTCATACTCTACTGAGTATAGGACTGTTTAAATTTTTCAGAAATTCCATCCAGAACTACAGTTATAGTATTTTAAAGTCGGCAAGTTTAAACGCAACACTAAAAATTGAAATTGACAATTCAAAGGTGTACACAAAATCTTTTAAATGCTCTAATAATAATAAAACTACATTATTATATCACACAGAATAGCTTGTCATATGAAAAGGACTTTTGATATGAACCTAGTTTTTTGCGATATTATTAACAATTGCAAGTTCTTCACTTTCAAAATCTTTACAATGCATTGTCGGAATTCACAAGTGGTTACCATGGTAACAATGTCATTTTACGTAAACATAGCATTTTACACATAAAATTTGATAAACAAGGTTCAGAAAAGTACTAAAATAAACTTAACATCTGGAATTTTGCATAAAAAACTCCTGGAGACTAAAGTTCAAGGTATAATCTCTATCTTGGGACCAAAGTTGGAAAATTGACTTAGAACTCATTTGTTAGAAATATTTTGGTATGACCCAGATATCTCAATATTAACACTAACGACTTCCGACGGGTTTTCCCATACCACCACACATATGTTACTTTTTGAATTAGAGCGTAATTTCAATAACATGCACTTTTGGAAATGTATGCTCTGTTGCACTGTAGTACTGGGCTAGATAAAGTGAACTTAATATAGCCCATACGACACTTATAAAACTCTATTGTATATTTCACGGACATAAATTATGCTAATGAGCTCATTAAATGACGTCACTCGCATCATCGGGGTTTCCCGATGATTGAAATACGTTGATTGAAATTCTAGGTCGAGTAAAATGATGTTCTTATTTGTTGTCTGTGAGCTTTTCTGATTTTTTTCCCGTATTGGAGTATTTTTTTATTGAAAATAGACAGTTCAAATTAAACGTTGGTTCCAAGTTCAAATGACAGCACATGTATTAAAGGCGACAGCAACGGCAATATGCAAGCAACATTTGAGAAAAAAACGATGCCCGACTTTGCAAGAAAGTGTACGGGGAAGTGTACGGGTGAACATGACAAACCAAAACAGCCTAGTAAATAATCACCTCCGTGGCGCAATTGGTTAGCGCGTTCGGCTGTTAACCGAAAGGTTGGTGGTTCGAGTCCAGCCGGGGGCGTTGTTACTTTTTGCATTTAATGCAGATCGACAAATCACAGTAAAAATATAATATTGACAAAATCATAGACCACTTACACAAAAATCGCATCTGCGCATGCTCCTGTCGTGATCGAAATCTACCACACAAGCAATGGGCGAGTTTTATAAGTGTACGAAGAACACTTTAGCTCATACGAAGTACACTATAGCCCATACGAAGTACACTATAGCTCATACGAAGTACACTATAGCCCATACGAAGTACACTATAGCCCATACGAAGTACACTATAGCCCATACGAAGTACATAATAGCCCATACGAAGTACACTATAGCCCATACGAAGTACACTATAGCCCATACGAAGTACACTATAGCCCATACGAAGTACACTTTATCTAGCCCAGTACTAGTCTACTCGATAGACCATTCCCAAATTGCAACCAATGAGGGCCCCCTTTACCGAGACCGTAAAGTAGAGTACAGACGACGCTGGCCACGAGTTGCCTAACTTTGCAATTCGTATTGGTCTAAAATACTAAATATCACATTCCTAGGTACAGCTAAATAAGATAATCCCAGAACTAATTTCTTTTCATTTTTGCAAGGTAAATAACAGTTCTTGAACATGGCGGGTAATTTTAAATTAGTCATGTGTTAAAGGTAGATGACCCGATCACATTTTCGTAACACAGAATTATTTCAAACATACGGAGATTTTCATATCATATGAAAGCTCGTATTTTTCTCATCATCATACTGAAATTTGACGGCCTAAATCGGTATAATTACGGAGAAATCGATGAAATAACGTCGAATTACCGCGAATGGTGGTAACCACCGATATAGTTTGTGTACTACTCAATGGGTACAGTTCACAGCATCTTGTGCGTCTAAAATAAGAACCATTAGAGCTATGCAACTCAAACTTTGGAACACGACTTTTTTAAGGATGACCTAGTCATGTAGAATAGAAAACTTCAAGTTGAAAATCGGAACATCTACCTTTAAGCTCGAAATTTCATTTTATACACCTCAATTTTGATGCAATATGGTAGAAAAGGGATCGTCATAGGCAATCGATATAATAATACGCTACTCTCTGTCTGTTTGTTTGTTTGTCTATTTGTCTGTCTGTCTGTGTGCGCTTTTTCGTCGCCTTCCCGGGGTCGGGCGGCGTTCAAACTCGGTGGGTGGGTGCAGCTCGGTCCCGCAAGAGCAAGTTCACATTCGCTAGAGCATACGAGGTCAAAAGTTTGTCCGATCGGGCTTAAACTCGGTGACGGGAGCCCGAATACGAGTCGAGCGTGGAAAAAATAAAACGGCTTTGCTTTTCTTGGGTCGTCTAAGGGTCGAATTTTCAAAGCTTGTCCCATCGGGCTTAAACTCGGGGACGGGAAGCCCGAATGCGAGTCGAACGTCGAAAAATAAAACACCTTTGCTTTTCTTGGGTCGTCCGGGTCAAAGGTCATCTAGGGGTCGAATTTTTAAAGTTTGTCCGATCGGGCTTAAACTCGGTGATGAGAAACTCGGTGATCTGTTTGTTTGTCTGTTTGTCTGTCTGTCTGTGCGCGCTTTTTCGCCGCCTTCCCGGGGTCCGGCGGCGTTCAAACTCGGTGGGTGGGTGCAGCTCGGTCTTCGCAAGAGCAAGTTTGCATTCGCTAGAGCATACGAGGTCAAAGGTCATCTAGGAGTCAACTTTTTGAAGTTGGTCGGATCGTGCTTAAACTCGGTGATCACAATGCTCGATGCGAGGCGAGTGTGGCAAAAATAAAACGGGTTAGCGTTTGTCGGGTCTTCCGGGGTCAAAGGTCGTCTAGGGATCGAATTTTCAAAGTTTGTCCGATCGGGCTTAAACTCGGTGACGGGAAGCCCGAATACGAGTCGAGCGTGGAAAAAATAAAACGGCTTTGCTTTTCTTGGGTCGTCCGGGGTCAAAAGGTCGTCTAAGGGTCGAATTTTCAAAGTTTGTCCGATCGGGCTTTATGCATGCATTCAACAAACTACCAAACCCGAGAACCGGCAAACCCGGGTGACCGCCTAGTAGTATATAATACCTGATGATATTATGGCCTTATGTTATAGTTTCATGATTATTGGGGAAATAACGATCATTTAATAAGTATTAGGTATTAGTTAATTGTTTGACACCGAGAATACATACTGATACCGTGGCCGAGCGGACTAAGGCATTGGCTTATATTAGATAGGAAACTTTTTTTCGCATGAGTTCGAATCTCGCTTGGGTCACTTTTCTTTTGTCTTTATTTTTGTACCAAATGAGTTGTTTTATCAGTTAAGCATTGGAAATGTAATTTATACTTAAATACAAATGCCTTTTTCCTCTGAAATATGACATTTGAATTAATTGCAAAATAATATAAGAGAAATGTACGGCTTTTCAAGAAGCACGGCGAAAGCGGGTCCCGACGATTTATTATTCCTTTCGTGTTGTCGGTGTGGTCTTACAAGACCAGCACGTGACCAGGGGTCTTGCCACAATGATTTTTCGTGACCGGCATCGTCTGGTAGAGTACGCGAATTCAGTACGCCATTCTGGATAATGGTTTTCTTTCGTTGGATTTGGCCTTCTGACCTACCTATACCCGTATACAGCGTCTAGTCAGGAAGCTGGATTAATATTTAAAGTAACATTCAGTGATATTTTGTACAAATCAGTTACCGACCTTCCCAAAAAATATCAATAAACATTCATACCAAGGCCTTTGAGTTTCTATCTCCAAAAGATTGCAGTGCTGCCCGCTTCTACCTCCTTCCCAAGATCCATAAGCCGGGAAACCCAGGCAGACCCATCATCTCTGGCAACGGCTCCCCAACTGAGCATATATCCCTCTTTGTCGATAACTTCATCAAGTCTCTTGTTCCACAGGTTCCCTCCTATATCCATGATACCCCAGACTTTCTCAGAAAACTCGAAGCCATCAATAACCAAGTTCCAAGCACCGCTATTATTGGCACATTTGATGTTAAGTCCCTCAATACCAACATACCCCATCAGGAAGGCATCAAAGCAAGCCAGGCAGATTTGGCTAAGATTGGTCATTCCAGTCCTCCCATACCTGATATTGAATGCCTCATGAACCATGTCCTAACCAAGAACAATTTCACTTTCATGGACAGGACCTACTTGCAGGTACATGGCACAGTTATGGGTACTAGGATGCTCCTTCCTGGGCTTGTCTTTTCATGTCTAGGCTGGAGGAACAATTGCTAGCTGAAGCACCTTGTCGACCTTGGATTTGGTTGCGGTAGATCGACGACGTATTCTTTTTCTGGACCAGTGATGAGAGCAGCCTCCTCACATTCATTGATCACATGAACTCATTTCACAGGACCATTAAGTTTACTCCTGATTACTCCCACCAACAGGCACACTTTCTTGATGTAAACATACAGAAAGCTGAGAATGGTATGCTGTCTACAGATCTCTTCACCAAGCCCACAGATACGCACCAGTATCTCCATGCTTCAAGCTGCTATCCTCGCCATTGTAAGACTGGCATAGCATATAGTCAGGCTCTCCGTCTCCGACGTATTTGCTCTAACGAATCTAGATTCTTATATCATGCACAGAATTTGAAGAAGCATCTGGTTACCAGGGGTCACAGCTCCACCAAAGTCCAGCAAGCCATCAAGAAAGTCCACTCTCTCCCGAGAGCCACGGTCCTTCAGGAGAAGTCTAGAACCCAAGATCCCACCCCTAAGATTCCCCTTGTTACCACGTTTCATCCTAACCTTCCTCCTTTACGTCACATCACCAACACTAACCACCACATTCTCCACACATCAGACCGTCTTCGTCGTGCAGTACCTGACATACCCATCCTGGCCTACAGACGCCCTCGCAACCTACGAGATATGTTAGTACGTGCTACCATTCCCCCAATAACTCATGATTCTCTCCCTATGCAGCATGGCACTTGTAAGTGCGAGTATAACAACTTTGATGCAACAATTCAGTTAAATCCTTAGTAGGCCTACCCGCTTCGAATCCCGGCGTCTGCAGACTTTTGTCTGTCTTGTCACAAAATCGCTGTTTCTGACCGAGTCGTGGCAGGAGTAAGTTACCACATAGGTGTTCATTTTGAATGTGATAAAAAACGGTAAGTGAGTGAGAAAGTTAGGAATCGAAGATCACTGAGTGTCTCTTTAAAGACCCAGAGTGCGATCTTTTTTCGGGATGTCCCTTCAATGTTTTCAAACCTGCTTATTTGGCATATTTGAACTATTTACCCATGTTCCAACATACACCCAATTGGAAACAGTCAATTTTTTTGCAAAAACAGCAATTTTTAGTTATTTTTAGTAATTGCCATCCAACGAAAGTAGCCCATTGTTCTCGTGCATCGGGGTTTATGTATTGTAATTTGAAGGCCTAACCAGTAACTGGTTGGCAGATTTCCCGGACAGAATTACGGGATGACAAACTTGACAGGCCTTCGTATGCTTTGGCTAAGCCTAAGGTTATAAACAAAATAATGAAAGTTGTTTTGAAGATTTATTTTATATAGGCCTATAGGCATACCTCTGCGCACTTTGCTTGCTCATTTTTTTCTTAACCAAAATAATCACCTTTTTTATTAAAAATTATTATTGAACATCAAGTTGTTTGAAGATTTATTTTATGGCGTATACATCTTGCACATTGACCTTTTTCATGACACAATTTTTTTTTTGTATTAATACTAAAATCCAGTCCAAAACTAGCGAACAATATACGCAAGTTTCCGACATGAAACATCAAGTTGATTTGAAGATTTAATGTTATATATATGATACATCTTGCACTTTCTAGTTAACTTCTTTTATTACAAAACAATGGTCAGCCCAGGGGATCGTAAACATGAATAAATAATGGGTGTAACATTGACATATAGTTATCACCCGTTATAAATACTCTGAAGTTAAAAAGCCCCCCCCCCCCCCCCCCCCAATCGCCCCTGAATATTAGTATACATGTATTGATAATATTAATTTTATAGTTATATTGTATTAGGGAGCACATCAAAACTCGACCGCCCGGCAACCGCCGGTTCCGTGCAGTTCCGTGAGGTTGCAGCCGGTTTCTATTGTTCTAAACAATGATATGCGGTCCAACCGGGCGGAACCGCCGGTTGCTGCGCGGTCGAGTTTTGATTTGCTCCCTTAACAGAAGATATTCGTTATTTTGTCATGTTGAAGGAATAAAATGAAAATCTGCAACTTCCCAAACATCGCGCCCGGGGCCTTTAAGTGAATTCCAAAGTTTAGGCCCTGAATATTTTATAGAAAATTTAATTATATCCATGCTTGGTTCTGATGTGCACTATTTGGTCAGCAGTTCTTGTGTTATAATTACCCGGGGGGGGGGGGGGGGGGGGGGGGGCAGTCAAACATAATGTTGTACACATGCGTGACCAAAAAAACGCGTAAAAAGGGGTGTTTTTTCAGTGTTGGAAGGGTATCAAAAACGCTGATTTTCAAGAAAAAGGGTGGCTTAAAATACAGGTCGAACGTGTTTAGGGTAACTTATTTTGTTCCCCGTTAAATAGACAAAACTTGTTTAGGGGTCATATTCTGGCAAGAACTTGTTTAGGGGTCAAAATTTGCAAGGAAAGCGCGCTAAAAACTTGTTTAGGGGGTTATTTTGCTTGCAGGGTAAAACTTGTTTAGGGGGTGTCTGGAAAAAATTTGGTCACGCATGTGTACACCATTATGTTTGACTGGCCCCCCCCGGGTATAATTATGGATTTCATTAGTTCTGGTAAAGAAATTAGCAAACGAATTGGGAAGATTATTATTTACAAAACGATACATGAGGAGAGCAATGTTTGAAGCTTGTTTAATATTATTATTATCAATTATATTTTAGTGTTTTTTTAGCTTTAGGAATAAGTTTTGTTTGTTTGTTAATAGTTGTCTGAATTAGTGCAGATGAGAATAGCTCTTTTTTGAAGCTTTACAATTTGTCAAGTTGAATTGGATTTGTGGAGGCCCAGAGACGATTATTATGGTCTAGTGTATGAGCTATATTTGCCCTTGCAACGCTGCTCTGATAAATAAGGAACTAAAGTGAGAAGAGGATGTTAGTTGGGAGTGTATGGCTAAGTCTTTTGAGTATGCACTAACCCCAGAATGGGTATGATATGTCACATATTGAAATTTGACCGGTCATTTTATTGATGTGATCTTTCCAATTCAGGTATAATATCAATAATAACAAAAGGAATTTGGTGCTATCGGTATTTGAATATCGTCGGTCACAAACTGGTCCAAAAATGTTTCACTTCTAATACACGTCTAGCCACCTTTCCTTTCATTATTATCTATTGTCTTTCTATTGTTGCATCAGCCCTTTATATTGTAGGAAGAGGTCTCTCGTCTGGTCACGGCGTATGAACAGCCCGTTATCTAGCCAAGAGCCCATTAATAGACAAAGGTTTTTGATAACGTCCTCTAGCTCACATAACGTCGTCTGCCCTGTAGTGACCTCTTCCAAAAATATTGAGCAGATGATCAACAAGAAGACAATAATAACAAAGAAAAGATAAATGGATTACCTCTAAAGATGGTTTTTAAACTATCACCTTTGGATAAGATTAACACTTCCGATAAAAAACATCTCATAATAGGTTTTAAGTAGGCCTAGTAACAGTGAACATGATCAATAGCTGCGTTCAGACAGGCGTAAATTCGTATAGAGTAAGATCGGATTATTAACGATTGTCCATGTTAAACTTGCGAGTAGTGACCGTGTGGACGGCACCCGTGTTAACTAATCCGACCTAACTCCGAACCGATTTAATCCTGAGATTTCTCAGGAGTACGCGCTTAACACGAGCTGCAGTTCGGATTAGCACGCCCGTGTGGATGCACTTAACACGGTCTCTGGTGTAAATGCGACCTTTCCATATAATAAGGCATAGTAAAATAAATACATGTTTCCCGTCCGGACGTTTTTAAAAAAGGAGGAGGGAGGTCTTATTATTTGTTATTTTCCAATTGTTTTCTTCTTTTTTTCCAAGATAGCCGACAAGTCGAAAGTGACCAACTGACTGTGTCGGGGACACTCCTAAAAAGATTTTCCACTATACTTGCCAGAGAAACAAAAAAAACCATCTATATAAATTCAGTACATTTTGTTTATTATGTGTGCAATAGACGTGTTGCTTGTAAAATGATATACGGTAACACTGTAAAGATTTGTAACTAAATGTTTGCATATATTGTTTCTCTTCAATTTGGGTCAAATAAAATTATATTGTTGTTTGTAGCCTATGCATGCCTCTGGTAAAGAAAGATGTTTCATTCATGAATGATGGATAAAATGACAAATAGGTTTTGAATGCTATTTAACATAACATGCATAACAGCAGTTATTTGTGTAACTCAATTTCAAAAATAAACAAAAAATGAAATAAATATATACAAACATTTACAAATCAGTGTTTTATTATGTTACAGTCAACACTTCTCTTCCCCTATTTAATGATTATTTACTGAATTTAGGTATTTTTCAAATGTTAAAAATATAATTCAAAACTGTATGTGTCTTGAATTAATGAAAGGATTTCTAAATTATTTCAACAAACCAAGATAATATTATACTTGGGCATGATATAGGTCACTCGAGGAGTCTTCCCCTATTTAATGATTATTTACTGAATTTAGGTATTTTTCAAATGTTAAAAATATAATTCAAAACTGCATGTGTCTTGAATTAATGAAAGGATTTCTAAATTATTTCAACAAACCAAGATAATATTATACTTGGGCATGATATAGGTCACTCGAGGAGTCAGGTACGGGTCAATCGATGCTGTTTAGGTGACCAATTAAATAAAGCTCTGAAAATGTTTAATTTTTTTTTTTTTTTTTTTTTTTTTTTTTTTTTGCGGGGACGGGAAACATGGAACTTTTTTACTAGGCCTTACATCTTGTAAACCACCATCCGAAAAAGGCGGAAAATAAGTAACAAATAGAGAAATTTCGATCTTGAATTAATGTTCAAGCGAGATAATCGAATAAAGCATGAATAAAGGAACCGACAATTTGGAAATAACGGAATAAATCGTATGTAAACTGGACACCAATGCTAAGCACCAGGCTGCCGAAAACGGGATTCGAAATAATCACAACTCGCGCAGTTGTCATCGGTCAAAGGTCAAAGGGTGCACTTCCGATATTTACTCGTGAGCCCCCTGCGATGGTCGTGTTAACTTTGTCGGAAAACGTAAGAGTAACGTTGTATTTAGTACCGCGTGTGAACAACTGTCCGAAGTAGAGGGATTAATTGTGGAATTTTAATTGCTGTAGGGTCTAAATTTACGCCGATCATTTATGCCCGTCCAGTGGCGTAGCTAGGATTTTTTTCAGGGGGGGCAAGATTTCTAAAGTTTTCGTAAAAGGTTGCCCCCTAAAAAATTCTAGTCACTTACCTCGTGAATTTCACGTAAGTGGGGGGGGGGGGGGGGGGGGGGCTCAAAAAATTTCGCACAGTCCAAAACAAATCGCACAGTCCAAAAATATCGCGCAGTAAATGTACTACATTTACAATTTTGCCTTCTATTTGCCTATTAACCTCGGTCTTTTGTCTCAATTTTTTCCTATTTCCCTTTTTTCTCACTTTTTTTTTTTTAGAGGGGTGGGGGGCGGGGGCTCAAATTGGATTTTTTCGTCAGGGGGGGCATTTGCCCCCTGCCCCCCCCCCCCCCCCCCCCCCCCCCCCCCCCACCCCCCCCCCCCCCCCCTCCCCTGAGCTACGCCACTGTGCCCGTCTGAACATGCCTAGAGATTGAAATATAGAGACAATTATGAGTTTAAAACGGATTATATCACACATAGTTGGCAAAAGTATTTTATTGAATTTATATCGACATGCTTGCAATGAAAATAATTTATTTTAATGATAAAGTAGGCCTTATAATAATGCGATGATTACAATTTAGATCGGGATACACAATCAAGCCAACAAACTTTATAGTAGTCGATTTCATTACCAATTCTTCAATTTAGGGGGGAAACTGAAAATGGTGTATCCAAGGAGGGTACACATTCGGGGACATTAAAGGGGGAGTTTATTTTATTTTTGGAATTTCTCTAAAAAATGTCCAAATTTGAAGAAAAAAATCACAAACAAAAAAATACTTTTTGACTCAAGTTGCCACTATTACGAAGTAATCTGTCATGACACTCCAGTCTGGTAGGAGGGAGGAGAGATTTTGTCGTCTCATTTTTAGGAAGCCCTTCAGCAAATCTACGACAATGCTGCTCCCTTCTTCCAGACAAGGTGTCAAAATGGCAACTACCCAAGGCTTCATCATAAGACTCATACTTTTTCCAAGTATGGTTCTACAAGCCCTTTTTTGGATGGATTCCAAGTCCTTTGATTGTTTGACAGAAATAGTTGAGTGCCAAACTACATCAGCGTATTCAAGAATCGATCTTACATAGCCACCGTATACTACACAGCTCCTTGCTGCTAAAACCAAAACGTTTGAGGGTCCGCAGCATGTACAACCTTTAACGTTTAGATTGATAACTTCACTGTTGCTAAACATGTGGCTTTAATTCTTTTTTTATTCGGTAGCTGGATAAATTGTCTTTAATATGATACCAAAAATGTTATGTTTTTTGACAACTTCTATTTAAAATAGAGACACGTATCACGATTTTAAGGATTTTTTGAAACGATCCCACCTTATTTGATATACCTATTTGGCTATCGAACTTTCAGAACTTCCAACTGTCACTTCCTTTCCATTGTTGGGTGTCATAGTTATTCAATATGCGTATAATTTATTTGCAAATGTGAAAGAAATCGAAACATTCTTACCTTGAGAGAAACAATATAGCGTCCTGGAACTCTTGATTGATCTGACCGTTTGTGCAAATGAGCTTTTCCGTTGGAACGACCAGCGATGACATTTGGAGTCACAAACGCCAACACCAATACCAACACCGTAAGCCCACAGTATCGATTTCTTCTAACAGCCATGGAGAAAAACACGCGTCAAGTAATCGCTGCAAGAAATTATGTTAAATATTGTTTTATTTCATATTCCAAAGGAAAACGTTTTTTTCTTACACGCTTATTTCTGATGGGTCAACATTGACGGGTGAGTGCAGTATTATAGTCGTATGCCATTTTGGGCGAAATTGAGTTTGTGTTAGATTATGAAAATATAGATAAATGCCCACATTTTAAATTATACTCCATGTCTTAAAGGTAATAAGTTTTTATTAAGTAAATAAAATGTTTAAAAAAATAAGCAAATAAATTAAATTATTATGCTTCTCTTGCAAAATGACCAAAGAGGTTCATATGATTATATTGCACTAACACGTACGGCGAATTGTGGTTCGGATTCCAAGTCACTTTCTTTTTACATAAATTCGGATCAAATTGACTGGATTTTGATTTCCAGGGTCAACATGTGTTAGCTTCTTTTACAGACTCGAACATCGCTATACAATCCGTCTGTCAACCATGACATTGCAAGGCTATTATATCGAGATATCCGTCATTTTGGTGGGGTTCAATGAACTACTATGAGCAGTGCATATGCGCAGTACATACGTCGATTTTTTTTTTTCTGAACAAATAACTAATTTTGATTTTCTTTAATCAGAAACTCTTTTCTGACCGAACTTGGAAGCTTCAAGGCCCAGTGCGCGATCTTTCATTTTCATTTTTTCCTTCAAAATGACAAAATAACACATATTAAACTGATATCAATGTTCCCAAAGCATTTGGACTCGAAACAAAATCAACGAAGGGTTCATAAAAAATGTATAAAATGTAAGTTGGAACATGGGTAAACATTACATACAGGGTGTCCCAAAAGTCTATGCACGTTTTTGAAGAGTCATATCTCATAAAATATAAATCATATGGTATAAATTTAACCACATTTTGATAGACGAGATTTGGGAAATTATTTTGATACCAAACACAACCCTATTGGTGAACCCACAACATTATAAAACTGGTTGAAAGTGTTTGGCCGTGTGAGGCCCACCCATACCAAGTACTACGCATTGTTGCTAAAACAGATGCGCATACATTAACGGTATGAAAGCAACATTGCGCATTAGTCACAGTTCACTGCTTACCTTGGAACATTAATGTTATTACCAAACTCGGTCACTCACAACATAAATAGGCGTAGTAGACAACATTGCACGGCAAAAGTCTTCACTCAAGATGGTTTACAGCATAGATAAGCGATTACAAAGTGTATGGTTCTACGCTGAAACAAATTCAGTTCAACTAAATCAACAAAAGTTCAGAAAACATTTTAAAGTGAAACGCGCACCAGAAAGAATTTCCATTCTGAAGTTGGTGGATACATTTTTGAACACAGGAACTAGTGCATGATTTGTCTCGATGTGGTAGAAAAAAAGACTGGTAGATCAACAAGTCACATTGATGTCTTAAAACATGCAGTAGCCTAAAGTCTAAAGAGATCTATTCACTGTGTGATGTGTGTGTTCACTTTTCTGTTATTATTCATTTTTTTAGGTCTGTGTTTTTGCATTAGCACACGTCTCTGTATAAATGGAAAACACTTAAAATTGATTTCACTATAGAAACGAAAATTATGTGTGATATAGTTTGTTATTATGATGGGATCACCGTAATGTACAATTTTAAATATTACAATTGACGGATCACTTTCGGTGTAACCAACTCTACCCGTCTTTTTGTTAATCTCAGCTCAATATGGTATGGATTTATGAACTTTATACCTCCGAAGTATAAAATAACATTTTTGCAGTAATATATATTTTACTTCTAAGGTGGCATTACAAACAGATGTTACTCCAATGTTTGGTATCAAAATTATTTCCCACATCTCCTCTTTCTAAATAGGTATTCATATTTTCAATACGACTGATATTTTGTGAAATACAAAGCTTCAAAGTCGTGCATAGACTTTTGGGACACCCTGTATAAGCCACAAATGGAATTTTGAAGAAACAAAATAATGAAAATTCGAAAAAGATCGCGCACTTGGCCTTTAAGATTATCTTGACGTATGCGAGTATAGTTTTACTTCCAGGTTTTTAAATTCTGTAAATAGCGAACTCGATAACCAATCAGCTGTCATCAGTTTCAACTGACGTATTGTTTACAGCGAGGAAAGAGCACAATTCGTTTGTGACAAAGGGACAAAAACTAACCCCCCTCAAAACAAAAAATGACAGTACGAAACCATATCCTTTCACCTATTTTTCTACTCGAACACCTTTCCTTTCTATCTTCCACTCGGTCCATCTGTACCTTTTCCCCCTACCTTACTTACGTATTTTCTTACTTTACATTACATTTTTATCTTACCAATTTGTCCACCCCGGGATTCGAACCCACAACCTTCGGTTTACAAGTGCCATATTCTACCACTACACCAGTGAATTCGTGTTGCAGTGGAAGGCTCAAACTTTGGTTAAAGCAATATCATAAGATTGTAAAAAAAAATGTTTTGTAACTATTTTATCACAAAATGATAAAATGACACGATTAATCATTATCTAGACGGTGCCCAGTGTAGTACGGACCGGTAGGATGAAAGGAAATAGATTTGCGTATCAGCGCATGCATTATCGGCTCGTGAATGTACAATACGTATTCTTTGGCCGTCGCAAATAAAACGTGGGTACGTATTCTTTGTCCGTACACGGAGAAGTCGTCGCAAATAAAACATGGGTACCCACGTTTTAATCGAAAATCGTGGATGTTGTCACAATTAGGCCACCTTTTGCTCTCATTTTCACAGGAGTATCTTAGTTTATCAATATACATTACAATCGTAAAAAAAAAGGTTTGATTAAAAATTGGGGGCGTCCTCCTGCTACCTACCGAGCAAATCTTGTAATAATGCTTTAATTAGACGTATTCCTGCCGTATGATTGTGCTGCTTCCCGTATAATATATGTACGCAACGATCATGATTCAAATGGCGGCTGTTGCAGAGATCAAATTTAATTTTGCG
The DNA here is from genome assembly GCA_035610835.1 of Ophiura sarsii. Taxonomy (NCBI): domain Eukaryota; kingdom Metazoa; phylum Echinodermata; class Ophiuroidea; order Amphilepidida; family Ophiuridae; genus Ophiura; species Ophiura sarsii. The sequence continues at coordinate 57,341,460 of CM069447.1, read as the reverse complement.
CAAACTGCACAGGTCGATACGCAGGTCACATAGCACCATTTTGCACAATCTTCAAAGTCACAGCGTGATCGTGTTGCGAGAGGGTAAAACCTTAACAGTGGTTCCTAATGTCTTTTTCCTTTATTCGAGTGACGAAGATTATATTCAACCACACACAGAAAATTAAAGGTGTCAAAGTTACCCTTTTACAAGAGTCTTGGTTTGTTCCTGAGGTGATACCAAACACAACAGTAGTATGACACCTCACTGGAGTCTATCACAGCGACTCCTATGGGAGTCCTACATATTGGGCTCCTTAAAGGGGTTGTCTCAGGGACAAACACCAAACCACAAAAAGAGTAGTATGACACCGCATTGGAGTCTATCACAGCGACTCCTATGGAAATCCCACATATTGGACCCCTTAAAAGGGTTGTCTCAGGGACAAACACCAAACCACAAAAATAGTAGTATGATACCGCATTTGGGATCTATCACAGTGACTCCTATGGGAGTCTTGCGTATTGGACTCCTGAAAGGGGTTTTCTCAGGGACAAACACCAAACCCCCAAAAGAGTAGTATGACCCCGAATTGGGGTCTATCACAACGACTCCTATGGGAGTCTTGAATATTGGACTCCTTAAAGGGGTTATCTCAGGGACAAACACTAAACCCCCAAAAGAGTAGTATGACCCCGCATTGGGATGGGGTCTATCACAGTGACTCCTATGGGAGTCTTGCATACTGGACTCCTTAAAGGGGTTGTCTCAGGGACAAACACTAAACTCCAAAAAGAGTAGTATGAACCCGCATTGGGGTCTATCACAGTGACTCATATGGGAGTGTTGAATATTAGACTCCTTAAAGGGGTTGTCTCAGGGACAAACACTAACCCCCCCCCCCCCAAAAAAAAAAGAAGAAGAAAAAAGAAAAGAAAAGAGAGTAGTGTGACACCGCATTGGGTCTATTACAGTGACTCCTATTGGAGTCTTGTATATTGGACTCCTTAAAAGGGTTGTCTCAGAGACAAACACATTTCAGTGCTTCCTATTCTGTTGAAGTTCCTGGAGTTCGACAAGAAACATTTGTGCTGGAATCGTAAAGTGTCAAAATGAGGTAACAATGATTCCTGCGTAAATACAGCATACGTTAGTTGTCACCATTCGTCAATTATTGCATTCCTGTATGAGGGTATACTAGCTATATACGAGGGGCATTCAATAAATACTCGCAACCATTGTTGTTCTCCACACCTGAGTGATTCTGTGAAATCTAAGTGGGTACATTATAAAGTATGAACCTTAATCTATAATTTAGCACAATCTGGATTTACTGAATATTCATAATTACGTAATAGCATTAGCATAAAATAACCCATATTTGGACAGTGAAAAACATGCCACTTTGGCAGGAATTTTGAATTAGCTTGATAGCACGTGTATTGAAATGAGCAGAACTTTGTTCCGGATAAGTGTGCAAGTCTATCTTGGTCAATATTAGGCTTTGACAGTGAGCCCCAAAATGCCGAAAATCCAAAGAAATTAAAATGATAGTTATAGCAAACAATTGGGATTTCCTGAAATATGACAGCAAATGCAGGATTCGTTATTGCATAGATGACAGGGTATCAATAAATACATCGAAAATTGTTGAACTTGGAATAAAAATCTGCCCATGCGTAGAACGCACGGTGGTCAGAAAGCGCTCATAATGAACAGAAATGTTAAACAATCACTGCAACCAACGTAAAAGTTACAGATAAGGAATTGAATTTAAGAAAACAAGAACTGAGGTGAACTTCAATACATATACAAAGTTCATAAATGTAAACATATATTTGAAAATAAAATTCAATTTAATCTTATGGTCAGTATAGTAAATGTACTCAAATTGGGTTAAAAGAGCTTCATTGTATTAACATTTTCTCTGCAGAAAACGGTTTCAGATATTGTCTTTATAATCTCCCGTTTAAATCTATAACATGTAACAATGAGAAACAAGAGGTTTAAGCCAAATCTTGCGGTTGGATACCTTGACCTTGACTGTTTATTCATTAAAGAATTTCTTTTAAGCTATGACAAGAAGATGACGTTTTAATGTTACATAATAAGTGTTTTTTCTCCATAATTTGCATCTGAAAATAAGTAATGTTGAGCACTGGTCTATAATACTGGTCTATCACTGTTTCAAACGGCAACTTATTCCATGCATCGGTTCTTGAGATATTTTGAAAAAAGTAACTGTGCATCAAATTGCTTGCAAATATTCTCCGCCCTGATCAGCTACTTGTCATGAAGTGTCCAGAGAGTATTGATTTTACGCATGTGCCATCACGCAATCCCACAAACGATATTGTTCATTCATGCATAGCGAGGAAAGCTAAAGACCCGTATTTCAAATTACCCTAATTCTAGTTGGCATACGTCGGGCATGAGTTTATAAAAACAATGATTGCGGGTATTTATTGAACGCCCCTCTTACATGTATATCCTTGTCGTCTGACGATTGCGCAAGCATGAAACTCAGAGTAACGACTCCCTTTCTCGGAAGGTCTAAACTTTGAATTTATATATATATGGTCGAATCCAACGAAAAGTGTACACGTGATGTTCAGGCCTCTAATAAAATAATCTATATCTTGACAATTTTATTTTTGTGTTATACGTATCCGCCTCGATGAGACGGTTCGCGCCATATATAATATGACCAACTTAAATGCACAATTGGGCGTATACGAGCAATAAACCTGCTATTTGTTACCCTTTTTACAAAATAGTTGTTAAGGTTTTTTGTTAGACATATAACCGTTTAGATGAAAACGAGCTTAAGCGGAAATAATTTTGCCTGTTTGATTGCTGGATATCTCAAGAATGCCTCTTTTAATTTTTGGTTACTTTCGATCAATCCCTGAATTGTTGTGATTTTTTTTGCTGTGGTAAGTTTTGACGTTACCTACAAATACATGTTTTGTTAAATCTCACTTTCGGGGAATAATTCGCCTCAGGTAGAGTAATTTGTGCTGTAAGGAAGCCTAAATATATTAAATACTTAAATGCATTGTCCCTATTCAAGTCGATTTTTTGATAAAGCTGTTAGAAATTTTAAAAGCGGAAACGATCGGTTTGGTAAAAAAAATGCATTACCTCCGAATACCTATTTAAAACACTGCCATTTTAATATAAACACAGATTAGTGAATGATATCTATAGAATATGCGAAGTATGATACAATGTACATGTGCGACAAGTTTTATCATTTTGAAGGCAACACTTTTTGAAATATCAGCAATAAAAGGCTGTATTCGTAGGCAAATTTGAAATATGAACTGTTACCTTCAAATACAAATAACGATACCGTGGTACTTTCCTCTGTCGTTACATACTTGTAGCGACTGGAATAACATAGAAATGTGCGCTGCGTTCGGAAAGCAACGGAGAAGTTTTGCATCAAACTTTCAGCTTTTGTATTAGTAACCTTCACAATAATATGTTGTTGTCTTAAAAGTTGATTATATAGCATCCCTCTTTCTCAATCTTATTACTCCTATTAGTGTAGTTTTGAATGCTATTCACGCTAAGACATCATCTGACAGTTGATTTAAATCGCAATGGGGGTGATTAATGTTTATATAAATATTCAGTAACAGCATTTCGTGCATGACTTCATGTTGTATTCGGAGGTAATATGTATATGTAAGCAACATTCAATAATATACACAGTGCATATTGGCCCTAAATTCTTTTATTTTACATAAAAGCAATGCGTAATCATACAATCTGACTGGATATATTATTATATTTATATTTGAGGGGTAAAAAATAATATTCCTTATTAAACGAAAATGGGAGGTGTTGATTTAAATAAAATGCATGGTGTAATCACACTGTTTTTGCCGAGAACATGTTTTTTGTTGGTGTTAGAGTGAATGAATGATATTCATATCCATAGATTACACGTTGATCGTCTTAAAATGGATACATTTAGACATAACATCCATGAAATTTCGCGGTTTCATAATCAATATTTTCATATTCCATTTTGTATAACTTATATATTAGTTAATGGGCATGGTACAATTCCTGCATTGTTTGTCGCTTTCATTCGCACCTAATACTATGTACATATTAAGTAGGAATGTATAAGACGGGAATAATATTGTTTGGTGCGTAATATTGTTTTAAACCAGCTTGTCGATATGATGTATGCGTAGTTAACCAATTTCCCCAGGTACTGAGGTACTTAATATTGGCCATTATTGTAGTTGTATTTGAAAATGGAATTCATGTGTAACACATATAAAATAACTTGCTTCATTTTTGCTCTGGCAGGTTGTGTATTGTCACCGAAATGTATTTAAAGGGGACAAGAAATTTAGTAAAACCTTTTCATTTTTTAAAGGTGGGAGGGAATCGAGGGTAGGCCTATACTGATTTCAGTCTTAAATACAAAAAATGCTCATGAATAATGCTTCCGACATTTATTTCTTAGTGTAATTGAACTAAGCAGTGGTTGATTTTTTTAAAAATCATAATGAAAGGCACATGCCCGATAATATCTCTGTCGTGGCAAAACTTATTAGATTAGTGTTGTTAAATCAAACAACATTGAATTTCTAAACATAAAATTCCTATTTTGTCTAAATCTGACAAAATATATCATATGTGATGCGATCTGAGAAAACCCGTCGGATGTCGCAAAATGTGAATTAGGGATTATGAAATAAAAAAACTTTTTTCTTTTTTTTAGATTTTTTTAAAGAAAATTAGTTTCCAGTACTTTGTGTTATCATCTTTCATGAAATTTCACCTTGACAAACTTACTTAAGTCACTTTTATTATTAACCTTATAATGTTATTATATTGAATTATGTATCTTTTTTGGCCTGTTTTCATGATTTCTTGTTTTGTAGCTTTTGGTGACATCACAATCATCATTCACTCATAACTTTTTTTGTAGTGATCGTAGAAAAATGATCGAAACAGTTCTGTAATCAGCACAGTTTTAGCTTTCTTATGATATAAATATCTCCAATATGAAAAATGCCACCATGTGGCGGGTTTTCACAGATCGCATCACATATTGGTAATTCTATGTCAAGCGGAGTCTGCCTCCGGTTGAAACTCGATATAGACTGACTATGTACGACATTTAGAATGATACAAATTCCAAACTAGGAAATTATATCTTAATTCTAATCTGACAACTGAATGTCTTGCTGAAAGTTGTATGTGCTTTATTCCGTTGTGGACTGAAAGGCAAAATATTTGAATGTTCTAGACTTTGAACATGTTCGGCTCATATTAAACTTATATATATAAGGTCTGATATGAAATTATTTCAAAGTATATATTAAATGAATCAAAAAGCGATCTGGCTTTCGTGTTTAAAATGATAGCTTCCAGAAGACCTCACTTGCCTCCTTTATTTAGAACAAATTGAGGAAGGAAACCGGGTTTTTTATTGCTTAAAACAAATAACCTCACATTCAAGACTATGAATTACAGGCAAATCAAACTGTTTGCTTAAAGGAAACCGCTCGCTTTCTAAATAAAGATATCTCGGTGAACTATTCAATAGTTGATTCGATCCAATACTTTGGATTCACACGGAAACTGAAACGTTCATACTTAACATTCTAGAATGTCCTATACAGGGTGAGTCAAAAAAAAGTTTACCCTAATTGAAAAAATCTAAAAAAATATTTCTGACCACAAAATCAAGGCAAACAAAACTTTAAATGATTGCGCCATTTCTTTGCTATCATCTGGAGAAAAAAAATCACGCTATTTGATGATACCGTTAGGTAAATATGACTATTCCTGTACAGGAGCTGTTTTTTCACCAAAAACACGGTTTTTATTTCAAGCTTAACGAGCTTAATAATGTTTACTAGGATTATGATGTAAAGCATTACACATCTTGTTTATTAAAAGAATTAAGTAGACAATAGACTTGTTCAAAATTGTCTCCTAATAGATTAAAACATGAAATATGGATAATTGCAAGGATTAAATAGTCCGCAAGAGATATTCATAAACATGATAAAACTAAATGAGGATATTGAATAAAAATTGTCACCAGTGACTATCTGATAATGTGAGGATATTGAATACAAATTGTCACCAGTGACTATCTGATAATGTGAATAATAAACGATATAGTATTTTGATAAAATCAATAAACATAATATTGCACTTATTTTTCGTAAATATGTCCAATTAAGTAACCATTATCCTTGAACCAATCAAAAATTGTCAATGTCCACAGTAATACTAGTAAGTAATAGTCTTTCTCTCTCTAAATGTAAAATTTATTCCTGTTAATGAATAGAAACCCACTTGATAATCCAGCATCTTGTTTGGTCTTTCTCCTGATCTTTGAGAGTGTGCTTAGGATGGTTGCACTGAGGGACAATAGACAGCTTTAAGGCCTATTTATGACACAATTACCACACTTTAATCATTTCATAACAAAGGAATTGATCCTTTCGCTGTCGGTATTGTAATTTTGTATTGGTCGTATCTTATGAAATATAATGGTCAAGATCTGGAAGCATGTTCGGACGTTAAATTGGTCAACTTTCATTCAAAACAGCGTAAAATAAGTTTCCCTCAACCAATCTAAACCAGATAAAATTCATATCAAAGCTAATTAATTTGTCTTTATACCGTAATAAATTGTTTTGAAAACAAACGAACACTTTTTTTCTAACAAAATCGCTGAAGTTGAGTAAACTTTTTTTTGACTCACCCTGTATAATAAACAAAGAGTAATTATGTTCTATTAGATAGTCATCCTCGCGACATGAGAGACCTGAAGAACTAACTACACACAGAATACATCAAGAACCACTAAACTTGTTAAGTAGAGATTACAAGGCTGAACGATCACGAGGCTGAATGATCAGAAGTTTCTTAATTAAAATGTGTATGCTTAAGTTTTTATCATGTTTATTTTTAATGATGAACATGCTTTTTACCAAATTAGATCAGTAATAATAATAGTATTACAAGCGAGTTAATTGATTGTTTAACTATAACTTTACGAAATTTTAACTCAGTACGATATGTATGTTGTCATCATCATGCCCTAAATCAGATGTTAAATATTACATACTTCTGACTGTTTTGTAGAAGTTAAACGCACATTCTTAATAATTGAAAGTCAAGCAAGAAAGACACTAACAAAATTGGATTATCAGATACGTTAGCATAATAAAACATTTTCTGCCATAATTATCATGTGTAAAAGGTTAATTCTATTCAACATGCCTTTAACATCAAGAATAATAACAGTATAGGTCTATCACTAGTGAGGTTATTGATGCTCAGGGTGTTTTCTTTTATATCTTAGAAATAGGAACATGGTTTTGTATTATTTTAATGTTTAATTGGTTTTAACCAATTAAACATTAAAATATTTGAATAAAACAAATATTTGAATAAAACAGCAAGTTTAAAATCTTGCTGTTTTATTCAAATGTTGAATATTAAGCAATTCTGATTGTTGAAGTTGAGAACAAATGTGTTACCTACGAATACCTTGATTATTGCAATGTAAGCTACCGTGCTTTAAGTCATAACATGTTTGTCTCTTATAGGAATGCTTAAAATGTTGCCTGATATATTGTTCTTAATAAACCTTTTCAAAATTACAACTGACAGTTAGATATTGTATATTTTTTTCAACATTAAATTAATATTCTAGTATCTATTTAAAGTAAACTACTGGGAATATGTTCATAATATTAGGATTTAAACATGTTTTAATATGTTTATTTAAAAAAACAAATATTGTTAACAGCCCTGCATAATTAGTTCACCCCAAAATGTAACATAAATTAAGTAGAACATTAATTTATTACAGTTTTACTTCTCTTACCTACGTATACATTAACTGTTACCTTCGAATACCACATTTCCACATTCCTCTATGTACTTAGGTTTTGGGCGCAAGCTCAAAATTCTAAATTTTACAGAAAGGATCATTCCCCCTCTTTGAGGTACATGAAAACAAATGTTCATTAAAATCATCTTGGTGAAAGTACACAAAGTGACTCAACCTCATGTTTCAAAGCATTGAGAGCCTGCAAATGCTACCTAACTGTGTGAATCTAAAATGTAAACAAAAAATGAGCACCTGGACAAATATGATCACTTTCTATCAGCATTAGCATCTTCTGAATACAATACAATCACAAATTTGAATGAAATATGTAAATAGGTAACATTGAGAAGTATACCTTCAATTTCATCATTCCGCCACGTGGTCAATTGGAGAGATTAGTGATGGCACTTTTTTCCATACAAGCTTGATATGTTGTCTTTGAGTGGGGAAAAGGAATAAGAGATCGAAGCATTTTGAAACTGGACCCTAAAAATCTAGCCGTGGACACTTTTGGTTGGATTCGTATATATATATATATATAGATTTATACACACATGGTATTCTTGCTCATCTTGCTCAGCTTGCTTCCAGTAAGAAAAGTATGAAGGTTAGCTATAGCTGCATGCGTAATATGAGTTCCGTCCTGAGAAATGTTCTGGTTGGCTTACGGGCTAGAGAAGTGTGATACACTTTCAGTGATTAAACACCATTGAAAGTGTATGCATCCTAATCTAGTCTAGGGTTAACCAGTCACACAATCAGTATCCTTGTCGTCTGACGATTGCGTTAAGCATGAAACTCAGAGTAACGACTCCCTTTCTCGGAAGGTCTAAACTTTGAATTTTTATATAGCTCTTCCTTTATTGGAATTGAGCACTTTGATTCGAAAGATAGTCTGCCCATGAAATCGATTCGATGTTCATGACATTTTATGTTATGCTCCTGACTTTTTATCAGTTGAGCACTTTTAAGCTATCTCGAAGCTTTTAGACCGGTCCTGAGAAATGTTCTGGTTGGCTTACGGGCTAGAGAAGTGTGATACACTTTCAGTGATTAAACACCATTGAAAGTGTATGCATCCTAATCTAGTCTAGGGTTAACCAGTCACACAATCAGTATCCTTATCGTCTGACGATTGCGTTAAGCATGAAACTCAGAGTAATGACTCCCTTTCTCGGAAGGTCTAAACTTTACAAAAAGGTGGGAAGGCATCAAGGGTACCTGCTTTCGGACTCACTAAAATGCTCTTTACAATACCGATTAACGAATGCTAAAAATTAGAAGTTCCAACTAGAAAATCTAGATTAAATAGCATCCAAAAACAGAAAACATTTATTTTCTTAAAAGGTGGGAAGGCATCAAGGGTAACTGCCTCCAGTCTCAAATTATAAAATGCTCATGAAAAATGCTTCCAACATTGTATACTTAGTGTAAGCTAACTAAGCAGTAGTTGATTAAAAGAAAATCAAACTAAATGAAAGGCTCTTGCTCGACAATATCTCTGTCGTGGCAAAACTTATTGGATTATGTGTTGTTATTAAAAACAAACAACATTATTGAATTTCTGAACTTGAAATTCCTATTTTGTCTTACTCACAAAATATATTATGTTGATGATTCTATGTCAAACGGTAAATGCTTCCGATTGAGACTTGATAAAAGCTGGTTCTTTATCCGACATTTAAAATGATAAATTTCCAAACTAGGAAATTATATCTTATTAAAATCTGACAATTAAATGTCTTGCTGAAAGTTGTGTAGGCCTAATGTGCTTTATTTCGTATTGGACTAAAAACACGCGGCATGTATTGCTCATATTAAACTTATATGAGATGGCAGTAGGTCTATTTATCTTATGATAAATCAAAAAGCGAACTGGCTTAATGATAGTTATTTATAACGATGACAGAAGGCATGTCTTGCCGTTCTTAAAACGATGATCGATGGAGGCGAATTGTTGTAATACACCCGGTTATTCATGACTATGAATCTTCAGGTTTATGGAACTGTTTGCTAAAAGAAAGCTCGCTTGCTTTCGTAACTAAGATGACTCTGGGAAAGTACAAAAATAATCCAATACTGTAGACTAATACGGAAAACCAAATGCCATTCTAGACTTAGAGTGACTTATATACAATGAGCTTTGTATATGTCTTCTTAACATTCCTAACTTAAAATGTCCTCTCCCTTGAGTTTTAGCTGCTAGGGAGGAGACAAATAAGTTGACAATGTCCTTAATATAGAGTAAAGGCCCACCATGTTTAAGATAAAACTATAGTGACGGCATGCAGACGATAGCTACCATTACAAAAAGGTGGGAAGGCATCAAGGGTACCTGCTTTCGGACTCACTAAAATGCTCTTTACAATACCGATTAACGAATGCTAAAACTTAGAAGTTCCAACTAGAAAATCTAGATTAAATAGCATCCACAAACAGAAAAACATTTATTTAATAAATTAAATAAATTTGACGGAAAAGGCTGCAACCCGGTCAGAACTTTCACGGATGGGAAATAGTCAAAATCAATCATATTTTCTTTATGAAATATTGAATTTCTGAACTTGAAATTCCTATTTTGTCTTACTCACAAAATATATTATGTTGATGATTCTATGTCAAACGGTAAATGCTTCCGATTGAGACTTGATAAAAGCTGGCTCTTTATCCGACATTTAAAATGATAAATTTCCAAACTAGGAAATTATATCTTATTTAAATCTGACAATTAAATGTCTTGCTGAATGTTGTGTAGGCCTAATGTGCTTTATTCCGTATTGGACTAAAAACACGCTCGGAAGGTCTAAACTTTGAATTTTTATATAGCTCTTCCTTTATTGGAATTGAGCACTTTGATTCGAAAGATAGTCTGCCCATGAAATCGATTCGATGTTCATGACATTTTATATATATATATATATAAATGGTCTGGTTGGCTTACGGGCTGGAGAAGTGTGATACACTTTCAGTGAATAAACACCATTGAAAGTGTATGCATCCTAATCTAGTCTATGGTTAACCAGTCACACAATCAGTATCCTTGTCGTCTGACGATTGCGTTAAGCATGAAACTCAGAGTAACGACTCCCTTTCTCGGAAGGTCTAAACTTTGAATTTTTATATATATACAAATATATATATATATATATATATATATATAATATTGAAAGATAATTAGTGTACTTACCGATATATTTGAAGTTCTCAATGATTTGTTATCTTCTTCTTCTTCCGCAAATTCAGTTTCCAACAGAATCAAGCTGATCTAATGAGTGTCCAAAGCCCCCTTATAAGCATTGTAATGAAATATATAGCTCCGCCCTTTTTACGTTTTCCACAAGTCCCTCTCGCGGGGGTCACACTCTTAAGCCAGAGATCTGGAGGCTCCGACAACACAATCATGCATGGGCATAGATTTCGTTACCAGTTTGAGTTTCTGCTACACAACGCGTGATTCATAGAGCCTAACATAATTTGTCAGAAATTAGTTGCAAATTCACTTTCGAAAACTGGAGTCCCCCGGCTCGTTTTGATTCTGATATATTCTATGCCTACCACTTGATGCAGATGAGTGGGGCTTTTCCCCGTGTTGGCTAATCAGCAACTAAAACGTATATATTTCTCTTATTTTCCCCTTATTTGTGTATCAAATGAACGCGGAATGAAAAGTATGCCCATATATGGTAATGGTAATAACCACCATCATGCAGATGATGGCCAGTTATTTTCCATTTGTGTCATTTCACCACATAAGGGAAGAAACGAAATGATCAATGAAGCCCTGTAAACGAAACTCGTTTCGTTTCTCAGACAACCCCCTCCCTACCAGAAACGAAATCATGAAATGTTTACATTGAACATGTTGGTCATATGATATCTTTGAAACTGGCAAATACATGCTATACATGTAGAATACCACTTAGATATATACAAAAGAGCTGATGGTGCATGGTGCGCAACTCCATGAGCTGGATCTCCAGCAAAAGGCCTGAGGGGGAAAACGAGAACTTCGAGAGGTACAGTCTCCGGAGGAAGAACGCGGTGCATCTCGAAGAGTACAACAGGTTTTATGCATATTATTTCTTCCTTTCTTCCTTTTTTCCCTTCCCTTCTCCAAAAAGCAATATGTACGTTTGGGTTATTAATCAGGGCTGTCAACTCTCTCGCCTAGACACTCTTTCTCCCGCTCTTCCGCCTAGCATGTAAAATCTCCCGCCTCAAAAATGTATCAATTAAAATGTTTATCAACGCGTTTATTTCCTTCGCGAGATGCTTACACTTTCCGATCACCAACGTACTTTTACGGAATCACAGGGAATTTACTACTTTTGGACTGTGCGATTTTTGTACTGTGCGATTTTTTTGACCGTGTGTGAGAGTACAACAGGTGTTATGCATATTATTTCTTCCTTTCTTCCTTCTTTCCCTTCCCTTCTCCAAAAAGCAATATGTACGTTTGGGTTATTAATCAGGGCTGTCAACTCTCCCGCCTATACACTCTTTCTCCCACACTTCCGCCTTGCATATAAAATCTCCCGCCTCAAAAATGTATCAATTAAAAAGTTTATCAACGCATTTATTTCCTTCACGAGATGCTTACACTTTCCGATCACCAACGTACTTTGACGGAATCACAGGGAATTTACTACTTTAAACTATTTGTGGCGGTCTGTGGACAGGTGATAAATAGGGGGAGAAATGTGTGACTTTGCACAGTGACTTTGTAAAGATGAATTAAGGATCACATAACAAAATGAAGTTTCTGGCTCCTTCACTTCTGGGTGATTTCTAAAACTTTTTGACACCCCCTCCCCATAGACGTTTTATATATATATATATATAGTGCTACGCATTTGATCTGTTCAATTTCTCTCATTTATATATATATATATATATATATATATATAATTAATAATGTACAGCAAATTAAAATCCTAACATCGTTGTTGTTACTGGCAGTTTCATGTGACCCTATCGGGGCACAATCTTCAGACAAACTGATGCTGTATATGCTCCCTGAACTGTGCATTAGGGTCAATTTTTAGGTCAAGTGTATATATGATACAATGGGATGTCTATAGTACTGTACATACAGCATCAGTTTGTCTGAAGATTGTGCCCCGATAGGGTCACATGAAACTGCCAGTAACAACAACGATGTTAGGATTTTAATTTGCTGTACATTATTAATTATATTTATGCTCTTCATATGAATCGAGCACTTTGATATCGGACAGTATTAATCTACATCTATCTATATATATATATATATATATATATGTATATATATATGAAAGCGGACGTAGCAGTTTTATATCACAATATTTATTGGCAAATTTTCGGACACATGTCCTTCGTCAGGCCGTACCTGGAACACCATAAATGAAACAAATGAAACCTAGCATAAATATATGGAGCTATATGAAGCAATATAAACAGTATGTGTCCTTTAAATGTATAAATAAGAAGTCTTACCGGGTTACTTAAAAGTAGTCGTGGTGGAGCCACAAGGTAGAGACATGCTCTAAGCGTATGGAGATCAACACATTTCTCACAGTATATATATATATATGTTTCTTGGTTCATGTTGTTCGCTCTGGTTAAGGTAGCTTGGTATATTAACCCTTCGATGAGTCATTTTCCATCTAGCGGGCACTCATCTTGCTTCCGGCAGTTCCATGCTAGGCATACAACTATAACTGAGTTTCAAGGTGTTCCTATTAAAGATTGTTCTGAGCACATAGTCTTTTGGGAAGCATTCATCGATCAGATGCAGGAATGTGTGCCCAATGTTGGTGGCAACGCTGGCTCTGTATAGTGGATTGAACCATACGATGTTTCTGTTTCTGAGCGTTTCTATTTTTCGGATCTCGGAGTTGAACTTGAGCTGGTGGTCATAACCGCTGTTCTTCAGAGCTTCCTGGTATTTTACTGACAATGAGCGAAACAGATTAGCAACAAGAATAGGACTTCTAATACAATTCCATGATAACTTAAATAATTGTTTTGTGCTATTAGACAGTATGTCATTCTAAGTTTTCAGTATCCGTATTCGTTTTCTTTACTGTTTCTGTATTCCCTTTGTTCTTGCCAAGGTATTGTTTGCATTAGTTAACATGATTTTGACAAGAACAAAGGGAATACAGTAAAAGTATACGGATACTGAAAACTTGAAATGACATGTGTATTTTGATAGCGTAACTGGTGATTTCGGTCTGGGTGCCCTAAGCGCCAGGCCCATTCTCGCTAAAATATGTAGTAATGGCATTTTTTTCTCAACAGCAATGGTTTACTTAAAACGCGTACTTATATTATAAACACATTCGTTGAGGCCGGCTTTTTGGGACACTCATGCTGAATAGCGAAGCAACGATTAAAGGGTTTTCGACTTTCAGTAGATAACCATTGTCATAATTTTCCAAGCATATTTTCTTTTTCTCTATTTTGTTCGTTTGATTTAATTTTTCAAACTTAGGATCAACGCGATCGAAATACATACAAGGCATTCTGGTACTTCTAGTTCAGTACAATGCACCTGGTATGAATAAAGTTATCCTAGCCTCACTAAAAGTACAATGCACCTGGTATGAATAAGGTTACCCTGGCCATACCAACAGTACAATGCAATGCACCTGGTATGAACAAAGTTGTCCTGGCCCGACCAACAGTACAATTCCCCTAGTATGAATACATGTTGTACTTTTTAAGCTCAAGGTATATTAATATATTAGTGTTATTACTATTATTATTGTTAAGCTAATACACAAATATCGTAGTCATAAAATAAATTAATAGACCTATAAATAATTAAGTAGAAAAATATTGTATACGGTAGGCCTATACTGTCTTCATTTTCGAATCTCTTCTTTCATCAATTAAAACTTCCGTCATGATCAGTACAGCAATGGGTAATTTGTAATTGTGTACAATACTATTACTTTGTTTAAGCAAAAGCCAAAGTTAAATGTTAATTAACTTAAATCAAAACTAACATAAAACAATACAAAAATCATGTTGCTTGTTACCTTTTCGTTTGTCCTTTTTTGTTTTGTTTTTGTTTTGCTTTGTCATATTAAACTCATAATTATGTTATAGTATTTTTTACGCTTATACGAGGGGCGTTCAATAAATACCTGCAACCATTGTTTTTCTCCACTCATGCGCGACGTATGCCAACTAGAATTAGGGAAATTTGAAATATGGGTCTTTATCTTTCCTCGCATGCATGAATGAACAATATCGTTTGTGGGATTACGTAATGGCACATGCGTAAAATCAATACTTTCTGGCACTGTATGAAAAATAGCTGATCAGGGCGGAGAATATTTGCAAGCAATTTGATGCACAGTTACTTTTTTCAAAATATCTCAAGAACCGATGCATGGAATAAGTTGCCGTTTGAAACAGTGATAGACCAGTACTATGTGCTCAACATTACTTATTTTCAGATGCAAATTATGGAGAAAAAACACTTATTATGTAACATTAAAACGTCATCTTTTTGTCATAGCTTAAAAGAAATTCTTTAATGAATAAACAGTCAAGGTCAAGGTATCCAACCGCAAGATTTGTCTTAAACCTCTTGTTCCTCATTGTTACATGTCATAGATTTAAATGGGAGATTACAAAGACAATATCTGAAACCGTTTTCTGCAGAGAAAATTTTTATACAATGAAGCTTTTTTTACCCAATTTGAGTAAATTCACTATACTGACCATAACATTAACTTGAATTGTATTTTCAAATAGATGTTTACATTTTTGAACTTTGTATATGTATTGAAGTTCACCACAGCTCTTGTTTTCTTAAATTCAATTCCTTATCTGTAACTTTTACGTTGGTTGCAGTGATTGTTTAACATTTCTACTCATTATGAGCGCTTTCTGACCACCGTGCGTTCTACGCATGCGCAGATTTTTATTCCAAGTTCAACAATTCTCGATGTATTTATTGATACCCTGTCATCTATACAATAACGAATCCTGCATTTGCTGTGGTATTTCAGGAAATCCCAATTGTTTGCTATAACTATCATTTTCATTTCTTTGGATTTTCGGCATTTTGGGGCTCACTGTCAAAGCCTAATGTTGACCAAGATAAGATGCAGTGTATTTCTAAAAGTTGTCGTTGACAGAACCTCTCCATTTAGGACCTCGTTGAACATGGTCTCTGGTTTCCTGATGCAAAATGTTAGACTTGCACACTAATCCGGAACAAAGTTCTGCTCATTTCAATATACATGCTATCAAGCAAATTCAAAATTCCTGCCAAAGTGGCATGTTTTTCAGTGTCCAAATATGGGTTACTTTATGCTAATGCTATTACGTAATTATGAATATTCAGTAAATCCAGATTGTGTTAAATGATAGATTAAGGTTCATACTTTATAATGTACCCACTTAGATTTCACAGAATCACTCAGGTGTGGAGAACAACAATGGTTGCGGGTATTTATTGAATGCCCCTCGTATATTAGTGTGTAGTGTGTTAGCTTTGTTTAAGGGGTGTAACGACGCCAGGCTTTTGCTTTTAGTTGTTTCTCCTCCATCATATTATTTGTTAAATTGTCATTGTATTTTGTCCTTTGTCCTTGTTGATATGATGGAAAATAAATACTGAATATTTATAAAGTTACCCTGTCCCAACCAACACTACAATGCACCTGTGGTATTAATTATAATAGAACAATATGTGATGCGATCAAGCTAAATGAGTCGGGTGTATTGATTTTAAAATACAACCAGAATAGTGTGCTACTCCCTTTTCTATTGGTTATACATCAACGAATCTGTATATATCTTCAGAATCAAAGGCCGGGGTTTCAGCAACTGGTAGCATTTAAAATGTTCAATTTGTTGAAGTAGAAATTTGACCATGCTCGACATCTGACTCCTTTTGTTTGATCACATACATACAAATAAATGACCCTGGTTAGATGAAATTAAATAGGAATTATTTATTACGTATCTAAATTTCCTTAATATTAACTCTCACCCTCATCATCGTTGCTCTCCCTCGACAAATTTATAAAAATATATAGTAAAATATAAAACAAGTAGTTTTCAACTTTGTTTTGTGTGGGAGTTATATTGAATTTATGACAATTAGTGAAAATACCATTGACACAATTATCTCCAATACTTGGGTGGATATATAAGACTGCTACTTATTTTCGTAGATCTTAAATAAATAGCGCCCAAAATGGGCAACATGGCTAGTAGACATACATGTATAACCTGTGAAGAATCCCAATGTGTTTGTTGTTGTATTTGGTCGTTCACAAATGTCGCCATTTTCGCTTACGAACAGAACGTTCGTAAGTTATCAACCCCTACCCCCTCGACTTACGAACAAAAAATGGCGAAAATTGGATGACGTCACGCGTCACATAATCGGATCATTCGCCATTTTATTCTTACGAACACACACTATTATTTTACGCCCCCTTTTACAAACGTTTTGTTAGTAAGGGAAAAATATGAAAATGATATGCATATTTACGAAATTGCATTTAGCTCGTGATAAAAGCTGAATGTACTTAAGATTATTAACAACACCCACATTTGTGAAAACACTCTCTGTATTAAAATTCGGGCTGTAACTTGAGAAGAATGTAACATTCGATTTTTATTGTTTTATTCATATCATCTTTTAGTAATTCTGTCGGTCGGACACCCGGGCACCTCCGTGACCCGAGGTCATATGACGCATAGTAACCACTGCTGGAGTGAAAACAACAAGCTGGAGTACGTGCGTGTGTTCCGAGCAATTCTAGTAGGCCAGCCGTGCCAGTAGCCAACATAAATTATGTAAATTATCAAGTCCACGTAATTCAAATGGGCGGGTTATAAGTGAGGGGTAATCCACGTTTATAAACAAGAAACAATATCCTAAATAGGGTCACGCGTTATGAACTCGCCTCCCAATAGGGTGGTGCTGTTACATTTTTTAACTTCATGCTGTCATTTTCCTCAAATATTTTTTAAACCACACAAGCTATCTCAACAAATTTGGTATCATTTTAAAGCCCTAATAATAAGCTATCTGCCTGCCAAATGGCAATGGTATAGCTAATACAGAAAGGGGATACAGCTGTTTGATGTTTGGGGACCAGGGGTGCCGCTGGAAGGGGTGCCGCCTGTACAAACTCAATGGGGATAATTATGCGTTGTTCTTTTTACAATAACTAGTCATCCCCTTATGTTACAAATACCATTTTAGTCCCATTTCAAAAGATATTTAGTAGTTTTTAAGTATGTGGTTCAACAGACTTGTCAACTATTTGTAACAAATAAATAATTATGGATAAGACAATGATCATCAGCTTTCTTCCTATTCGCTACACAGTCAACATGAATAATCAGCCTCAATTTACCGGATTTATAAAAATGACTATAACAGTTAAAAGTTGTCAACCTATGATAGCAAAAGTATACATTTTTGGCAAAGCTTGTAACTAGAGGAATTCAGAAATGCAGTTTATATCAGGGAAGGGTTCATCCTTAAACGAATATTTCTGAAAATGCTAAAAATATATAAAATAAAAATTGGAGATATTCACTAGCCGGTATAAGTACCATACAGACGTAGTAACTTTGACAATTATGATTGGTAATTTCATGAGGAATTCAAATATGTAAATAAAATAATGATAGGTGTAGGTATAAAAAATATATGGATCTCAAATTTAAATTTTAAAAATCAGATGTTTTCCGAACATTTCCGATCATACCATTTTAGTTCTTGGTCGTACTATAATTCTAATGGCAAATTTGGTTTTCTCATGCAATTTCCCTTCAGAAAATGTATACTTTTACTACCTCGGGGGGGGGGGGGGGGAGTATACAAGCACATATAAATGTGTAAAGTTAAAATCATGTCTCGAAAGCCAAAATCCGTGTGTAACGCGAAAGGAGGCGAGCTTAAAACACATTACCATAGGCGAATCAGCAGAGGACTGTGAACCCGGGGTTAGTAAAGTTTTCAAGTGATAAAGGGATCAAGTGATTTCTTATGATTTAGAATTCTACACAACTTCATCAGTTTCTATTAGCATGATTAATAGTGCTCTTGTGAAACCCGTTATAAAATGTACGGGTTGTCTTTTGTACGAGCTGGTGGTCATATGCTTAGTTCAGCACGGAAGCTGGGCACTTCACCCGTGCCATTTCATCCCCGTGCCATTTCATCCCGTGCCATTTCATCCCCGTGCCATTTCACCCGGCTCATTATCATTATTATAAATATTAACGTATGCTCACCTTTATTAAAAATTAGGCCTGCATGTATGAATGTATGTAACAAATTGTATGCGACATACTTCAGGTAACAATAGGACTAGACACTGGATAAAACATTTAAAAAGATTATGAGGAGAAATCAATGAGTGATAGATAATCACCTTCAATTAAGTGCTCATCTTAATTCTTATGATCTCATTGACCAGTTGATTCAATGCTTTCTATTCTTGCATTGCAGGCCTCAATAATCAATAAAAGAATAGTTTATCCCTAACCCTGCTATACTACACGGCAATGACACGGCCACTCTGTTTTTTATAACCCCGCGTGCACGTTTTTGGGGTACAAAATGGACCCAGACTATATAACGAGGCGAATATACTGAACCGAGGTGTTGTGGAGCCGTGGTGG
This sequence comes from Ophiura sarsii, assembly GCA_035610835.1. Taxonomy (NCBI): domain Eukaryota; kingdom Metazoa; phylum Echinodermata; class Ophiuroidea; order Amphilepidida; family Ophiuridae; genus Ophiura; species Ophiura sarsii. The sequence continues at coordinate 57,321,941 of CM069447.1, read as the reverse complement.
AGTGGATTGGAAGCTGGGCTTTGGTGCAGGAGGTCCGGGGTTTAAAAATTACGTCACTGTTCAAACGCAAAATATGTTTACAATTTACAGTTTACACATTTTCTTCTTTTTAAGGGTTGAATGTTTATAATGGTATTTGCTATGTACATAATGTAATTTGATATTTCTAATGTTTTTAATTTTTTTATCTTTATTTTTTTTAACCTAAAATGGTTTAAAATGTGCATGATTTGCCCAGTTTTCAGCAATATGAGGCAAACTACTTTTGGTTATAACTTGTTTATTATTCAGCCTGCAGAACCAAGGAGTTATCATACTTAATATAATAACTGTCCTTGGTTGAACCATCATGTTTTATTGTAAAGTAATTTGTTTCCATGTAGGCCTACATGTATTCCATTTTCAAAATTGTATGAACTCTATGTTCGAAATAGCGTCGACATTCATAGTTCTACGAACTAACGATGTGGCCAACTTTGGCAATGATTTTGAATAGATTACATCCCCCAGTCTTCAATATTACCGTATGGTGTAATATAGCATGTATTACAATGGTATAACTAAAACCACGACAAGTCGGGGACTCTGTTTGTTATGTAAACATAAAATAAAAATAGCAACGCTCATTAACCATCGTTGTAGTACTTGTACTAAGAAAATATGCATTCTCAAGGCAAAAAAATATTTTTACTCATATGAGGCAGATTAACCTCAACTTTGAACTCGTCCAAGTTATTGGCGATTTGTACATGCTCACAAAATCTGGAATCCATTGATGACTTAATGAAGACGTAATCGCAAACACAAATTTCAGCTAAGGAAATCTCTAGGGGCGAGACCAAACATAAAATAGCCTAGCGCTGCACATAACTGAATTGCGTATAGTGGCGTTTGGGGGACTCATATCAATACGCTATAGTTTCATGCTCTACTACGCTTGAACTCTTTCCGCTCACACACATGAGTAGTAAACTACGGCACAACATAATGACGCCCCTTGATTGGAAAAACGGTGATCCACGCTTGCGATCAGCGACGGAGCGTTATGGAGTATATATAAACATTATGGTGATATACGGGGGTACAATAACTAGAATCGCCGCCATTTTCTTTGATGTGACGATGTCGAATAGAAGATAAATATTCCTATCGCGGAAACATTATCCCTCATAATTCTCTAAATAACCAGTCACTCGAACTCAGCCGAGGTAAATACTGTACCAATATCGTGTCCACAAATCTTACTAATTCAAGCTGTATTTTTCGAGATATTTCGCACACAAACTTCGATTTCAAAATCTTAGGATGCCGGTACCCGTCCTCCAATAATGAGCCGGGTGAAATGGCACGGGGATGAAATGGCACGGGTGAAGTGCCCAGCTTCCGTGCTAAACTAAGCATATGACCACCAGCTCGTACAAAAGACAACCCGTACATTTTATAACGGGTTTCACAAGAGCACTATTAATCATGCTACTGATGAAGTTGTGTATAATTCTAAATCATAAGAAATCGCTTGATCCCTTTATCACTTCAAAACTTTACTAACCCCGGGTTCACAGTCCTCTGCTGATTCGTCTATTTAGGATATTGTTTCTTGTTTACATAATTTTTACATAATTTATGCTGGCTACTGACATGGCTGGCCTACTAGAATTGCTCGGAACACACGCACGTACTCCAGCTTGTTGTTTTCACTCCAGCAGTGGTTACTATGCGTCATATGACCTCGGGTCACGGAGGTGCCCGGGTGTCCGACCGACTGAATTACTAAACGATTATATGAATAAAACAATAAAAATCAAATGTTACATTCTTCTCAAGTTACAGCCCGAATTACAGAGAGTGTTTTCACAAATTTGGGTGTTGTTAATATAATCTTTAGTACATTCAGCTTTTATCACGAGCTAAATGCAATTTCGTAAATATGCATATCATATTCATATTTTTCCCTTACTAACAAAACGTTTGTAAAAGGGGGGCCGTAAAATAATAGCTGTGTGTTCGTAAGAATAAAATGGCGAATGATCCGATTATGTGACGTCATCCAATTTTCGCCATTTATTTCGTAAGTCGAGGGGGTAGGGGTTATACTTACGAACGTTCTGTTCGTAAGCGAAAATGGCGGCATTTGTGAACGACCAAATACAACAACAAACACATTGGGATTCTTCACAGGTTATACATGTATGCCTACTAGCCATGTTGCCCATTTGGGGCGCTATTTATTTGAGATCTACGAAAATAAGTAGCAGTCTTATATGTGGCCTATATCACAGCCTATAATACATGTATCTTAGTTTTTTGATACTGATAACTGATCATAAATTAGCTAACATACAAGCACCTGGCCTGGAACGGTTTGTGTTAGGTGGAGCCAGAGCGAGGTTTATCTGTGGGAATACCGTATAGGGACAATTGTTTTAATTTTTATTGTTTTTACTTTCAATTTCAATCCTCATAATGATATAAAAACTATTATTTTGCAAAAACAATGAGCTACACATGATTTTTTTACAATTTCAAATCAGAGCCAATATTGGCCTACCCCTTAAACATGTACTATCTACTGCAGACAGCAAATTTTGAAAATACAACCTGGGCTTTTTGGGTCACACCAATTAATATTTTAGGACTGAATGTGGAAAGAAGTAGTAACAGTGTCCATTTTAGTCATTATAATGTTAATTTACATCTTTTCACTTGCTTTTGTATTTTTTACAGCAAAGTGGAGCACTGTGTTAGTTTAGTGTGAAATACCATGAAATATGATTAGGTTGGATATTTGGCCCTACATGCAAATTATGCTGAATCACATAAAACCTGATCATGTGAATTGATCTAATCAATGTATTTTTTAAACATTTTTTGATCATGGATACTGAAACCCTCTAGACCCCTTAATTTTAAAACTTTTTAATTTTTTTTAATTTTTTTTATACATGAGGGGTGGGGGGGGGGGGGGCATGATGATTTGATCGGGAGATAATTTATGACTGGCAAATGAATCTAGTAGATGTAGCAATTGAAAAAATGGCCCCCAATTTGCACACATAACACTAATTTAGGCTAGAATTCAAAGTAAGCTTCAAAATCCAATAGCTAGGCAATGTATCCTTCCAACACTGTTGAATTTTGAAGCTTTATCAATTCAACTAGCCGATATTGTATGCCTTGATTTAGCACAAAACTAACCTGAGTCATTAAATAGCTGCTTCAAGGTAGACTTGGTCTCAGGTCTCTGGCATAGGGATCTATTCTAGACTAATCTTTTTAAGACTGATTTCAACATTAAAAAGGCACCCACCTTAATCTTAATTTCACTTTCCACCAACACTCAGATTAACCTTGTTTGCAAGGCGAGTATACTTCAAGGCAGCTATTTATTACAATTTGAGCTTCTAATATGATCCGATCGAAGCTTAGTAATGGGATGATGTAGTAAGCTTATAAATCAAATCAATTCACATTGTTACGCTGTTAGTGTTGATGACGACTAGACTGCTGAATTTGGTAGGCTACTTTCATCGTGTAATCTGCCTGTATCGTTTGCTTCTGAAATCATGGTGAAATCGAATATTTTGCCCTATCTTACCATAGTTTTGTAGTGGAATTGTCAAATTGGACCTGATCTCAGTGAATTTCAAGCACTTTAGTAGCAGACTTATCAAAATATCATCAGAAAAATGAAGCGGACGATATCTACACACCAGCATAGAGCACTCATTCAGAGTTCACGCCACCAAATGGTTTCCCTATGCGTTTACATGTAAAATGGTGGTTACAAAAAGCCTATTTCCTCGCTTATAAAACGACTGAATTTCTCAATTTGACATTTTCATTAAATTTCATGATATCTTTGATAATTTAATCAAAACAATTATATATGATATCCCCGAAAGTTCCGAGAAATTAGCCCCTAGAGTTGGACAACTGGTGTAGCGCCCTCATTTATCAGAAAAAGTTGAAAAATGTTACCAGAACATTTACAATTAAAATACACCCAAAATCCCTACAAAATGCATTGAAAATATTTCTTTTTGCACTGTAGTATTAGGTAATAGTTCAAAAATCAGGATTAAACTACAACTTTAATCATTTGGGAGCAATAAGTACCATTTCTGATTAATTCTATACAGGATGCCACAGGATGCCAGCTGATAAAAAAGTTTTGATTGTCGTCTACAAGGACTGAAATTATTTACTGGCGTGGAATCTATAAGGTTTCAGCAATTCAGACACATATCTTGGACCAGCATATTGTTAAGTGATTTGTACACGATGAGCAGGAGCTTGAACACGATTCTTTTCTTGATAGGAAGCCAGTGGACATTTCTGATGACGTGACTTATATTATCAGTGTACACATTTTAAAAGTAATACATCCAAGCCAAAACAGAAACTACTGACACAAAATTCTGCGTAAAATGGGCTACAATCCTGGAAAAAAGTCTTGGAACGCTTACCTGTTAACAACGGGATACTAACACCCCTTTCCCCCGTGCAATGTTGAGGAATGTTAATAATAATAATAATAATAATAATAATAAAAGCATTTATATAGCGCCTAGTCAAAGGAGGTCAAAGCGCTTTACAAAGTTAACCAAATTAAAACAATACACAGCAAATACACATTAACAGGAATACGTAAAGTAAAAATGCCTTAATCTATTTAGGTTATACACAATCATAGCATAAAGCGAGTAAAAATACATCATTAAAAACATCATTAAATACATCATTAAATACATCATTAAATACATCAACAAAAACATCATTATTAACATCATTAAAAACATCATTAAAAACATCATTAAAAACAGTAACAGTTTTAAGCAACCGTGAGACGGGGGGGGGGGGGGGGGGGGCACTTAACTGGCTGGAAATAGGTGCGTTTTGAGGCTCTTTTTGAAAGTAGCGATAGATGTGGATTGGCGAATGTGAATTGGTAAAGAGTTCCAGAAGCGGGGCGCGGCGGTCGCAAAGCCAACGTCGCCATATGTCCGTTTAGTGCGGGGTATAATCAGAAGTGTTCTGTCATTACCGGATCTCAGGTTCGGCCTAGATGGAATATAGCTGCAAAGTAACTCACTGAGGTAGCTTGGAAGGAGTCCATGAATGCTCTTAAATGTTAGAAGCATTAACTTGAAAATGACACGGGATTCCAGCGGTAGCCAGTGGAGTTTCCTCAGGAGCGGGGCTGCTGGCTGTCTCCTGTCAAGCCTGTAGACGATTCTGGCAGCGCGGTTTTGAAGTGTTTGGAGTCTTTTTCTATCTTTTCTATCTTTGCTGTCTTCAGCAGTTGTTCAAGGTGTCCCAACATTGATCGTTGGGGAAGGGAAAATTGTTGTCTAAGATGTCCTATTTAGCTCTTAACAAAATAAACATTATTTAAAGATCAGAAAAAAATCTGCACATAATGCTCAAAACGTGTAAAGCGTTCCAAGGACTTTTTTCCAAGATAGTAGGTAGATACAATTCAATTGAAGTAAACCACAGTTTCCTTCGATGAACATTTGATTTAAGATATTTGAAGAAATATTTACCCATAGCAAAAAAATAGTAGCAGCTAACAAGCGGCTAGTTAGCCGATCGTTAGCTGCTATTGATTTTAAACCTATCAGGAACTAGCGGCTAGCCGCTCGCTTTCTGCTACTATTAGCAGTATGGTAGCAGCTAGCTGCTAACTTCTTGCTAATAGTAGCAGCTAGCTGCTAATAGTAGCAGAATGATAGCAGCAAACTTTAGTCTTCACAATATACATAGGAGTATGGCAGCAGCTAGCTGCTAATAGTAGCAGAATGATAGCAGTAAACTTAGTCTTCAAAATATACATAGGAGTATGGTAGCAGCTAGCTGCTACTAGTTGTAGAATGATAGCAGAATGTGTGTCGCGAACACGTATTTATAAAGGAGATTTTAAGTACAAAATATATTGCCATATATCTCTTTACGTGTAACAGGCACCATTTTGAAATACCACCATGGAAAGTTTGGAGTTATGTTGGTGTTGCTACACGGAAAAAAACGAAGACTGACGCATACTGAAGCTGTTTCTCTCTTTCATATTTTGAAATATGCGGAAAGAGTGACAATTTCCGGAAGCTTGCGCGCCTTTTCTGAAAAATACCTACATACCCCCAAGAAATTTAATTTCGCGATGCACTTCAGCTCGTGTATGATGGGAAAGCGAAAACGGTCTTTACTAAGCTATAATGAGCTGGGCGGTAAGAAATGGATAGCAGGAAGACACTAGCCGCTAATTGGCCGCTAGTGACTAATTTGCATGTGACCCACTAGCTAGCCGCTAACTAGCCACTAGTAACTAATTTGCATGTGATTTTATTAGCGGCTAACAAGCGGCTAACAAGCAGCTTGCCGCTAATACTAGCAGCTAGCTGCTAATACTAGCGGCTAGCTGCTAGTATTAGCTTCTAATACTAGCAAGAAACGGTAGCAACTAGCTTGCAGGAAACAGTAGCGGCCAGCCGCTAATACTAGCGGCTAACAAGCCGCTAATACTATCAGAATTTGCATAAACAGTAGCGGCTAACTATCCACTACCAACTTATTTGCATGTGATTCTATTAGCGGCTAGTTAGCGGCTAACCCTGCTAATTTGCATAAACAGTAGCGGCTAACTAGCCGCTACTAACTAATTTGCATGTGATTCTATTAGCGGCTAGTTAGCGGCTAGTTAGCGGCTAGTTAGCGGCTAGTTAGCGGCTAGTTAGCGGCTAGTTAGCGGCTAGTTAGCGGCTAGTTAGCGGCTAGTTAGCGGCTAGTTAGCGGCTAGTTAGCGGCTAGTTAGCGGCTAGTTAGCGGCTAGTTAGCGGCTAGTTAGCGGCTAGTTAGCGGCTAGTTAGCGGCTAGTTAGCGGCTAGTTAGCGGCTAGTTAGCGGCTAGTAAGCGGCTAACCCTGCTCGATAACCATAGCAGCCAAATATCGGCTAGCATTAGCGGCTAGCTAGCTGCTAGTGTCAAGTATTTTGCTATGGGACGTGTTCCGATTTCTGACCCGATTTTCAACTTGATGTTTTCTATTCTACATGAAGGGTCATCCTTAAAATAGTCATATTCCGAAGTTTGAATTGCATGACTCCAACGTTTCTTATTTTAGAAGCACAAGGTGACATAAAATGTTCCCATTGAGTAGTACACAAACGAGCCGGGTGGTTAACCACCTTTGGCGGTAATTGTCACTGCATTTTTGGCCTATAACGTATAAAGTGTACATGTATAGGAGCTATGAACTTGGTTTGGTCTAAATCCACAGCTAAACCGTGAACCGAGTCTGCTAATTGTTGTTAATCATTCTGAATTCATTATGATTGGTTTAGTCTGTTGTTCTACATATAAAATACGAACATTCACGTACTAAACTATACCCGTTTCCCATCGATCAATGTAGTATTAGTAAAGTAATGCGTATGTCTTCAAAATCTAAAAATGGCTTTAACTTTTTAATTACTGTAAAAATATACATTTTCTGAAAGGAGATTCGATGATAAATTTAAATAAGGACTTAGCTCTGTACGGGTAATGCGTCAATTATGTTGAATTGTAAAACATTCTAACATATTTTGGGACAACCTTGATTCCGAGATTGAATTGAATTTCATATCTTTCACATTCAGGCTTCCCACCTCTAACCAAATAAACAATGTTTACAGTCAGTTTGTTACTGACTTCAAAATTGTAATAAGCAATGCATTACTTTGTACAGAGAATGTTTATTTTCTCACCCTGTATAGCTTCAAGGTCATCCTGTATAATAATTTGAAATGTGTATAGTAAAGATTGCCTACACCTTCAGTTAGTATGCCAAAATGGTAAATTTGGAACTGATCAACCTATCGCCAGTTTAGGGTTGATACTTGCGGTTATATTTTAACTTGTAACTCAACTGGTGTGAAAACAAAATCATCAAAGTTATAATGTAACGCTAACATGGCCAATCGTTGTATATGAATTCTCCTTAGACGAAGTCGAGTCTGCTCTCAATCAAGCTAAACCAGGAGGAGCCATTGGAATGGACAATATTCCACTTGAGCTTTGGAAGTCAAAACATTTCCGATCTCACCTACTGGAAATCTGCAACAGAGCATTGATTCACCATGAAATCCCTAGCCAGTGGTTAGTGAGTGCCATTATTCCTATCCCCAAAAAGGGAGATCTCTCTCAACCAACCAACTACCGAGGGATTAGCCTCTCCTGTATTGGGGCTAGGTCTACAACCGTATGTTACTGAACCTAATACGCCCATTTGTGGACCCTTTTCTTCGATAGAATCAAAATGGCTTTAGAGAGAAACGATCCACAATCTCCCAGATTCTAGCATTGAGAAGAATAATTGAAGGAATGAAAGAAAGAAACCTTCCACTGGCTGCCGTGTTCATAGACTTCTCTAAGGCTTTTGACTCAGTACACCGCGATCGCATGTTTGACATCCTCAGTGCCTATGGTATCCCTGGAACCATTGTCAAGGCAATAAAGTTAATGTATGACAACTCTTCGGCTATTGTCACATCACCCGATGGGGAGACGGAACCTTTTTAAGATTTTAGCTGGCGTTCTTCAAGGTGACACTTTGGCACCCTTCATCTTCATCATAATTCTTGACTACGTAATGCGCTGTGCCCTGACAGATATCCATGATGAAATAGGTATACTGCTGGAACCTAGGAGGAGTAGACGCTATCCTGAAATTCGTCTTCACGATCTCGATTTCGCAGATGATATAGCTCTCCTAGCAACATCAATCAGTAAAGCGGAATTACTGTTAGCATCAAATGCAGTTGGAAAAACAATATTGCAACCTCAGCCAGTGTAAAGACCATCAAAAGAGTAGAGCTGGAAAATGTCTCCAATTTCAAATACTTGGGAGCCTATGTTCTAGACACTTCCCGGGAATTCAAATGAAGGAAAGCACAAGCATGGGTTGCCTGCAATAAACTGCAGAAGATCTGGAAATCTGATCTCGAAAGAACGACAAAAATCAGATTCTTCAAAGCCTGCGTAGAAAGCATTTTGTTGTACGGCTCCGAAACATGGACTATCAGCAGGAAAATTGAAGACAGAATCAATGGATGTTATACGCAACTGTTACGTAGAATATTTGACATCAGTTGGAGGGATCACATCCCAAACAGCGTGGTGTATGGCGATATCCCCTCTATAACATCAATAATCTGGACCCTCCTGGTGGGAAAGCTAACAGAGGCAGAAGACACCTTCAGTATCCTGATACCCTCAAGAATGATATGGGTTTAGATCCTCCAGAGATCCGCCAACTCATGAATGACAGGAAAGTCTGGGCCCAGTACGTTGCGATTGCTTCCTCCGTTTCGTCCACGGACGACCAATGATGATGATGATGAACATGGCTAAGGGTAACGAGTTCATAACACGTTTTAAAAAGTGAATAAAGTTTCAAAACAATCAATATTTTAGATCTGCGCGTATCTATACGTAATTGATCAAAACAACCGTATAACTTAGGGTAGGGGTTCTTGTGTAACGACGATATGCTCGGTTGTGCATCTTTATTTATGTGAAACCATCTGTAAATCGCCACCTCGTTTTTGGTCCCCGGCCGTGCCCCCCGGCCCCCGAACTCTCTTTTTGTCCATGAAAAAATAAAGACATCTATTGCAGCTACTGTGACTCGATATAATGTGTAGGTTTAACACAATCAGTGAACGTATTATGTGCCACCCGTGTCGTGGTCGGTAGACCTTTTTCCTTTTCTTTGTAACTCATGCACAGTCCTCAAAATAAGTAACTAACCAGGTAATTGATATGCTCTCAACTCAAAAACTATAGTTCTTACATAAAAATATTAAAAATAAAGTTGTAAGAAAATTTCTTCCCTTCAATTTGAGATATTACACGTGAAGATTGCATGAATATTAACTCAGTTATGTGCCGAAAACCAAAACAAAGTCAGTTTTTCATTTAAACATTTTTTTCGTCGACACGCAGCGTCTGACTAGCAACAGGCAGATTATTGATTAATTGGTAGGGAACTCACGGGTTGATAATAATATTAGGATTGGGGACGCTTCAATTGATCAATGCAGCCCATACACATACCTGTCACACGGGTGAAAATGCAAACTGCACTTTGTTCGATCCTTATCAATGTAGTGTTCTATTTATTACTTGGTCAGTTACTTATTTTGAGGACTGTATAACGCCGGCTCTCTGGCTTAATAGCAAAACCTACACACTATTGAGGGCGCTATTCAAGAGACTGCTATCAACCTGGTGATCGCACCGCCTATCGGGTGAGATCAGAGGATGCGGAGCGGTCCATGGGGAGTGAGCCCTCTATCGGTACATACACCATAGCGTCGCAGCCAGAGACTGTTGTTCATAGAGTGACAAGGAAAAGAAAAAAGGTCGTACCGAAGTCATTACCCGTGACGAGATGCCATGTTTGTCGCAAACATTTTACAACCATTTCATCGTTGGCGGGCCATTTTCTTATGGCCAGCATCACAGCAGCCTGGATGATCTTCCCGCATCGCATAGCATTTCGGTCTGTAACCATTTTGAACATGGAACCACCATACAACTTGCGACCTTTACGCTCAATTCTCATAGCTCTAGTGCACGTAATACTGAAGCGATTAGAGATTGAACAGCACCCACAAGAAGCTGGAGTCCTAATGAACAATTCCCATTGTTTAAAATGCTTATCGCTTCATTATAATAATAATCAGTATTTATTTTATTAAATTGTTCATTGTTTTAATTTTGAAAGAAGTATGGGGATCAGCAACGCGTAAGATTAAGAAATGTGATGGTTGAATATAAAACTCCATGCTAAATATATCTTTATTAACGATTTCGCCAAAACAGGTAGCATAGTGGCCACGCTCCCACGGTAACATTAATATACATCTTCCTTCGGAGAAGGAGAAGACAAAAGATGTGGAAGGAGAAGGCAAAAGATGTGTAATTGGAAAATTTGGTCTGGGTGAAAGAAATGAAAGAGGATACAGGCTTGCTAATTTTTGCTGTGCTAACAACCTAGCTGTAATGAATACATGAGGAATTTATACACCTGGAAACCACCTGGTGATTGCTACAGAACCAGGTTGACTACATACTTGTAAACAAAAGATGGAAGTCAAGTATAACAGATGTACGATCCTACCCGGTGCTGATTGTGACACAGATCACTTACTATTGGCAGGAAAGATGAGAGCAAAACCAGTCTGTAACAAACACAAGAGAAAACAAGGCAAACTAGATGTGAAAATGCCTAACTACCCAACTACGAAAGCTCTCCTTCAACACCCATCTAATATAACTCCAGAATCACTATGGATGACTTACAAAACCATCTTATGTGAAACAGCTGAGGAGACACTTGGAAGAGTCAAAAGATCCCCAAAGAAACCATGGATCAGCAAAGAAGTGTTGAAACTAGCTGAGAAGAAAAGTCAAGTACGTAAGCAAACCTCACCAGCCAAAGTAGAACGTTATAAAGAAGTGCGTGCTGAAATTCAAAGACGAATCAGAAGGGACAAGGCAGTATGACTTAAAGAGCAATGTCTACAAATAAAAGACTTTGATGCAACTGTAAAATCTAAAGCAATGTTCAATCAGATCAGATCACTCCGAAATAAATCCACCCCATCAAACCAAGCGTTACGCTACAAGGCCCGCTTAGCAGCGCTATAAATTGTTGCCCTAAAAACCGGCAACAAATTTAAATATTCGCCTATCATCAAAGCTGGTTGCTATAAATGACATAATTCTCGTGTGCAACCAACCGGCTGTATTGCAATGCCCATTGAGTAGTTTAAACGCTTGAGCATGGATGTAATTTGCAACATAATGGAAACTCACCCATGCAGTTAGCAAGAAGTACGGCTCGAATTTAAATATACAACCAGGTAATCCTCTCGTACTAATTGATAACAATAGGTTTACTAGACCGAATTAATAGCGCTCCTAAGCGGGCAATTTATGTCATGCATGTGTACAAAACTCACAGATGGAGCAGTGCTAAGTGAACCATCAAATATTATGAACAGATGGAGAGAGTACGGTGCCTCACTCTTTGAAAGTCCAGATGGAGAAACACCACTGACAAAAATGAACAGAGCATTTGACGATGACATGGAACCTCCACCACTATGGATGAAGTGATGTATGCTGTCAAGAAACTCAAGGATGGGAAATCACCTGGCCTTGATGAGATACCTGCTGAACTTATAAAATCAACAGACCAGCACGGAATTAAAGCACTACATCAGTTATGTACATGCATCTGGATCAAATGCGACTGGCCAAATGACTAGAAAGCGCAAGAATTTGTCATGCTGTTCAAATCAGGCGACCGCAAACAGTGCTCCAACTACAGGACAATTGCCTCAACAGCCATACAAGTAAGGTGCTACTGATGATGATCATCTTACGCCTGAAAGCCAAAAGAGCAAGCCGCCTACAGGAAAGGCAGGGGTACTGTCAATATGCTGGTTTGTCTGCAGATCTTGATGGAGAAAATCATTGCAATAGGTCAGAAAGCCTTCATCATGTTCATAGATTATTCCAAAGCATTTGACTCTGTGAGCCACATCAAGCTTTTCTCTGCAATGATAGAAATGGGATTTCCAGCACATCTTGTAGTACTGCTTCAATTCCTCTATGTGAATCAGAAGGCAAGGATCAGATGGAATGGTGAAAATACAGATGAATTCAACCTAGGTAAAGGTGTGAGGCAGGGATGTATTGCTTCACCACACATGTTCGTCTCCTACACAGAAAAAGTCATGAGAGACGCTGATACTAACCAGTACGGGATAAAAGTAGGCGGTACACCAATTTCAAATCTCAGATATGCCGATGACCATGCACTTTTTGAAACCTCTGAAGAAGACATCGAGAGGCTAACATCAGCCGTAAATGATGCAGGCAGGAAGCTCAATCTCAAGCTCAATGTCAAAAAGACAAAACTTCTAGGAGAAGAACAGCCCGTGCATAATATCTCAATCGATGGTGAGGATGTTGAACAAGTTAGTCGCTTCAAATACCTATAGGTTCTGTGAAAACCACATCTGCTAGTTTCACAGCTGATATAAGAGCTAGAATCGGAATGGCCAAGGGAAGGAAGACCTCCAGGACCTATGGAATGACCGCAACCTCACAACAAACCTTAAAACAAAGATTGTAAGAGCATTGGTATGGAGCGTACTCCTTTACGGTCTGGAGGGATGGACTCTAACCAAAGCAGATGGAAATCGCATAATGGCTGCTGAAATGTGGATCTGGAGAAGAATGTTAAGAGTTAACTGGAAGGAGAAAAGAACCAACATAAGTATCCTGAAAGAACTTGGTGTAAAGAGGCAACTGCTAGGAGAGCTTATCAAAAGAAAGCTGGCCTACTTCGGTCACATCATTAGAGGCAGTGGTAGCTTACTGGCACTCCATATCATAGAAGGGAAAATCGAAGGCAGCAGGAAAAGAGGTCGTCAAAGGAAACAATGGTCTCGACAACATCAAGGAATGGACTGGTATGAGTCTTATAAAGGCTCAAAAATTGTTATTTTTACACTGAAATGGTCCTGAAAACGTTCCTGAAGCAATCTTGTATAATAAAACATTGAAAATCTTGAATAATAAAATATTGAAAATAATTTGTGCAAAAACTGGTTATTTTAACAATAAAATGGTTCTGAATCAATGGTTCTGAATCAATGACTTGTAATTAATTTCATAGTATTCTGATGAAGCGACTTTAATGATTCTAAGTCAAATGAACAATGCTCTATTTGAAACCACTGATGTCACCCCCAATTGGCTGTAAATTAATTGTTGCCTTGGGGTTTCCATTGCATTTTTTTCTTCAGATTTAGCGGTACAGTTCGTGATGAATGTAAATGTCACAACTGAGTGATCCATAAAAAGAAGCAAACGTAACTCAACTAAAACATAATATAATAGATGAGTAATTTTAATCAAACGGTGTCATTTGTATTATTAGCAAGTGTAATAAATAATCGTCATAACCAAATTACCGTGTAATATTGGAATTGCTTCCGTGTATTAAAGGGTAGCAAAATGATTCAAGTTCGATCAAACACGTCTTGCTAGATTGCAATACCCTTTGAGTTATCGAATGAATCTCCGTGTTTTCAGGGCAGTCGAAATTTCCCCAGGCCATAGGGCAGACCGATACTTTTTATCAATTCAAATTTTACCTCTAATAAATGCTTTTATTAAAATGTGTTGAAAACGGTTAATTTTGTGGATTTTCACGGTTGAATGAAATGTGTTAGTGTGCTATAAATGTTTGGGAAATATTGATAGTTGAAAATTCAATATTTAAAAAAATCGACATCATTGAAATATGCTTCAAAATGCATTAACATAATGCGGGAGTGTGCTATATATAAATGCGTGTGAAATTATAATTTTTGAAATAAGCTGGTCGAAATGTTTCAACTTCATTCAAATGTGTTGCAAAAGGCATGTACAATTTTGAGAATTATATTTCGTCGCTGTGATAATGAACATTGAACCTTAATTAACTTAGAGTGTAAACATTTGATTGTATGCTAATTACTTTCACTGTTTAGTACACACATTCATAAATATATGATTGAGTCCAAATAAGGTAAAATTTATGTCTTGTTGACATTTTTACATAACTTGTTGGCCACGCCTGGATCGATGTTTGCCAGCTTTTGCCTCTAGTACGGGGTGCGTGATTTTAATTCACTTTTTCTGGTAAGGGTATGGTGTATAAGTCCCAAGTATGCAAATGAGGATAATGAGATTTATTCCGTTGTTGAGTACTGGGTAGATGTGTGGTAGAGCATGACATTGTATTCAGTGAGCTCATTTGCATACTTGGGACTTCTACACCATACCGCTACCCTTTTTATGCGGCCGTTGAGTAAGTCCATCTGATGATTAGGAGGTTAATTGTTGACTGATTATTCATGTATTAAATCATGAATATATTAGTCGGAATGGTATTTTAGCATTAATTAAATGCTAAATTAATTAACCGTGAATTAATCGCTCGGTTTTAAAATGTATGAACCACGCATCACAGCATAACAGTCGCAGAAATAATTGTATAATAACATAACGAAAAGTAATATGAAAATGCCTTAATCGAAATGAGCTTCAACTTAAACATACATGTCCCTATGGTTTTGAATAACTGTGTTGACAAACGAACGCTTATGAATGTGTATAAGGTGTTTTGTATGACAAGTGGAGCTTATTCAGGAAACAATGAAATATTTTAAAGCGCGCAAACATTTGCAACACTACCAGTATAACAATATCATCACCTGTATTTTGTTTTATGTGTTTGCCGCCCCAACATGGGTGAGTCGGGGTGGGGGTGGGGGGGGGGGGGGGGGGGGGGGGGGGGGGGGGGGGGGTTAGCTACTGGTTTCACTAAAATCACCATTAATACTGTAACAAATTGCTAGGTAGCGTGTAGCTTGTTTACGGTGGCTAAATGCTAAATCAAGAGATGAACTAAACAAAACAAAATACAGACGACGACATACAGGCAAAATACAAACCAAAATATAACGTTCTTGTGCACGGCGGCAACAAATATATCAGTGTTTTAATCCGGTGAAACACAATGAATCTCTAACAATACAGAGACAGCCGCTATAATATGGAATGGTCATAGTCACTAAAATGGTCGGCTATGTTGCCCGTAAAATAAAACACGTCTGATCAGAACAAAAGGTAAACTAATTAATGCTCGCATCCGTCGCCATATGCGTCGACCATAAGGGCGCCACACACGGCAGTCGACGCGAGCCGTCACTGGCGATGCAATGCATCGCCGGCGACGCGAAAATGCGTCGCCCATCCAGGCCTCCAATCTAGCCACTTCTATGCCGCTATTGCGTACCATAAGAAGAGGCTAGGTCGGAGCACTAGAGGGGAAACCTTCAGGACAATTTAGATCGCAAATAGCGCTAATTTCAAGATAAAAAGAATAAAAGATCGAAAGATATGAGATTAATCCCAACGCGCAGTATGTCAGCCCAGAGTAACATAGCAGTAGGTCAACGATAAATTGGCATAAGTCAACTCGTCCGTCAGCATAATCATTTGTAAACATTAATCAAGGTATAAGAGTTTAGAGTAACAATCGGGTGAGGGCAGTAAAGGCTCAGGCGTTACACTACCCCCACCGAATAAAAAGGATTTGTCCTCAAATCAAAAATAAACAGATCGATAAAAATTCCTAAGAAACAACCTCAAAAAAATATCTTAATTTGAATAAATTTGAATTTGCAATTTTGGAATGGTGACATAATTTGGAAGTTTTTGGAGCATGGTACAATTTACAATAAAAATCGAAAAATACAAAATTACAAGGTCTTCTCTTAAACGAGGCATCATCATTCATCAATAATCAATAATCAAAAAATGTTTTTGGCATATTATGAATAATTTGAAGTATGTGTACCCATGCTCAGCCTACACAGTAGGCATTAACTAATAAAATATAAAACACACAAACATGTCACCATAAATTTGGAATAATTTTGACACTTCATTTGATATATGAAAATTAATTAACAATACCTAAACACAACCTAAGGCCTAAAGATGTTGTGTTCTGTCACGGTCAGCGGTACCTAAAATAATTGGATGAACACAACTCGCTCCAGTGTCAAACCAGGTGAACAGATGGACACTGCCAGAACTTGGAGTCTGAATTTGGAAGGGGGGAATATTTAATTTAGACATGTAATAATTTTAAATTTAACGTGGACCTACAAAACAAACAAAAGCCTAAAGGTATCGAAAAATAGCGAGTAGCATTCACCCTACAGAGACTTACTACATAAATATAAAACATTATTAAAATAAAAGCGCAGCTTCCTCAGCATCAGTAGGGTGTACGCTGCGCGCCGCCATCTTGGCCGTCAGCTACGCTGAAACCCCTGCACAGCACACGCACACGCTTACTTTTCCATTTTCAAGAGTACAAGTTTTAAACTTGCCGTTTTGGTCAGAATAATGAATAAATAATTATGAAACTTCAGATTTCATCGCAAATGATATGTATACCAATAACAATCGATGAAAGAAAACCATATGTATCGACAAATGTGTTGTTTTTGAGGGCTGAAGTTGACTCAATTTCAGGCCTTACGCAGGGAATTTCCCGACGCAAAAATCACCATTTTAAAAAATGTCGCCAATTTTTCGAGGCAAAACATGATTTTTCAAAATATTATGGCATTTGATCTGAGAAGAGTTAGAATCTACCGATTTTTGCATTAAATAGAAGAGGGTTGTAGCTTCTATTTGAAACCTAAACGACTCAGAAAATCCTACGATAAGTATTATTCCTGATTTTTGAAATATTTACCGAGTTATTTGAAGGCGTTCCCAAGGTCGAATCTGAACGGTCGAACCCGCATTTGAACCAGAATTGAAAGTTTATTTTTTTGCTGAAAAGTTGGTACCATGTAACCTTTCAGATCAAACGCCGTATCGATTTAACGCCCAACCGCTAAAATACCTATACCGCCACTGCACGCACTGCCCTTCCCTGTCTGGTACGGCGGTGAGTGGG
The DNA here is from genome assembly GCA_035610835.1 of Ophiura sarsii. NCBI lineage: Eukaryota > Metazoa > Echinodermata > Ophiuroidea > Amphilepidida > Ophiuridae > Ophiura > Ophiura sarsii. The sequence continues at coordinate 57,304,354 of CM069447.1, read as the reverse complement.
CGCGATTACATGATGTAGGATACGTCCGTCAGTTGTCCATCAATACTGCACTGTCGCGCTCGACCATCGCGTTCATGAATATTACGTTAGCATCCCTTGAGGGCGCTACCGTGACAGGCTATCTGTGACGTTTGTGCAACGTGTTTCTGAAAATTAGCGATTGTTTTTTCTCGATGTCTTTTTCATTCCGATCGAATTTGGAAATACTAAACTGTGCCTCAATGTTGTTAATTATCTGTTTATAATTCATAACCAATATTCTGCTAACTTTTATCACTTCAGAATGTTAATTACTGTTGATTTTTTTACTCCATTGTCCATTTCGCGTCCCATTATTCCCACGTGTAAAATGCGTTGCAAGGCTGCTTAATTTTGAACCCGTATGTAAAAATAGTAGTTTCGGTTTTCTTTTCAGGCCTCATTCCTTGCTTATTATTCAGTATAATTGAACTATGATCACATCATTTTAATATTTTATCATCCCCCTTCACAAACGTATTCCTAACCAGGAAACGGTCCGGGGAACTGGCGCGGGCGACATGGCCGGCTGGGGGTTGATCCGGCCAGGGGGAGGTGGTCAGGCCAAATTGAGGCTGGGGCATCACAGCAGTCTCATATCTCACTTGCATTCGAAGCATAGTGGAGTATTTTAGACCTGTTTTATTATCCTTTGGTATTTCTTATGGCCTACCAAGCTTCTTTAAATCTTAGATTAGGCCTATATATTTACATTTTTGTTTTATGAGGGCCCCCATGTTTGGTCAAAGGCAGGCAGTCCCCTGGCTATGGACCCACCCCCCCCCCCCCCCCCCCCCCCCCCCCACACCTAACTAACTGACAATGAAGTATGTGTTGAACTAGGGGTTGAGGTAACTTTTCCATCAATCAGGGTTTATTTTAAGCTATGCCCCACGGTCAGTGAAATTGAGAGGGAGTCATGGGCCATACACTGAATTTTCTATCCATTTGACCTTGTATTGTACCAAGTTCTAGGAATCAAAAAAAAAAAATACAGCATACACATAACAAATACAACAATATATACACAAAAAACATTGTTTCTTTCTTTTATTGCATTTTTATTAATAAATAAATTGTGGTTATATATAATACAAAGTGATAAAAACATGCAGAATCACATAAAATTAAAAGATGTGTCTAGCTCTGAAGCATTGATCAGCATGCATGGATAGTTAGTAATCAACCGGTTCATCAATTATGCACTTATGCAAATTAGCCTATGTTTCTTATACAAATTTGGCATCCAACTTTACCATATTTTTAATAACCACCTCAATACAGGTCAAGTTTGGAAAGAATTGTTGTGGTACTACGTAATATGGATAAAATATGGATAAATAACGCCATTTCCAGGGTATAGGATTAATCCAATTAAATATGCAAATTAGACGCTAATTATGCTAATTAGCGCTAGAATATGTCCCTATTTCAATGATAATGTTCTAAGTTATACATGTGCCAAATCTAGATGAAAATAACCTCTCCAGTCTTACACAGCATCTCTTACATTATTGTTATAATAATTAGTACTTTTTCTTTGATTCCCCATAGACTTTGTACAGGGGCAAAATCCCACTGGAGACACCTTTTGCAATGCATTATGGGTAATCCCATATTTTGGCAAATCATCGAATTCCATACGGCTACATCTGAAAAACCATTAGGCCATTTCTTCTCAGCTTTTTTTTTAAATGTAGAGAAGACATGGCTACTTCCAACAGCAATTCAAGAATAGTTGTATCGGTTTGAGAAATAGTAATTAATATTGCCCAAACATACCCATTTTGGGGGGTTTTGGACCAAAAGACGAAAAAGGGTGTTTTTTCGCATCTTTAAAACGACCTATCTCCGCAACCGATTAACGGTATGAACTGATTTTGGGCTTAAAATGCTCGTATTGATGAGCCCTTTCAGATAAAACAATAAAAAATGGTGAATTAAAAGGTTTCAAAAAGTCATTGGACACCCTAGCATCAGCCATCATCATCAGTGTGGGTATTAAATTGGTAAATCCATCACACGGTACCGGCTAGCCTAGCTGCTACAGTTCACGGTATAGCTTTGTACTGGTTTGTCCATTCAATAGATAGTTCTCTCGATCATCACTCGTATTACACTTACAGCATCACATAGTCCACAGCACCCTTAGGCTAGGGAATTCGTCGGTTGCAACGGCATACACATAGAACTCCCATAGAACCACACTCCACAGGCACAGTGTACTGTTGTACTTGTTGTAGGCTTCCGTCGTTGTCCATCACACACACACACACACAGGCTCGGTAATCGTCGTCCGGTAGTGTCCCTCATCAGTAGCATTGCCCTGGTCCGATAGTAAAAGTTCCACTCATCGGTAGTTTCATCTTGGATTGGTTTTCGCAGCCAGGAATCCTCACAGCATTCGGAACACGGTCAACAAGAGGCGACGGAATTTCGCGTCGCCGAATTGCGTCGCCATTTTCATAAATGTTGTTTTTCATATTTAGCCGATTAATTACTGACGGCTGACATTACTATTACTATTACAACATTTCGCGTACTTTTAAATACGCAATGACGTTTTGTTCACTTTCCTGATTTTAACACAGAATAATAAATAATTTGACCGGTATCTCCACATCTCCACTCTCATGTGATTACATAATTAATTTAATTTTTAGACGAAAACTCGACCAGCAAGTATCGTTTTTAACTCCCTCACATTCTTCGAAAGATGACTAAGGGAGACATTCTATCGCCAATGCTCGCCCTTGTCTTATCTCGAAAAAGTAAGAAAACTATACCAGAGCTCGGCGCAGAAGCTCTGGTTTTATTTAGAATGATTTATTAATTCATTATACCGGTCGTGTGTAGTGTGAACAAGTTATAGACATTATAACTTAGCCCTAAAATGGCTTCATGTTTGTTATAGGTCTTGACCCAACGGTCTAGCAATTTTAATTGCCTTTTATTACACTTTTTACAGTCGTAATATAATATTAGGTTATGGTTACGGTATTTTCTACTCTCTGCTTAATACCGTCCATGAACCTATAATAGCCAACCCTGCCTGGGTTAGAAAGAGTAACAGTACCTCATCTTCGCCTTGCCCCCTCATGGTCACTGTTATAGTTTCTATCAAATATCGATAGCAAAGTCTATGCTCTTTAAAATTTCCAATTCATACCAACTTCCAATGACTTGCTTCCAACTGTGTCACATAACCACAGTTTATAAACATTGTTTCATAGTCAAACAAACAAACAAACAAAATAACGGAGATGAAAGAGAGCGGATAACAATCAACCCAGTCCTCTCTATTTGCACTTTGCGACATTTCGCATCGTCACCTCCCGAATTAGACACTTTTACCAGTTGGATATTAACTATATAATTTCACATACGATATATTCTCAAACATTGGAGTACAAATCTACTCCCATCACCATATCGTACACAACTGATTTCACTTTCGCATCTGTCCAGATAGCTTTTCTACTACAGATCGACTTCACAGTTAACCTGAGGTCCTACCCTCGGTATAGTGTCTAATATACATCGACAATGTTTCTATTCAAATTCAATCAAGCAAGTGTTGGTTATCACTCATTAACACACACTCTCAAGTGTTCACAGCCATAGACTTAGTTCTAGCGCTTCATTATAACATTGACCATAGATCACTGTTTCAAGAAGTTTATACCCACACAGGTAATTCATTCTCATCATCATCTCTACACAAGACATAATCCTGTAACTTCTTGGGAAGCCTCCTCTGTCTTGTACTCTTTCTTGTCCCGACAACAGGACTGTCCTGTTCTTTGTCAACTGCAACTGGTGGTGATGGTTCCACCATAGTGGTTACATCGTTACCATGGTTACCAACCAGTTCGTCTCCTCTCCCTCTCTCTATAAACTCACTCTCTTCCACGAGAGTTTCCTCTTCGGGAAATGTCATTTGGTCTGGTGCATCTAGACATTCTATTTGAGGTGATATCCCCCGTGGGGGCGACATTACGTCGTTATCACTCAATTCGAGAGGTGAGCTGTCGGGCTGTGTTTCAACTTCAGTATTCCCATCTACTGATTCACCCTCCAAATCCTCTATTATAGAATCTAGGTTGGGGTGTCCGTTCCTCATTTCATGGCGGGTTGCCAGGCCATCATTGGGGATCGGGATACTTGGTATTAGCCAAGATTGTAATTCCTCTCCCCGGTATCTCTTTAGCCTATTGAAATGTACAACTTTCGGAACACCCCTCGCAGTTCTTTGGATCCTGAACGTCACATCGCTCATTCTCTCTATGACCAAAAACGGTCCCTCCCAAGGGAGGTCGAACTTAGGAGTCACACCTTTCTTTCGGTGTGGATTGAACAGCCAAACCGCATCACCCCTCTCATACGGTGGTTTTTCATCACATCTGTGATCGTAATGTCTCTTTTGTTTTTGACTAGAGATTTTCAGGTGTTCCCTAGCATATTGATGTACTAGTACTAGCCTGTCACTCAAGTCCTCTACATATTTCGACACTGTTATTTCAGGACTATTTGGGTCCTTGGGAGGGCTACCCAATACAATGTCTATAGGTAGTTCCACGTTCCTCCCCATCATCATTTCATTCGGACTACATTTGGTCGATTCATGATTGGCACTTCTATAGGCCATCATCATGAATGGGAGATGAGCATCCCAATCACGTTGGTTTTTGGACACAAACATGGCTAGCATGGCTTCTAATGAACGGTTTAGCCGTTCTACCATTCCATCACTGGCGGGGTGTAACGCTGTGGTTCGCGTTTTGTCGATTGAGAGGAGTTCGCATAGGTTGGCGAACAGTTTACTCTCTACTGTATGTGCCTCCTGATTAGGCATTGCATAAGCCTCCATCCATTTAGTGAAATAATCACCAACTACCAGGATGTATTTATTCCCTCTATCACTCTCTGGTAAGGGACCCATCACATCAATGGCAATGCGCTCTAATGGAGCACCAACGTTATAGGTTTGCATAGGGGCTCTGGGTGTTTTTCTGGGCGGTTTTCTGGAGGCGCATACATCACATGCTTTGCACCGACGAGTTATATCGTCTCTCCATTTAGCCCACCAGTATCGCTCCCCTATTCGACCCATAGTCTTGGTTTCACCGAGGTGGCCGGCTGCACGTGAGGCATGTAGGCCTTTAAATACCAGAGGTCGTAGGGTCCTTGGAACTATCAATTTCCAAGTAATTTCTGAACCCCATGGTGACACCCAACGTTTGTATAGAACGTTATTTACTACATGTAATTGGTCCCAGTGTGACCAATACACTTTCAGAGTAGTACTATCACTAGAGATGTCTTTCCATTTGGGTTTTTCATTGCTAGACTCTTTCCAGTCAATCACCCTACTCACATCCGGGTCCTCCATTTGGGCCTCTCTTAGCTTTTCAGCTGTCCACTGTGATACCCAAGACGACGTTTCAGGTGTATCTGTATCATTATTGGTGTCAACAGATGGTGTAATCACCTCGTCATTTGTCTCGGTTTCTTCAGTGGTTATAACATTTGCAGCTCGTGCGGGAGGTAATGTTGTATCCCCCAATGTCAGACTGAAATCTATTTCGTCATCAATTTGGTTGTGTTCACCACAAAGCTGTCTAATCTGTCGCCTAATAGACATGGGACTTGTCTCATCAGTGTACTGACCCATACGGTCACATTGTTTACACTCTAGGCACGGTATCCGACTAAGCCCGTCAGCATTTTGATGCTGTTTTCCGGGTCTATGTCTTATTTCGAAGTCATATGTACCGAGAACTTCAATCCATCGGGCTGTTTGACCTTCTGGGTTTCGGAAGTTCATGAGCCAGCGTAGGGCGCCATGGTCAGTTCGTATGAGAAATTTGCGACCATAGATATAGTGATGGAAGTGCTTAACACTGGCAACTAGAGCGTACAACTCTTTTCGTGTGACACAGTACCGTTTTTCAGATTTAGTTAGTGTCTTACTGAAATAGGCAATTGGCCTCTCTTCTCCATTCTCTTGGAGTATTGATAATACTCCTCCGATACCGTAATCTGACGCATCACAATCGAGTATGTACTTTCCATCTATGGTTGGGTAGGCAAGAATGGGTGCCGTGATTAGTGTATTTTTCAACTTAATGAACGCCTCTTCACACTTCACGGTCCATTCGAACTTCCTGTTTTTCTCTGTTAGAGAGAACAGAGGGGTAGCTATCTGTGAATAGCCCCGTATGAACCTCCGGTAATATGAGGTGAACCCTAACCATGATCTCACTTCCGACACATTTTCTGGTGTGGGCCATTTCCGCACTGCCTCTATCTTTTCTGGGTCAGTGGAAATGCCGTCTTTGGACACCACGTGTCCCAAATAGGCAACACTACCTTGGAATAAGTTGCATTTCTTGGGCCCAAATTTGAGGTTAGCATTCCTCATACGCAGAAAGACCTCTTCCAGCCTTTCTACTGCCTGTTCGAATGATTCTCCAAAGCATATTACATCGTCTATATACAGTAAGCACGATTGCCATTGTAGGCCTGCTAGGACTTTCTCAACAAGGCGTTCAAAGCATGCAGGTGCATTGCAGAGCCCGAATGAGACAATTCCATTCATATAAACCACTCTCACATACAAAGGCGGATTTAGGTCTATCTTCAGCACAGATTGGGACCTGCCAATATCCACTAGCCATATCTAGCACGGAAAAGAATTTTCCTTGGCTAAGAGTGTCAAGAGAGTCATTTATGTTGGGAAGAGGATAGTTATCTTTAACCGTCTTATCATTTATCAGTCTATAGTCGACGCAAAATCGCGTCTCCCCGTTTTTCTTTACGGTCAGAACGGTAGGGGATGACCAGGGACTGTCTGACGGTTGTATTAGACCTCTTCGTAATAAGTCCTCAACATGTTCTCTCTCTTTGGCTCTCATGTGAATAGGTTTACGCCGTGCTCTTTGTTTTATGGGTGTCGCATCCCCGGTATTAATTCTGTGCTCTACCAGGTTTGTTCTACCCAGATCATCGGGTGATTTTGCGAACACGTCACCATACTTTGACAACAGGCTGGCAACCCTCTCACTCTGTTCTGGGTTTAACCCTTCACAACTACGCTGCCACAGATCAAGCAGATGGGCAGGGACGCATTTTGCGTCGTCTTGATTGGCGGGGACGCATTTTGCGTCGTCTTTATTGGCGGGGACGCATTTTGCGTCGTCTTGACCGGTGGGGACGCATTTTGCGTCGCTGGGGACGTATTTCTCGTCACCACGCATTTCTGCGTCGCCGGGCACGCATTTTGCGTCGCCCTTCCCGATCATATTACAATTTCTTTCTGTATTGTCGTCTGTTTCAACGACCTTCACTTCTTCAAAAGTACCGGCAATGGTCTTTTTGTACATTGTGATAGGTTCTGATGTAGGGTTTAACACACGTAATGGTATAAAATCACTTTGTGGATTTACCAATACTTTTGCAATCATTAGAGGATACCGTTCAAGCAAAGTTTTACGGGGTTCGATGACACCCATCTCAGCTGATTTTGGTTTATTTAACAGCATTGCTGGCACGATTTGTTCACTGTTTGGAGGGACAATGGTTGTCTCTTTTACAGCAACTCGGTAGCAAGCTTCCTCTTGGTTTGATTCGACATTTACTGACTGGAGGTCTATCTCGTCAGTACCAATGGTCATCTTTCCCATACCAATGTCTAGTTGACACCGGTAATTGTGAAGGAAATCGTAACCAAGTAGCCCTTCAACATCTATATCGGCTACTAATACCTCGTGTTTTACCCTCATCACGCCTATGTCTATTTCAAAGTTACCTTTACCCATAAACGGTAATGGTCTGCCATCGGCAACTTTCAGATTCATATTTACACTTTCTAGACATGGTTGCATACATTTACGCATCTTCTCATATACACTAGAACTTAATATGGTGGGACCACATCCTGTATCAATTAGAAATTTAGCTGTAACCCCATTTATGACGGTATTTATAAACAGTCCGTCTTCTTTCACAGCTAACAACCCTCTATATACAAAAGAAGTGGGTCTATTCAACTCATCACATACTTTCACCGACCTCTGACCCTCGAGCTCGGCACTAATCAGTTTCCCGACTGAGGCTTCTGAGTCTCGTTATTAGGGGTCTCTTTCTTTTTCATCATTGGCTCCTTACACTGTCTTTGGAAGTGTCCTACTTGACCACAATTCCAACATGTAGGCCTGCCATGATTATTTTGGTTATGGTAGTATGGTCTAGGGTTATCATGGTTATGATGTGGTGGTCTATTCTCTACCCTGTCTAGTCTAGTGAGAATTGCCGTGAGCAACTCTTTCGTGTCTCTATCGGCGTGTACATGTTCACGGTGCTCATCATTAATTACCGCTCTGACATGTTTCGGTCTAAACGCCTGACCCTCGTTCCTGTGATTTTCTGCCTGTTGAAAGGCTTCACATTCAACTGCGATTTCTAAAGCCTCGTCCAATGTTCTTGGACGAGCTTGGAATATTTTCCAACGCAGGTCAGTATTGTTCACTGCGTCCAAGAATTGATCTTTTGCAAGTGAATCTTGTATGCCAAATGGGGCTTCAGTATATGCGTTCTTTGTTAGACGACGCAAAGCTTGGGCAAGCTCCGGCAAACTTTCCCCTGGCTTCCTACTGCGGTTCTTTAGTAGGGTTTTGGACAATTCAGCCTTGTCCTCAGCGCAAAATCGTCTCTCTAATGCGCATGTAAGAGCATAATAATCAAACCGGGATTCTCTATCGAGGTCTCCAAGTACTGATTGAGCAATACCTCTAAGACTACTCGCTAAATACATAGCTTTCGCCCTCTCTTCCCATTGATTTAATTCAGCCACCATTTCAAACTGGACAACATAATCTGACCAGGATGTATTGCCGTCATATGGTGCTGGTTTGATTCCGATATTATGTATTGGTCTATCGGTAACCGAGGCACGGTGGAGAGCCGTGCTTGTTCTCGGTTGAAACCCAAAGTCGGTTTCATTATTGTTGTCATTACCTAACGGTTTATCATGTTTATAGCTACATGTAGGGCTGCCATATACGGCACCAAACCTTGTCTTAGGTCTAACACTATCATGACTATGGTCTACTACCGCTTCGGTTAATAAACCGCCGGTTTCATTTGGTAGGCCTACTGAATAATCAGTACCAGGGTGATTACGAGCTCTCAATTCGGCGAGCCGTAATTTGCTCTTTTCGAGCCACCCTTTCATCTCATGGTCTAAACCCGTAGGTACGGTCTGATCCACGGCGAATAATGATTCTGACGTTGCCATAATAATAACAAGTTAAGAAATCAAAAATCGCGCCGCTGCTCACCAATGTAACAAATTGCTAGGTAGCGTGTAGCTTGTTTACGGTGGCTAAATCAAGAGATGAAACTAAACAAAACAAATACAGACGACGACATACAGGCAAAATACAAACCAAAATATAACGTTCTTGTGCACGGCGGCAACAAATATATACAGTGTTTTAATCCGGTAAACACAATGAATCTCTAAACATACAGAGACAGCCGCTATAATATGGAATGGTCATAGTCACTAAAATGGTCGGCTATGTTGCCCGTAAAAATAAACACGTCTGATCAGAACAAAAGGTAAACCAATTATGCTCGCATCCGTCGCCATATGCGTCGACCATTAGGGCGCCACACACGGCAGTCGACGCGAGCCGTCACTGGCGATGCAATGCATCGCCGGCGACGCGAAAATGCGTCGCCCATCCAGGCCTCCAATCTAGCCACTTCTATGCCGCTATTGCGTACCATAAGAAGAGGCTAGGTCGGAGCACTAGAGGGGAAACCTTCAGGACAATTTAGATCGCAAATAGCGCTAATTTCATGATAAAAAGAATAAAAGATCGAAAGATATGAGATTAATCCCAACGCGCAGTATGTCAGCCCAGAGTAACATAGCAGTAGGTCAAAGATAAATTGGCACAAGTCAACTCGTCCGTCATCATAATCATTTGTAAACATTAATCAAGGTATAAGAGTTTAGAGTAACAATCGGGTGAGGGCAGTAAAGGCTCAGGCGTTACAATACCATTTCAATCAAACTCGTCATTGAGGACAAGATTGTGACTTAACCCCCTTTTAGATCTAGGGTCCTCAATTGTGATCTCGCTTGAAAATGTAATGACGGAATGTGTGATGAAAGGCTTGCGTGTTGCCGTTTCAGTCAGTATCTCCTTTCATGTTTAAGCATATTATCAGATTTACCTACCTGGAATACACTTAAGTTAGTTGCACAAGATAATAATTGCCAAAAAAAAACCAAGTTCTTACCTTCAACAGCAAGGTAACCACTTATGCATATAACTAATACCTCCCAAAGAAACCCATGGAAATCCATGTCTGTTAGCATCAAATCTTCGGCGAACTATATGGAACGTTTGCAGAGAATATGCGGATATACCAGGTTTAACTAGTCCACCTGCCTGTTTCATCACGTGACAACCAAATATAAATCCAAGGCTTAGTGCCACAAGGTCTTATCGCTAATATCTGCCAGTTGTTACGATGGGCTAGTATTGTTGCGGAGCAATTGGTATACATGTATAACTGCACTCAGAGCAGCTATAATTGCATATATGGGTTTTTTTATATATGTGTTAAAAGGCACGATATGTACCATACTACCATACACTTCTGATACTATATGGTGCATCCTTGTGATAATGCAACCTTACACATGGCAGCTATTGTATATAGGGCCTTTTGGCTCCCTCGAAATGGACCACGTGAAATAACTACTCTTCCAGAGCGCAACTCTTACTTTCAGAAGTTTAGCACTAACAATACTCAATAGAAATACAACAAAAAGGATCAAAATCCATTTTATTTTCAATAGAAATGTATAATACATGGCAAAGGTGCAGTAATAAGGAAATGGAGACGTAAGTCTGAATTTGTTGCCACGCGTAACTTATCAATTGTTAATAATCGACATGTCAGATTTCATTTAAAGGTATGTGCACCGATCCACTCATTATTTTCTTCATAATTGATACATTGCGTCGCTGTTCTGACATACCGGCACATGTGCCATTTTGGGCAAAATGAGTTAAGTTGCATTTTATGATCTACAAGTGAAACTCTTTATTCTCCAAAAAATTGAGACAAAAAGGTAATTAATTAATGAGATACCGCACTAATTAGTGTCATATGCCAGGGTTTTAACGTAAAACCTCATTTTGTATTCTGACATAACGGCACATCACAATATTCTGCCATAGACCACCGTGTAACTATACCGGCATATCACTGGCATATCACTGTAGAACTGTCTGACATACCGGCACATGACTTTATGACATAATTACTCCTAATTAATAATTGCAATTTCTTGTTGTAACATGCTCATAACAAACATAAGTATATATCTATTAGTGTTCTTTGACAATGATAGTGACATTTGATGTAAATGCTCTCTAACAAGTCTTTAAAAATTGGAACATTTTCAAACACGATTTTCTCAAAACGCTGTTTTTCGTGATGTGCCGGTATGTCAGAACAGCGACGATTGGTATCACCGTTTTTATCGCGTTGTATTACCATTTATTGGACTTTGGATATGTTTCTTATAAGTTGTTATGCAAAACATGCTAAATCACACCGTTAGTTTGTACGCTTTTTTACTTGTTCTATGAGCAAAGTCTAGTTATGATCCAATAATTAAACCAAATTTAGATTATTCCTACTCAAATTTTAGAACAAGAATGTCATCTATGATACACTTTTATGATGATTAAAAAACAAATCACGTGGCAAATTGGACCACCTAATATCTAGGCTATTTCAATGGTGATCGTATGTATTTCTATAACGTAATGTAGGCCTCCTGTGTGTATACTGCCTGAAAGCAAAACGAAATATAATTGAAATAAGGGTTTCACATTATTTTAACATCAATGACCTGATATCTCTTTTAAAAGACATACGGTAATTTATCTTTTAAAAGACATACGGTAATTTACCATTTATATGTGTTTTGTTGAAAGTGCTATAATTGGACAATCATTTTAAAGTGATGTTACAATAGACTTTATCATAGAATTCATAAGAATAATCTGCAGTAAGTTAAATTTATATGAATGATGAAAAGTTCAACGACATGTTTACGTTTTACCCGATAACTTTATAACGAAAAATAGAACAAAAAAGTGTAAATGTTGGAGTCCTCGTGCTCAGACAAATGAGATGGTATACTTGTCAGCTAAAGGGGTGTTTACAAAAGAAACATGAAATGTTGACCAAAAAGTGCCATTAAGTGATTTTTTTACCACAACATGTTTTACCAAAAACTGATTTTGCTACTCTGCAGCCAATTTTGAGCACAAAAAAGTAAATAAGTTCAACGATTCATTTCCTCTCCAAAAATGTATACTTGTATATTATACATCACATCAATAGTTCAAAGGTTGCAGCGCTTGATACATTTCATGTTTCTGGGGAGTTAACAGCCCCTTTAAGGGTGCATACTCCTAATTATAGCTACATAGGGATATGTACACAAATACTGATATACAACTCTGCTTTAGACCACTACATTTTGAAATTGACATTGTAGAGTGAATTGTTCTTAAAAATGATCACTCTTTCCCACCAAAAGGTGCAGAAAATAGGTAGGGTAGCCTGCTTGATTTTCCAAAAGACGGCCATGAAGAGACTACATCTCTGACGAGCTTGGAAATGTCACCGAAATTGCCAATACGGTTTCCAGTAAAAACACAAATTTGAAAGATATCTCAAAATTTACGTAGGTGATATTCACATTTTACAGTCAGTGTGCATGTAGGTGATGTCCCATTAATCATAATTAATACAAAAACCCTAAGCATTTACGCACTTGTTCTTATTGTCAAGTCTTTTCTGGAACAGTCAAATCGCTCGATATCGGCAATATACACTTTAATTTTTAAATCTCAATCAGGATTTGAAAAAGTTAAATCTAACAAGATTAATTATCGAATATTTAATCACAGACTCGATTTTAGTTTAAATCTTTGGAAGGATTAAATTTTAAACCAATCAGATTATCATGATGAGTGCACGTGATCACGACGCCATCTTTTTTGCGATTTTGTGTGCGGCGGCGTACGTAGAAGGCTGTGGGGAAACATCGGGAGAAATTCTTGACCGAAATGGCTTCAATGCCATCATTACTGACACACCAAAAGACAGGCATCAGCCCAGTGCACATCCGATGGCATTTTGAACAGTTTTCACGTTGATAAGATGTAGACTTTACTAGAATTTGTGTTTTTCTGTTCTGACTCGCCGGTGGATGGAGTAAAAGTCAGGAATGCCTATAGGCCTACATGCGTTGTTCACTCATTCACTGTGGCCGTGATCGGCTCCCGTATTATTATCATTATTTACTCAGAATGCTCTCGGATGCACACCAAACTGAAACACATCCATAATGTCAGCCATAATGGCATCAAAGCCACCTCGGTCAAGAACAAACAACCTCCACATACGCCGCACACACATAAAATGGATTTGAAAAATCAAGTCCAAACAGATTGCTTTTAAATCTTTCTGAGGGTAGATTTTAATCCAAAAAGATTTGAAATTTAAATCCATTGGGACTTATTTTGTTAATCCCTTTGGATTAAAACTAATTTTGTCAATTGCTTTTAAATCTTTCTGAGGGTAGATTTTAATCCAAAAAGATTTAAAATTTAAATCCATTGAGACTTATTTTGTTAATCCCTTTGGATTAAAACTATTAAATCCTTGAAAAGATTTATTTTAAATCCACATTGATTGGTCCCTCCCTACAATCCCTGAAGGATTTAAATTTAAATCCTTGTAATTTAGAGCGTACAAAGTTCCAGTATTGCCCGATACTAGAGCACATTTTGTACCAGCATCGCCCGATACTGAAACATAAAATCGTTCCAGTTTTGTTCAGCAGAATACATATTTCAACCTAAAAAGGGTTAATTGTCCCGCGATGTATGAAGAGCGATACTGGAACAGTAAAATCGTACCAGTATCGAGCAATACTGGCAACTGGTTATGTTCCATATACCACTATCTTTGACCTAAAGTACACGTTCCAGGAATTATGTGAAATCATTTCTCATTGGTAAATGTATAATACAACGGTATAGGCTTCTTTAAGCAGCGCTATCCATATTTCAATACCGATGGGTTTCTTAATAATTCACAAGCCCACCCCATCGTCGTCGTTATATGGATAATGGCTAATTATATATATGCGACCCTGTTGATGATGGAGCGCCGTCGCTGTCTATTTTGTGACATTCGATGTGCAGAGAAAAGAGACAGACATGTAGCTGACGTCAGTCTAACGGAGTTTAGGTCTGGTAAACCATACTTAGTCATAAACCAATCTGCGCCTTAAATATCTATAAGAATGTCGATAGTTGTTTCTAAATAGCATATTGCAAGAAATACAACGCACGAGTTCGGATCAAGACACCTATTTCAGACAATTTACACTACTAAGATAAGATATTTACGTCGTGATATTTATCAGATGAAGGTGAACCAACCTTACAATTGCTGACTATGCCTTATGACATCTTGTTCGCCATGTTTGCTCGTAAGTGTACCTAGATTGTTTAACAGATTACGGTTCGTTAATTTTAGGAGGAGTTAAAGGCTTTTAAATTGATGCAAAGGAAAATGGTATGTTTGTTGGATGTTGGGTTCTGGGTGATTGTTTGTTTGTTTATTGTTTTTTGTTTGTTTGTCTGTTTGTTTGTTTTGGTGTGTTTTTTGTGGGGTTTTTTGTGGTGTTGTTGAGTAGTGGTTTATTCATTCGTTTGTCGGGGTGTTTGTTTGTTTGGTTGTTGTTGTTGTTGTTTTAGTTTTGGTGTCAGGGTCGGGTTCTGTTTTGTTTTTCAACAATCAATTAAATAACAATATAAACGAGTATTAATTATAACAACACTGTCTTATCTACACCTATTTCTTTAATCGTAATAGTGTATTGCTCCGTGCTCGGCCATGTGTGTATACTTAAGGAGAGACTCGATACTACAACTGAACGGGTACGATGGTCACTACCGTCTAAGGAACGTTGTTACTGTCAGATTGTAGTTAATATTGAAAATGGCAAAGGTCCAAAAAGCTGTAATCCAGAAATTGAAGAAGCTCCGCGGGATATATGGTTTACCGACTATTCGGATGACCTATCAAACAGATTGAACTGGAATAAAGACAAACTTGATGAATTACTCGACAGAGATATTTTATGCGGTAAGTCCATCCTAAAGACGTGTCTGGAAAGTAATTATAAGTTTACGTCGTTTTATTTTTATTTTAAAACTAAAAAAGCTCAATCCTAGTCCAAAATATGAGGTTCAACAGATTTGCAGCAACCAGCAAAGTGTGTATAGCTAACCATGATCGCAGGTTCGTCATCGGTATAATAGTCAATCAGTAAGTCGATTTCATGATTCGAAATTGATAATGATAACCCTCGTCTACCCAAGAAGGTGGATTGTTGCAACCTAAAATCGTCAAATGACTGAATCGTACGCGTACTACGCAGTGGCGGACATTTCTTGTTTGGTGTGGGGGGGATGAAAATGGGGGTTGGGGGCCAAAAAATGAAATTGAGCTGGTACCATCTATCGGTGCGCAGCACCGCCCTCTGCGCTGCATGGACAGGGAATGTTTCTACTTCTGAGGGGGGCACATCCCCCCTCAGAAGTAGAAACATTTTCAATTTTCGAACTTATTTGGTGCAATCTGGTGTATACTTTTGACCAATATTGTATTTCAAAGCCATCAACTCATTTTCAATAAATAGTTTGTTTTTATCAATGCACAAAAGAAGTTAAGCATATTATACTGATATATTCTTGATTTAAGTATAGATGGTTTAAAAGCTCTAACAGGGTGGAGTCTGAGGCCCCCCTCAGAAGTAGAAAAAATTCAATTTACGAACTCATTTGGTGTGATCTGGTGTATAGGGAGAGCGGGGTTAGTCCGCCCTCTAATTTGCAGGCTTCCCTAGCGGACTCATTTTACAAGTTAGAAAGTTATCCTACTTCCAAATAAAAACGCTACGTTACTTAGCTACATATATTCAGCACTCTAGAACTTTTAGTAAGTGCATGAGTAAGGAAAATAACTTACCCCCACACTACTCACGCCGGGGCAGGTTCGCCCTCATGATGGGCAAGCTCATCCGGCTTCATAGGCAAGTTAAATATTGCAGAAACTATCAGTTATTCCATGTAAAGATTGATTACATCATGACGTTGTCCATTTATTATGTTGGGGCGAGTCCGCTCCCTTCTTAGCGTGTAATTGGGCATGTGCGGACTCGCCCCGGCGAAATTGGGCGAACTCACCCCAGGGCTCATTTTTTGGTAAATGTTATGGTATACCTACTAAACACGGTCTGGGAAGTTTTTAACTGCATAGTATGTTAGGCAAAGCCCTTACCTTTTGAATGACTATAAAAGTTAGTACCATCGCTGTGATGTCCCTAGATTAATGCAACATATTTAATGACAAATAATTTTACTTTAATTATTCAAAAACACTTATTCAAGATAAATCCTTATGGGAGATGTATCCGGGTCTGAAGTGTTAATAGTTACTTTGCTATGACCAGTGCAACCAAATTACACCAGTCTGATACTTTTTCAACAGTAACGTGATGAGAAACACGTTGTGACTCGCCCCGAGGGCGGACTAGCGCCGCTCTCCCCTACTTTTGACCAATATTGTATTGAAAAGCTATCACTTCATTTTCAATAAATATTTTGTTTTTTTATCAATGCACGAAAGAAGTTGAGTATACTGATATATTCTTGAATTAAGTATAGTTGATATAAAAGCTCGAACAAGGGAGAGTCTGAGGGGTGATGTGCCGCCCTCAGAAGTAGATTTTTTTTCAATTTTCGAACTCATTTGGTGCGATCTGGTGTATACTTTTGACCAACATTTGATCGAAAAGCCACCTCTTCATTTCCAATCAATATTTTGTTTTTATCAATGTAAGAAAGAAGTTGATCATATACTGATATTTTCTTGATTTAAGTATAGATTGTTTTAAAGCTCGAACAGGGGGGAGGGAGTCTGAGGGGTGGTGTGCCCCCGCTCAGAATTGGATTTTTTGATATTTTTTTCGAACCCATTTGGTGCGATTTGGTGTGTACTTTTGACCAATATTTTTATTTAAAAAGCAATCACTTTATTTCCGATCAATATTGGCTTTTTATATAGGCCTATAGCCTATGCCAGAAAGAATTTATACTAGTTACTTCCAAAAGATCGGTTCTAGTCAACGTACGTACATGTATGTATGTGACCGACGTCAAATTAACTCCGAACTCTCTTATGTCCCTCGCATGCCTCCCCGCCCGCCTTTTTTCTCTTCCTTTTCCCCCTTTCCCCCCCCCCCCCCCCCCCTTTTTTTCGTTTTCCCTTTTTCCGTTTTTTGGTGGAGGTGAACAATCAGGGGGTGGGATAATTACATTGACCACCCCCTCCTCCCCCCCCCCCCCCCATGTCAAAAAGTAGGGGGATATATCCCCTATCCCCCCCCCCCCCCCCCCCTGGATTTCCGCCCTTGGAATTACGTACCAACGATTGCGTTTACGAGTAGGATGACCCGTCAAAGTTAGGGTATAAGGAGGGTTATAGTAGGGTTGTGGCAACCCAACAAATATTATAATTACTTTTACTCAAATGAGAGCAATACCCCTACCCCCCCCCCCTCCCCCCCCCCCCCCCCCCCCCCCCCCCTCTTCCCTTGTTATTTTTTACAATAAATAGCCTTGATAGACGAAACGAAGGTTAATATAAGTAATATTTATAAGCACATATCGCACACCGGTGTATTAATTTGTCTTGAATGGTAATCTGCTAGCCGAAATTGTTCAGTCAACCGCTCTTTAAAATTGGTTTTTCAAAATGAGAAAAACTATGGCGTTACCATAACAACCGTGCAACAATGCAAACACGCGATATTAGCTCTGAAACGACCATGCCTCTAATATCAATTTATTAAAAAGGTGTATTACATTATTTATATAAGGTTTTCAAGTACTGACGATTACAACCAGGTGCAATATTACCATTAACAATATATAAAGCTATTTCTTGCACTCTTAATCACCCACATTTTGGGAACTTATTTCCAACGACGATAAAGATGCATCAAAGATGCATTGTCACTTGAAATGCATATTTTACAAATCTGTTGAAATAAGACTTTCGTGAAAAAGTATACGTTAGGTCCAATATAGGCCTACTGGTATACAAGTATCGTACAATACTGGACATAAAAGTTGCCAGTATCGGTCGATACTGGTGGACCGATATTGGGACGATGTTACTGTTCTAGTATCGGTCGATGCTAGAACACAATTATCAGGCGATACTTGAACGTTTTAAAAGTTCCAGTATCGGTCGATACTGGTACAATCCAGAATCTGGGATCTAAAGTACACTTTTTCTGACTTGGAAAAGTGTACTTTAGGAAAAAGTGTACTTAAGGTCCCAGATTGCTGACTGTACTATAGTAGATTCATAAACTCTGGCGTATCGGTTTCGATTTTGGACCTCGTCCATTGGGCGTTAGAGGAACCCATTTTGACCAATGATGAAACAGCGGTACTTGTATGTTATTATTTGCGTTATCCATAATCAAATGCTAGTGTGGCTTTAGTGATTAGTGAATATAGCTGATCACGTAGCTTTACAAATCACGGCAACCAAATACTTAATCCAACAGCTTGAAATATGTTATCCCTTTGGAAGCGGTCACCACAATAATAAAATCGACCATCATCGACCTGATATAATTTTCAAAAGGAAAATGTTATGTTGGTCAACCTAATCATAATTTAGTGAATAATCAAGTTTTACTTTTTATTATTTTCCTTTTTTAAATTTATTATGCACGTGACATAAAGGAAATATTAAACTAAAAACGACCCGTTCTACATATTCATTTGTGAGAAGAAAAAAAAATTATTCAATCATCATCTTTTGTATAAACATGATAAACCATGTACAAACCATTTGGCCTAGATGGAGAAAATGTTAAATCAACCCGGAGATACGGATTATAAACGTTACTTTATGTATTTCTGGCTATGAGACCCTCTGAATACCTTTATCAATTTATCTGAATAACAACACATCTTCTTTATAAAAAAATATGCGGGCAATTGACAACATCTGTTTGCAGGCAAAGTCAATGCAGATCATTTTGCCGCAAGTTCCCAGTCACTAGGTTTAATAATAGTTGTTCACCCTATCTTTACATAGTGTTGAAGACGTCACAATAGTACAGGCACTGATAATGACAAGGTATTATCCATGCATATTACGATCAAAATTCGCGTCCCTCCCCCTCTTTTGCTTCTGTTACCTCTGACTGAAATGGTGAATCGGCCAATGTCTGCGAATCAACTATAGGATCTCCCGAAAGTTGAACACCCAGTATGTATTAGATAAAGGACGAATAGCAGACCATCAGCAATAATAATGGGCGCCCGGCTAGCCTCTTTTGCAGGCGAGGCCGCAGGCCGAGCCTGCAAAAGGGGCGCGCCGGCGACTATTATCATTGCTGATGGTCTGCTATGAGGGGTTTATCTTTCATACACGGCGAAACACCGTATCTGTACAAATAAAGATGATAAATCATAATTCGTAATTTACCTAATACAATTTGGGCAATGGATCTTGGCATCATTTGTTATGCTGACATCGCTAAATTTTGCAAGAGACTATCAAATAAAGTTGGTCTGGTGCTTAGTCCCCCATGACGCACATAATACAATCATCTTCAGACCCAGCTTAAAGTTAACTATCCATGAACTAGTTACAAACACTGAAATAACGAATTCAATATTACTGAGTGCAAGGGAGCGTGTTGAGAAATAGAAAAGCTGTCTGATTAAGAGTTATACTTGAATGCACGAGTGAGCGTTTTAAATATCTACAATGGTTGACTATTTCTGATGAACACAAACTATTATCAGCAGAAGGTATTATATAAACATTAGAATTGGTTCAATAAAATGATTTGTCCTCTGGCTTAAGCAAGTAGATTGTTTGACCCATGAGCTACTTTAGCTATATAACACAAACGTAATAGTTGAATTAGCATAATCTGCAGTTCTTTTAACTGATCGGTCAGGTGTATCAGTGGGCCATCAACTTTCATCAGAATAACATCACATTGGTTCTTCGTCTGATGCTCCAATGTTATACCGTCTTCGAAATCCATGCAACCAAGATCAAATGAAGTCTTGTAAACTATCGCCGATAACAAGGACTACGCAATGTTTGGATATATTTGGAAAATGACTATTTTTACAGTACGTGTTCATTTGACTTGACAAGAAAACTAAGAGAATGTGAGTTATCTATGATTTTGTATCATATTTTACTAAATTATTATATTACACATATTTTAGATTTCAGCGTCTTCTCAGTTGCGTATAGATTTATACGGGAAATAAAATAATAATATCATGACCGCTACGTAAGACGTAGAACGTAATTAATCCCAGTCACAACCTTTGCCCTCCCAGTCAGCTCATCAACAAGCCCTACGCATTTGGATCCCAACCAATCGAAAATGCTTACTTTTTATATTAAAATTACATACTTTTAGTTGAAATAGTTGAAATTCAGATAATTTAGGCCTTATTGCATTAATGAATGATATTTCACGGGCGCGAACTCAAAGACGTATTTTTCCCCAATTTTTGTTCTTGCCCAACCTCCCCCCCCCCCCCCCCCCCCCCACCGTTTCAGTTTGACCCCCACCCCTGATTTGATTGACCCTCCCCAACAACACCAACAGTGTTACTGGCGCCGCCACTGTTTTTATACTAATTTGCTGTTCGATTCCCCAATTGACGTCTTGAAAATGTTATTTGTTTACCTCCAAAATCATGAAAATCAAATTGCTGCCACTTATCTTGGCAAAACCTAAAATGGGTCAAAAACCGTGTTTTTATATTTTTTTTTTCAAAATTGTGAATTTCATGTTCATGATGGACCCTTTTTAAATGAATAATGGAGGAGTTACAGTATTACGGAGGCTATGCTGATTTTGTGAATGCTGACTCAAATGTATATAAAAGTAGACAGTTTTAGAAAGGAATGGATCAGACAATCCAAAATATTCTCATTTTCATTATTCAATATTTTTTTGAAATTTTGACCAAAAAGTGCCAAAAACGTGATTTTTCCAAATTTTTAAACTTTACATCATAATCAAGCGATTTGGGCATTTTGGGAAAGGAAATGGATAAGAGAATCCAAATTTGGCGTCAATTTTAACCAAACATTTTTGATTTTTTGAGAAAATCACACAAACAAAATCACTTTTTTAACCTAACAAAAAATTATTTTGAGTAAAAAATGCCCAAATCGCTTGATTATGGTGTAAAGTTTAAAAATTTGAAAAAAATCACTTTTTTGGCAAAAATCACTTTTTTGGCATCCTTCTCCAACAGCTTATAAGGCTGAGCCCCCTCCCCTCCCCCTGCACCCATGTGTATCCTTCCTTACCTGTTGTCTGCATACAGGACAAGCAACATCTCCTAACCATCTACCATGTCTCCAATAGGGGGGCTCAACCTTATAACCTATTGGAGACATGGTAGATGGTTAGGAGATGTTGCTTGTCCTGTATGCAGACAACAGGTAAGGAAGGATACACATGGGTGCAGGGGGAGGGGAGGGGGCTCAGCCTTATAAGCTGTTGGAGACATGATAGATAGTTAGGAGCTGTTGCTTGTCCTGTATGCAGACAACAGGTAATGAAGGATATACATGGGTGGGTGGGGGGGGGGGGGGGGCGCTCAAAATTTCAAAAAATATTGGATTAGATTAGGTTAAAAAATGAGAAAATTCGTCCCCAAGTTAGTGTCTTTACATTATAATCAAACGATTAGGACAATTTTTACTCACAGTTATTTTTGTTAGCTTTGTTAAAAAATGTTGAGTCAAAAAGGGTTTTTTTTTAGAGCACTCACAAAATTCCAAAAATCAAATAAAAAAACTTCCTTGCGTGCTCCTTTAATGTCCCCGAATGTGTGCCCTCCTTGGATACACCATTTTCAATTTTCCCCCTAAATTGAAGAATTGGTAATAAAAAATCCACTACGCTTCTGGTGCTATTAATGCACATCCTATTAATAATAAGGCTTGATTGTGTATCCCGGTCTAAATTGTAATAATTGCATTATCATAAGGCCTACCTTAGCATTAAAATAAATTATTTTCATTGCAAGTATGTCGATATAAATTCAATAAAATACTATTGCCAACTATGTGTGATATTTATCCGTTTGAAACTCATAATTGTCTTTATATTTCAATCATGGATGCATAGGCATACTTCAGGATCAGGATTTAAAACTATTGAAAAACTATTGATCATGTTCACTGTTGCTAGGCCTACTTAAAATCTGTTATGAGATGTTTACTAAAGAAGTGTTAATCTTATCCGATAGGTGATAGTTTAAATAACTATTGAAAAACTATTGATCACGTTCACTGTTGCTAGGCCTACTTAAAATCTTTTATGAGATGTTTACTCAGAAGTGTTAATCTTATCCAATAGGTGATAGTTTAAAAACTTTCTTCGTAGGTAATCCACTTATCTTTTCTTTGTTATTATTGTCTTCTTGTTGATCATCTGCTCAATATTTTGGAAGAGGTCACTACAGGGCAGACGACGTTATGTGAGCTAGAGGACGTTATCAAAAACCTTTGTCTAATAATGGGCTCTTGGTTAGATAACGGGCTGTTCATACGCCGTGACCAGAATGGTGACCTCTTCATACAAAATAAAGGGCTGATGCAACAATAGAAAGACAATAGATTATAATGAAAGGAAAGGTGGCTCTAGACGTGTATCGTTTGATACTGGTACAAATCGGTGTTACAGCAATGGACGATACTGGCACATATAAAGTGTTCCAGAATCGCTCGATACTGGTACACAATTTGGTGTTTCAATATCGACCGATACTGGAACAGTTAAATCGTACCAGTATTGACCGATACTGGCAATTGTTATGTTCCTGTATTGAACGATACTGTTATACCAGTATCTGGGACCTAATATACATTTGCTCCAATAATTCAAACGACAAAATAAAGTCAAATAAGTTGGCTATAATTTGAATGAAAACCGCGTGTGATTCGGTTCAATAATGACAGAGTAATGACGATTTACGTAACAGTATAATCACCGAACACTTCCATCCAAGTGTGTGTGTTATACAGATTTTCATTTGCGCAGGTGGTTATTATACTCTCTTTTCAATTAGCCAGTACTGTTGAATCTTTGATGAATGCATTTCTTCATAAATGAATGGGTGAATAAATAAAACAATAGCAAATTAAATTGATGTTTGATTGATTTTTTTTTTAATATTATTAATTAAACATGTATCATGCGACTGTTTTATATATGTTTAAATTATAAAAGCATGGTTTGAGTGAAGATGTATTATCACCGCGTCCTAAATATAATCATGTTAAAATGAAGTATGGCACAAAGCATGATGGTTGGTCGGCCATGTTCAGCCCGCGAAGGGGTTTTATGGTGTCAACAATTATTTTAACAACTGGAAAATATTACTTAGAATAGAAGAAAAAGGAAAACAAGAATAAAAGTGATATTTTTGAGAGACAATTTGATTGATTTCTTGTCTGTACTCTCTCACTCAGTATGAGCAATTTTGGATGAAAGTGTTCTTTGAATACTTTTACGTAATCGCTCTTTTCTCAGTGATAACTGGACCGAACTTATTTTCTTCAAATAATAACCGACGGATTGGACTTTATTTTGCTGTTTGAATTGTTTTATTCCGATACGTATTGAGGAAGTTACGATCACCTAAAGGCAAGAAGGTGCGAGGTAATTTTTTTTGAGAAACCCTGTAAGAGAGTTCACATTCATCAAAAGTACACCAAAATAAACTATTATTATTGAATATGTTTGCACATTAACACACACACCCCTGATCAGTATGAAGTAGGTGCTATTTTGTTAATGCAGTCATGGTTTAATACACTGTCAAGTACCTATACAATAACTCAAGATATCTCTAAAACTTCAAATATAAAACAAATCCTAAAAGGTAAAACACTCCTCTTTCAAACCATATACAATATTTGTACTAGATGTGACTAATGTCTGAAAAATCAACATGTTATTACTGATCTTATTTCCCCGGATCTAATAAATGGAATCTACAGGCGCTGTCTTGCAAATGATTAAGAGGCTCTCATCACATATTAAATTAATCATCAAGTCAAGCCACAATAACTGACTATAGGGTTATTGTTCTTCCATGTGTAGATTCGTCAAGGTAGTGGACCTTTAACACTTTCCACGCGGCTATTAATTTTACCATTACAAAACAGAATTTTCCGAAACTTTTTCGTAATTTTCAGAGTCTATTTAAAGGATTACTGAACCAATAATAGGCATGTTTGTACTTAATTCAATGCATTTCTCATGGTGATTCCAAATATAGTAATATAATTCAATAATTTTGACATTTTTGAAACATTTTGTGATATTTTGGAATGTCGTCTGCAGCCGCCTGCCGCGTGGAAAGCGTTAAGAGGCGTTCATCAATTATTCAATTAATCATCAAGTCAAGCTACTGCGAGGGTAGACTTTCATTAGCCTAATTAGATCGAAGGTATTAGTACTCAAACGCAATTAACAAATTATAATAAAACCACTTATTTCTGGCTGGAAAATAGTTGACGAGATATCGTGTTCTATATATATATTCAATACTTAATTACAGGATCTAAAAATATAGATTATTTTCGGATAATTATTTATACATTGAGAAAGGACAACGATATTTCAACACACATAACATAGAAACGTATAGTTATCAATGTATTTATTAACGCATCACTTTTCGAAATTGGAGAAGCAAATCTAACAGGACTATTTAAGAGTAGAAACGAAACGGTTGAAGACCCAAAATATATTTGTTTCTTATTTCTATACATTTTAAAGCTTTGATAAATAAAGTAGTTCATTGGATAACGTCACCATATTTAAAAATATTATGCAGATGACTAGTTTTGTTGGATTTTCAATTTAGCTCCCTTTC
The DNA here is from genome assembly GCA_035610835.1 of Ophiura sarsii. Classification (NCBI taxonomy): domain Eukaryota; kingdom Metazoa; phylum Echinodermata; class Ophiuroidea; order Amphilepidida; family Ophiuridae; genus Ophiura; species Ophiura sarsii. The sequence goes on along the minus strand of CM069447.1, from coordinate 57,279,194 downwards.
TTTAAGGCCAATAAAAATACTGTTAGTTCCCATGGAAATGGAGTGTGTGCAAATATTAACTTTATTTTATGCTGTAAGTCCCTGCTAACAGTCAGTAAGATCGAATAACAAATACGATTTTTTTTTTTAAATGCATGAAGCGCCTTCGTGGAGGCCGCCCTTTTTGTCATTACGTCATTGTAGCTGCTGTCAATCACGCCGATGACGTGCCCAGTTGATCTTTGAATAATCATAATTTGGTTAAATCTCGATTCCACAGATGCTCTATGTTAGGTTCAATTGACCTGAACACACCCATGACGTCATTTTGTAGTGATAAAACTACGCCCACGTCAACAAACTTGGCCCATTTTTGCGATTTAAACTCGTTTTGTTCTCGATAGATTTATCTTCCCGTCGGTGACAATCTAGTATTATCTTCGTCTACCCAACTCTAACACGTTCAAATAAATCGTAAAATATCGTACTATTGCGGCCGGTTGCGCAAAACAACTCAATTTGTTAAACAAACCCAGGGGTAGGATAACCCATCAAAGCTCGGGTATACAGGGTGTCCAAAAAAAATGTTAACACTCCGGGCACATAAGATATCTTAAAAGGACAGGAACACACGGGTATAATCTTGATGTATTATGAAAGCTGAGTAAATAAGCTTTCATTTGCATTTTATTGCGTTCCAATTGGTTATTTCGAACGGGAGATATGCTTCAGCAAACATGAGGAAGCAAAATCGGCCGCTGAAGCTAAACGTTAGTATACTGTATCTGGTATAGGCAATAATTGCAAATCACAAAGTAAAATAATATATATCTCACTTAAGAGGCCCTGAATAATATTGACTGAATTATTAAAAAACACATTTCAAACCACTAGGTTGTACTTCCATTATCCTATACAGGGTGTATCAAAAAAAACGCAACACTTTTTGTCGCGAGCTCTCCGATTACGGCAAATAACAAATCACTCTGAAATTTATATATTCTGTTAGGTGTACTTATTGGCTATCAAATAGTCAAATTATAGCGATATCAATTATTGATTCGCTGAGATATCAACGATACACGTAGACAAGTGCAAAACCCGTTTTACATCGTTTATCATGTATGCTTGATTTTCTTGTCAGGTGAATATTAGCAAGACACTTTAATAACTCATTGTACTTAAATAACTGGAATCAAACTCATCATTCTGAAAAGAAAATTTGATGTTAAAGGTATCAAATGTCTGGCTATTTCAGTATCATATTAGTATTAATTAAATCTGACAATAAATTAGTTGCAAATCCTCTCTCTTTTTCTCTCGTTAATGTCATAAATAAAACAGTATGGCACATTATTCAAAAGATAAACAAATGGAATAGTCCAGTGAATGTAGTAATTGTCTTGTATGAATCAGTCATTGTTAGTCTGTTGTGAATGGGAATGGGACATTATGGTGCTGCTCGACCCTCTAAATGCTGTCCTTGTTTTAAGATGCATCGATTATGAACTTTAATTTATGAAAGAACGTACCATAGACATTATGTGGCGATCATAGCATTCGGTGGTTCAGAACTTAAAAAGGGTGATTGATGTATTCAAATGGTCGATTGATTATCAGATAACACGATTCAATGATTTTATGTACCACCTTACTCAAACAAAGGAAATTAAGATAAACCATTCCAGACATTAAGGTTACATAGTTATTAAACTATTAACCCATAATACTAATCGGACAGGAAAATCCAAGTTTTTAGAACGAATGATGTAAAACGTGTTTTGCACTTCTCTACTTATACCTTTAATATCTCAGCGAATAAATAATCGATATCGTTATAATTTGACTATGTGATAGCCAATAAGTAGACCTAACAGAATATATAGGTTTTAGAGTGATTTGTTTTTTACTGTGACCGAACAGCTCTCGACAAAAAGTGTTGCGTTCTTTTTGATACACGCTGTACTACATTGTAAGTACTCAAACACTATTAGTATTAGCCGAAAACCACTTATTTCTGGTTTGAATAATAGCAACCCGGGGGGGGGGGGGTACTCGGATTTGGTTTGGTCGGGGTGTGCCGCTGGAGATTCAAAACCCATACCCATTTTTAGGGGTGATTTTGGAAAAATCGGTACCCATTTTTAGGGGTTTTGCTTCATTTTAGACCTAATATTCGCAAATTATCGGGAAAATAGATCTAATTTTTGCAAATTTTCGAGAAAATAGGCACAAATTTCGCGAAAATAGACCCAATTGTAAAAAGTGACCCCATTATTAGGGATTTCCAGCACAAAATCATACCCCATGTTTAGGGATTTTGTGCCCAAAAATCTACCCATTAGAGCGGCACAGCCCCGTATACCGTCTTGTGTGAGTACCCCCCCCCCCCCCCCCCCCCCCCCCCCCGGAGTAGCAATGACTCCATTCGATTTTAAATAATTAATTACATTCTCCAAACTTATATATTATTTACAGAAAATTATTTACAAATTGAGAAAGGTCAACTATATTTCAATAAATAAGAAATAGACACGTATAATGATCATTTATTTATTTGAAAAACAAATATTGAAATTAAAACAAATAGATCGGAATGATTGAATTTTAAAATAAAGAACCTGCAATAACAACCACAATAGAAACTGTTGAATATCCACAAAATCTCTAATTCATATCTCTATTCATTTCTAAGCTTTGATCATAAAAGTAAATTGCTTCGTTGCTTAGGATTGACCAATCATTTACCTCCTTAGTTGGATCTCTTTATTTGTCTCTCTTTTTTTGCTATCATTCATATTAAGTGTTTTTACCCTTAGTATTGAAATTGCATCTTTACAAGAATTTACAAATAAACAAACAATATATTAGTTATGAAGTTACAAATATTTAAAAAATAAACATGACTTAGCCAACGTTCATTATGTACCATCAAGTGCTTTAAGGATGAATATTGCTTAATCAACGACGTTCGCACGTGAAGACTGAATGAATATCTCAGTTATGTACACCAAACCAAACCAAAGTCCGTTTTTCATTTTTACATTTTCTTCGTCTACACGCAGCCTTGGAATAGCAACAGGCAGATTATTGATTAACTCAGGAGTTCTCAACCTGGGGGTCATGACCCCATGGGGTCGTTTGGGGTTCCCAGGGGGTCATGAAGGGCTCATAAATATAGGTTTTGGGGAACCGTGTTACATTTCGCTTTTAAAAAGCTTAGAAACACCCAAAAGAAATGTTCAAATATGCAACATTTCCTGTTCACTACGCTCGCATCCAAACTAAGCAGTTTCATTCATGATATCCGGCTGGTGTTTTATTCAATTTTTGTTTTGTGGGTCACGGTACTGACCAGGAATGTCAAAATGGGTCGTAGGGCAAAAAGGTTGAGAACCACACTGGATTAACTGGTAGCAATAAAGTAGATTGTGTTGACACCTTCAATTTCCCTTGATCACTCATTCTTAAAGATGGTTGAAGCTCGGGGAGATAAAAATGGCTAAAACCTCTTCAGCAAATGCGCTATCAACCATATGGAAGCAGCGTTCGCATTAAGTGGTGGTCCGGTTGCCCGGGATTATTAAATTAGCACCGGGCAACCAACATTTACTCAAGTTTTATACGGAAAATATCAATCTATCATCGTACTTCCATGATCTCATTTGGGCCTTATTTGTACATGTATCCTACGTGTACCTTAACAATTCCAATATATAACCCAACTAGAATTGTCAACTCAACATTTACACTTATATCATGTGATACAAATATCTGTATTAAGTACATGTACATTCAAGTATAAGTTTTCTGTGGTCGAGATTCTCAATCTCAATATGTTTAGTAAAAGCTCCAACAACAGTGGCTGTGATTACTAGTTATTAGTAAACCAAATTATCACATAAAATACGGACAACCAAATATTCTGCCGGGCAACCACAGATTTTTTCCTTAATTCGGACACTGTTTGGAAGGATAGAGGAATCACAAAGGCCACAAAAGTACGCATTATGAAGGCATTAATCTTTCCGGTTGCAACATATGGAGCTGAAACCTGGTCTGTAGGAATTGCGGATTCAAAGAAAATATCCAATTTCGAAATGTGGTGTTGGCGCAATATGTTAGGAATATCATGGAAAGAGCGTAAGACCAATGAATTTGTCAGAAGCCATAAAGTCATCAAAAAAATAACTATACAGGTAATAAATGTACTTTTAACACTAACAATATATATCCTACCTAGAAATATTAAATCATAAAGTTGTTGAGAAATTTTTCTTCTTGAATATGAGATATATTGCACGCTAGGATCAGTTGAATATTTAAGAAGCGACAATACAAAATGTAATGTAAAGTCACAAATTCAAATTCACATTTTACATCTCAACACGGGGGAGAGAATGACAGGTAGCGTGTGTGTGGCGTATTGATCCATCGGAACAACGCGGCCGACTGTCCAACCTGCGCATGCATCCCCCAATTGCACTACCGGTAATCAATAAGATTTGGTCCGCGTGTAGAAAATAAAAATGTGAAAACGAAAATCGGACTTCTCCTTACATTTTTGAGTGCCACTTCCTCAATAATCACTCGATTCTAGCGTGCAATATCTCATATTAAAGAAGACAAATTTTCCAACAACTTTATAATTTGATATTTTTTGGAGTTAGAAGCCCATTTATTACCTGTATAGTTACTTTTTGATGACTGTATTGGGGATCAAACGTCTCCGTGTAATAAGATCATGCGCAACAAACTGCAATTCTTTAGACACATTGCTAGACTAGAAGGTGACAACCTAGAAAAGGTGATAACTCAAGGAGCTGTCGAAGGAACTCGTAAACGTGGCAGACCAAATCTCCGCTTGACTGATGGCATTAAGGAAGCAACAGGTTTATCTCTTATCTTTACACATCGCATGTCACAAAATAGACAACGATGGCGCTCCATCATCAATGGGGTCACAAAGAATCGGCCATGATTCATAGAACGACGACGACGACGGTAGCGACAATTTACTGGTCCATAGTAAGATGAGGGTTGGGGATGATTCAATGATCAATGCAGCGCATACACATATCTGTCACACTGTCCTGAGTGTTCAAAACACAAGTGTGAAAATGTAAACTGTAATTTGTTCTATCCTTATCATTTCGTAGCGTTCTTAATTATTAACCGATCTGAATAATGTCACAAATTGAAGAAAATTAATTTCTTTATAACTGTATAATTTAGTATTTGTACATAGGAGCTATTGATTTGGAGTTAAGAGTTATGTATCCCCTGGTCAGTTACTTATTTTGAGGATTGTATATGACGTTCGCAGGTCAGTTTACAAACAAACAAATAAGGACTTAGATGTTAATCAATTTCACAAGAAAAATATACAATTATACTAAAGACATCAAAAAAAGTAACTCGCCTGTTGTAAAAGCACCTATAATTTTAAAATTGTTACTCATATCCTAAAAATGAAAATACCAGGAGACGGAAAATTTAATCACGGTGATTTTGACACCTTGTTTGTTAAAATCGATAAAGTATTGTTGTCGCGGTATGTGCTTACAGATGAAAAGTGCCATTTCCATTGTTGCAGTAACTCCTATTGATATCTCTGATTCTTTTGATGTCTTTATTTACCGTGTGCTGCGAAAGCTTAGGGCAATCTGATGCCACATAGTTTCACTATGTTTCAAAATAACATTTCTCCATTTTAATTCATATAGAAACCATTTACAAGCATCAACGTTTTTATTATCAGTGATCCTAAAATGTCTGGATGAATACAAAATAAACGAGGCCGGACTAATCATTCTATTTAAAATAGTATTCACTGCATTGTGATTGTCTGGTTTATTACCAAGCACAATTATTTTAACGATATTTCTGGACATGTAATGTTGTTAGAAATAATTACACTTTAACAAAAACTTTTCTAAAAGCTTTTTGACCGATGAAAGACAATAAATGAATATAGTTATAATCATCATGATCATGACTTATTGCACTCATTGGATCTCACTACATCAGATTTAAACTAATAAAGCGACATTGGTGGCATCTATGAGGCGGTAACTTAATGTTGAGGAAAACGATGAAACTTCAGAGCTTTCTTGGTACACTGACAAAGAACAGGTCAGCATCGCAGTTAGGGTGGGTGAGGGGTTAATCGGTTCAGTCGAATGTCACAGTATACGATTCATAACCTACTTCGATATTACCTCTTATACAGATCATGAGAATCCAGTCATCCAAGGCACACTTAATAACATTACAGCACAAGCCGCATATAGAGCACCAACTGCTGCTGTGACATGGATAGAACCTATGGCTACCGACAACTCAGGCTATCAAACTGTGGCGTCGAGTCACCATCCCGGGGAGTCATTCCAAATTGGTGTAACAATGGTGAACTATACTTCAGTAGACCGATCTGGGAACATGGATTCTCGGGTATTTTACGTAACAATCGAGGGTAATTTAATTTCTGTTCTGTGTGAGCCCATCTCAGAAATAGTCATCCGGCCGAGTGCACCAATGACGGGTAACTTAATAGGGAGTAGTTTTGTTCTAACTGTAGCATAACTTACTAACGATGTAATTATTAGAGCATAACTGCCGAGTAACACCAGAATAGCAACTAGCGAGGTAAATATCCACATTAATCAGCATCGTCCCCTTACAAAATTAATTGGCGCATATGCCAAGTGTTAACCTATAGTTTACTGTAAAATTCTGAAGTGAATGGTCCTCCGTAGTATTAAAAACGTGTCGTCACTCGCTAGGTCATAGGTGTGTGTAAATCAAGAATCACGTGGAGACGGCCTGCGATCCGGAAAAAAATGATGCCATTTTATGGCAAAAAATTTCGAAGTTTGTTTACCGCTTTTTCAAAAATAAGGACTATCATGACATTACAAACATATATATTTTGGGCGAGGGGCACATACAAACATTGCACCAAAAAGCACAATTTGAATGACAAACACAAGCACCCGATGGAAACCATTATATACAATTATAACACATCTCATAACACAAATACTTCCGTGGCGTGGATACCTTGTCCTTCGATTGTTAACCGCAGAACCCCGGTTCGAACCCCAGACCACGGCACGATATGCTTTTATTTTTTTTCGTTCTTCTAGTTCTACCCTTCCACTCACAATAATGTTGAACTTGGCTTTATCAGTTTTTAATTAATAGAAACAATAATAAATTTATTTATTTAGTTATTATTTAAGATCCTTGGACAATTAGTACATTTTGGTCAAAATATGACCCAAAGTCGGTGCGATTAGTGTTTGAATGGGCAAAGGAATTGATCTAAATTTTGACTAAAAAAATCACCAAATTGCATGAATGAATTTTCAAAAATATAAAATCTTTCAGCTTATGAGGGGTCACATTCCACATCAAATAGACACCCCCTGGGCATGCAAGCGCAATTGGTCCTTCAGCATCAGCAAATCATCCCCTCCAATGTTCACAACAACTGCTAGAATTGACTGACTTGTGGCATAAAACGTTATGCCCCAACTTACTCTTGGGTCCGGTCAGGTATAACATTTAGCATAAATTATCCGCTAGTTACTAGCCTAGTAGCTTGCCCGCATTGGCGCTCTCAAAATGTTGGGTTACGCCTCAGTTACTAGCGAGGTAGCGCTATTCTTCAGCTACCCGTCATTGGTGCACTCGGCCGATCATGTTCTATATTTCGAGTATGGTTGAAAATTTCATCAACCACTGAAGATTTATCTATGTCCAATTTTGTGTTTTGTCATAATATAGCGTAATCGGACACCTCTTTCCCTTCTATATGGACTAGATGAAACTGCTATTACTATATGATTATTAATTGTGATTAACGAAATATTTATGAATTTTGATAAAGTGCATATATTATTTCAATCACCATTTTTACTCAGATAATGAGAATCCCGTTATCCAAGGCCTTCCTTCTGATATAATACAAAACACAGACAGTGGTCTTGCAACTGCTATTGTCAGCTGGATCGAACCCACAGCGAACGATAATTCCGGATTACAGACCCTGACATACAGCCACAGTTCTGGACAGCCATTCTCAACAGGCGTCACTGTAGTGGAGTACACGTCCATTGATCTATCAGGGAATTCTGAACGGCAGAATTTTACGATAATGATTAAAGGTAATAACATTTCAAACGCTGATTCTTTTTATCCGCTATTCCGATTGACCATGTTTCAGCTCCATATGTTGCAACGCGAAAGATTAATGCATGTGGCCTAATATTCCTTAATAGAGCTTTGCTGATGTTTTAGCAATGGCAGACGTCTTTTAATCTCTCCCGGGCTTCCACCATCTTTTGTTCATCTATACTAATTTTGATGACCAGTTAACTAATCAATTTTGGCTTTGGGATTTTGGTAATTAACGATATTTAAAAACAATAGGTAATTCACTTCAAAACGATACGATACGTCACTTTGTAATACCACCGACCATACGTCACTATGTAAAAACCACCGACGAATTGACGAAAACAAAATTATCTAAATGCGCATTTTGCAATTACCTTGTTTATTCAACAGATAACGAGTATCCCGTTATTCAAGGCCTTCCTTCTAACATACAACAAAACACAGACAATGGCCTTGCAATTGCTAATGTCAGCTGGATCGAACCCACGGCGACCGATAATTCTGGATCACAGACCCTGACATACAGCCACAGTTCTGGACAGCCATTCCAAATAGGCGTCACTGTCGTGGAGTACACGTCCACTGATCCACCAGGGAATACTGAAGTACAGAGTTTCACCATAACAATAAATGGTAATAACGAAAACTACATAATATCAATTCCGACGTTCATGTCAAAGGTCAAGGAGGGTTGGGCACCTGATTTATGACGAATGTATCTTCTTGTTCACACACTGTAAATTCGTTGGTCAAGCAAATAGTTGGGCAATCACTTTACTAATTTGTTGGTTAAAATATTGACTGTTGGTCAATCAAAAGCATTGCTTAATACCATTGGGCATGTTGACAACATTATTGGTCACTGGAAGGTCCTAAGTCTGTCTGATGAAGTTTTGCCCAACAAAATGTTCATTTAATTTCTGTTCTGTATGAACCCATCTCAGAAATAGTCATCAAGTTCTATATTTCGTGTATGGTTGAACACTTCATCAACCACTGAAAATTTATCTATGTCCACGTTCGTGTTTTGTCATAAAATATCATAATCGGACACCTCTTTCCCTCCTATATGGACTAGATGAAACTATTACTATATAATTATTAATTGTGATTAACGAAATATTTATGAATTTTGATAAAGTGCATATATTATTTCAATCACCATTTTTACTCAGATAATGAGAATCCCGTTATCCAAGGCCTTCCTTCTGATATAACACAAAACACAGACAGTGGTCTTGCAACTGCTATTGTCAGCTGGATCGAACCCACAGCGAACGATAATTCCGGATTACAGACCCTGACATACAGCCACAGTTCTGGAGAGCCATTCCAAATAGGCGTCACGGTCGTGGAGTACACGTCCATTGATCTATCAGGGAATTCTGAACGGCAGAATTTTACGATAATGATTAAAGGTAATAACATTTCAAACGCTGATTCTTTTTATCCGCTATTCTGATTGACCATGTTTCAGCTCCATATGTTGCAACGCGAAAGATTAATGCCTGTGGCTTAGTAGTTCTAATATTCCGTAATAGAGTATTTGCTGATGTTTTAGCAATGGCAGACGTCTTTTAATTGCTCCCGAGCTTCCACCATCTTTTGTTCACCAATACTAATTTTGATGACCACTTAACTAATCAATTTTGGCTTTGGGATTTTGGTAATTAAGGATATTTCAAAACAATTGGTTATACACTAAAAAAAACCGCAAAACAAAGTTTACTATACGTCACTTTGTAATACCATCTACCGTACGTCACTATGTAAAAAAACACCGACGTAATGATGAAAACAAATTTATCTAATGCGTATTTTGCAATGACCTTGTTTATTCAACAGATAACGAGTATCCAGTTATTCAAGGCCTTCCTTCTAACATACAACAGAACACAGACAATGACCTTGCAACTGCTAGTGTCAGCTGGATCGAACCCACGGCGACTGATAATTCTGGATCACAGACCCTGACATACAGCCACAGTCCTGGAGAGCCATTCCAAATAGGCGTCACTGTCGTGGAGTACACGTCCACTGATCCACCAGGGAATACTGAAGTACAGAGTTTCACCATAACAATAAATGGTAATAACGAAAACTACATAATATCAATTCCGACGTTCATGTCAAAGGTCAAGGAGGGTGGGCACCTGATTTATGACGAATGTATCATCTTGTTCACACACTGTAAATTCGTTGGTCAAGCAAATAGTTGGGCAATCACTTTACTAATTTGTTGGTTAAAATATTGACTGTTGGTCAATCAAAAGCATTGCTTAATACCGTTGGGCATGTTGACAACATTATTGGTCACTGGAAGGTCCTAAGTCTGTCTGATGAAGTTTTGCCCAACAAAATGTTCATTTAATTTCTGTTCTGTATGAACCCATCTCAGAAATAGTCATCAAGTTCTATACTTCGAGTATGGTTGAACATTTCATCAACCACTGAAGATTTATCTATGTCCACGTTCGTGTTTTGTCATAAAATATCATAATCGGACACCTCTTTCCCTCCTATATGGACTAGATGAAACTATTACTATATAATTATTAATTGTGATTAACGAAATATTTATGAATTTTGATAAAGTGCATATATTATTTCAATCACCATTTTTACTCAGATAATGAGAATCCCGTTATCCAAGGCCTTCCTTCTGATATAACACAAAACACAGACAGTGGTCTTGCAACTGCTATTGTCAGCTGGATCGAACCCACGGCGACCGATAATTCTGGATCACAGACCCTGACATACAGCCACAGTTCTGGAGAGCCATTCCAAATAGGCGTCACTGTCGTGGAGTACACGTCCATTGATCCATCAGGGAATGCTGAAGTACAGAGTTTCACCATAACAATAAATGGTAATAACGAAAACTACATAATATCAATTCCGACGTTCATGTCAAAGGTCAAGGAGGGTGGGGCACCTGATTTATGACGAATGTATCTTCTTGTTCACACACTGTAAATTCGTTGGTCAAGCAAATAGTTGGGCAATCACTTTACTAATTAGTTGGTTAAAATATTGACTGTTGGTCAATCAAAAGCATTGCTTAATACCGTTGGGCATGTTGACAACATTATTGGTCACTGGAAGGTCCTAAGTCTGTCTGATGAAGTTTTGCCCAACAAAATGTTCATTTTGTCTGGGGATTTGTCACGCGATACAACCTTTCCAAGAATAATTGGGTAAAGGTTAACCAATTCAATTGGTTACAAACTTGCCCATCTCTTGATCAATTAATAAACTTATCTAAACAATTGGGTGAAGTTTAAAGGTGTATGATCCTCACATTTTCCCCATTATGGCTGTAAAATCTTAGAGGCCAGACACTTTCCTTTTCGAAATTATAAGCTAAAATATGGTGAATTACTGCCAAAGGTGGTTAACCACCCGCCAGTTTGTGTGCTACTCAATAGGCCTATTTCCTGTGACCTTGTGCTTCTAAAGAAAAGAACCATTGGACTTATGCAACTCAAACTTTGGAATGCGACAATTTTTAGGATGTAAAATAGGAAACATCAAGATGAAAATTGGGCCAGCAATCAGACCATCTACCTTAACCAACGTTTGTCATACAAACTTGCCTATCTCTTGGTCAAATTATTGCTACATGTTGGGTAAATGTCTGACAAACTATTGGATACAAGTTATTACCCAACCGATGTTGGTTAAGATTTACCCACAAAGTGTTACTGTTGATTTGATCCAACGCTGGTATAGAAAAGTGGGCCCTTTTTGACCAACTAGACTTGCAATGCATAACGTTCTGTTAATGAGATGATGAAACAATTAAACAATCTTTTAAGATGTATTATCTCATTTCTCATAACCAAACAACTCGTCTTTGATATCAAGATATCAAAAAGAACGAATCAGTTTCATCTTCTCGGTTTCCATAGTGAGCTATATTAATACCTATTGGATTCCATATACACTGAGCCAAAAAAGAAACTTGCTTATAAAAGTTTTAACAGATCACCAAATAAAATTCTGTGCATGAAAATGTACCAAATTTGGATACAATATTACTGCAATGTATTGCTTCAAATGGCAGTCAATAACCAATTGTTTGCTTCAATGACACAAGAGAAATGTGCACCGACTCAGACAACATCTTACATCACAGGTCACAGCAAACAATTTCAGCAACATAAAGTTAAAAACATTTCGGAGAGTCAAAACAAACTCATATCCAAACAAACAATGTAGTCATTAATAACGGGTATGTCCACCTCCAGCTTGCAGGCAAGCTGTACATCTCCTTCTCATGCTTCCAATCAAGTTTGATGTGGCTATTATTGTTCTGGCTTTATAATTATTGTTATTATTTATTTAACACATTTATGCACCGACAACCTGCGTATCGTTCTCTGCTGCTTCTCCCGTCAAACAATTATAGCCACTGTCTCTTTTATCTTGATAAAGACCGGATGGTCGAAACATAGGGACAATAAATACTTTCTTATCGTTTAAAAAAAAATCACTTATTTGTTAGTACATTTAAAATGTTCAAGCTTTCGTGAGGATTAGCTCTGACTTCTTCAGGACAAAATTAGTATAGTATTAAGCAAAACATAGAGATTGTCACTGCTCTATTATCAACATCATTCGGGCTGTCCATGTATTGTTAACGATTTATTTTTTTACACATTTGCAAATGTTGGAAAATGTCAGAATATTTATCGAATTATTGACATTGAGATGTGTTACGATATTTATAAATGAAAATGGCCAAGAAAGGCAATTTCTGTAACTTATTGTTTTGAATATTATGTTTTAATAAAAATCCAAACAAACTGGCTTCTAAATCACTGAATATACTATTAATGTGATCTGATTGTCATAGATATCGTAAACCCAACTATCGCTGGTGCACCAGATGACAGCGACGTAAGTGGCGCAGGTAACTCTCCTGTAACTTGGACAGAACCTACGGCCTCTGATAATTCCGGACTGGTGACATTGACTTCAAGTCATAGTCCGGGAGCGCTGTTCCCACTTGGAGAGACGATGGTAACGTACACAGCTACGGACGAATCTGGAAATCAGGCTTCTCATGCTTTCACTATAACAATGCGAGGTATGTGTGTATTATGGATGTTGAATATAGCGTAAAACTTTGCAACCCTCTCGAAGATTTTTGTATTGCCTACTCTTTGTAGAGGTGTCAAAGTCTGTTGCAAGTCCTCATCACTGGGTATGTACTAGTTCACATACTTTGGGGTGTAGAAAGATTACGCATTTCTTGTTATCTGATACCAATTTTATTCACCAACAAAGTGAAAATAATTCCTATTGGTTCTCAGATAAATCGTGGACATATTTGTGAGATGATTATAACACGGTTGTTAACTTAATGTCATTTACAATCTTGTCTGGTGGTAGTGGGTGTCAGAACGTTTAGTGTAATATTACCTAATTTATTACGCAGCTTACCTTTGGAATATCTATACATAAATACACCTCGTTCAAAAAATACGTATTGTAAAACGGGGTGAATAGGGACATGGGGGTGAATAGGGACACAAATGGGAAAAGCTTTTGAAATGTCAATTTTTTTTGTATTTGATATACTATTTATTTTATTTTTTCAAAATGTTTAAAGAGCAATAATAGTGTTCATGAAATGGTTCAGTTGTTGTAAAATAACAAAATGTGGAGCCCAGCGTATCGAAATAAAGGTGTCCGAAAAAAAACCACTGAACACATGGTGTGGTCAGAACTTTCCTGCTCCTAACTGCATAATTTGAACAAATGAGCTGGAAATGCACCAGGACATGGATTTTAAGGATCTTTAACGGTTCTTTTTCGTGTTAACAGACACTTTCTCTCCAACTCTTTAGAGTATGCTGGCTAAGCTCTCTCGATGTATCAATGACCTCCAGATATTATTTTCGTCTTATTTTGTTTATGTTATTCTCTATGTTTGGGTGTTTATCCTATTCCTGTCCCACGCCACTTTCATTGGGTTTTTTACTAGCCCAATTGTGTTTACTTGTATTTTTGATTATTTTCTGAGTTGCAGTGAACCAATTGATTGGCCCATCAGAGCTCTCTGTTGAGAGTTACCCGTTTGATGTGTAATCACTCAGTTCATTAACGTTGTTAATGTATGTTGGGCTATTGTTCACATTATTTTGCTCTTTATATACAAAACAAAAACGGTCAAAAACGGTAAACTCTCATGAAAATAGTGCAAATGAGATTTCAGAAGTTGAAAAACAAATTGTCTCCAATTCTATTATTACGCTATTGTTTAATAGTAGACATGTACTGGATACTAGATTTAAAATTTTGTGAACAACGTTCATTGCATTTTTGTATATAACGTTAAATTTATATTATAATATCGCTTGTTTGCAGATTTTGTTCCATGTTTATTACGTTATCTACTGCCTATCAGCTCTAAATCAAAACGGGTTTACAAACTGTGATGCCAAAACACAAAATTGTAGTTACGAAAGCAGACTTCTATCAATTACAGCGAACAAAATGCAATGTAATAGTGTAAATTGCAAGTATTATGAATCGTTTTTGGTCTTCACATTACTGTATGAACCTCAGCTTTAAATCTAAAAAATGCACGGTTTTCCAAAATGAATAATCTTTGTGCAAAGTATAAAATATATCTTTAATCGTATCTTTTTCCATTCCTTATAATGTGTTTTTAAAAGTGAGCTCAGAAATAATAAATATTATGCTTTACTAATAACGCTGGCATTGGTAATCGGACTTTATGGGGTGGGTAACGTAATAAACATATGCAAACACATGTAAACAAATATATTCAACATCAACCAAGTCAGTTTATTTTGTACACAATCACATCTTGTGGCCATATAATGAAGCCCATTTGACAATATAAAGCAGTAAAAGCAGTATACACACTTGTAAATTACACCAGAATGCAATTTCCACGACGAGGATGGATAACGTAATAAACATAGTCGCAAAACTGTTTAGTGCATAATTTTCAAACGCTTAGCTTTCCATCACAACACATTTATTTTATATTCAATCTTCTTTTACCAAAAACGGAAAAACAAACAAAAAGTAATAATGCTTACCATATATATAATCTCACTTAAACTTGTTTTAAATGACACAAGCACATATTCTATACCTCAAATTCTAAACATCCACAATGATAATACATAGAACTAAGTACTATCAAATGAAATATATATTAAGCACCATCGGTGTATTCAGCAATACCTAGTAAATGGTTTTAAGTAAGTTAAGTTGCCCGAAGCTCACCGAAAGACAGTTCTATATATTGTCGACTTGCTCTTTTGATGTAGGGTAAATATGGTGAATAACGTAATAAATATGGTCACTAAATCGACAGATGTAACATGGCACTTTACAGGTATGTTGTTAGACCATGACATTATTACCTTTATGTAAATTTGAATAGCACTAAATATTGAATAGCCTTTTTTTATTTATATTTCTGTATAATAATGATAACAAAAACAAAACAAAGTTGATGGCAAATATTGCAGCTGGTATAATGCATTTATTCACGCAATTATACGAATTGGTTTATTACGTTATCCAATAGCCATAGAACTATGCATCATTAAAGCATGCAAACAAATAGCCCAACAGATATTAACAATGCACTGAGTGATTACACAACAACTTTCATTCAGCTTAATTTTCATATTACTTACAAGAAAAAAATAAGGAATTCTTACCATTCGTCGTGTTTTTTTCGCACTGTACTTCAACAAGTATTGTTCAACGGTCCCGGTGATGGGGTGACACACAAGAATAACATTAAGTTCAGTTCAGTTCAGTTTATTTACCACAAAAGAGATACATACAATGACAATATAATTGATATACTATTTTAGGTTGACCAAATCAGAGCAGAACTCGAAAAAGTACTTGGCCACCCAAATTAGCTACACTGAAAAATAAATTGGTGTCACAGCGACGCCTTCTTGGAGTCAACTGTAAATGACACTTACAAAGGCGTTATTTTGACTCCAAAATTGGTGTAATCGTCAATGATATGGGTTTGCACATAATTTACGGTGACACCGTTAAGTGTCCGACGGACACCTTTCAGTGATCATTTAGTGATTTACACCAAAACTGGTGTCAGATTAATTGAAATGACTCCAAGGGCTTCAATAGTTGGCGGGAAAGCTCACGGTTTTTAGAGGCGTCGAAGCAGCATGACACCAATTGGTGTCATTCTGACACCAATTGGTGTAATTCTGACACCAATTGGTGTAATTCTGACACCAATTGGTGTAATTCTGACACCAACTGGTGTAATTCTGACACCAATTGGTGTAATTTTGACACCAAATTGGTGTAATTCTGACACCAAATTGGGCGTCTATCAACATATCAACGCATGCGTTTTCTCGTCGCCATTTTGTTTGCATGTTACGAGCCGGTAAGACTGGTAAGTACCGATCTGCTCCATTTCCAGACATTTTTGATAATAATTATGATACAATTAGCGTAATGTAAGCCTTGTTCATGTTGTTTAATATTGCGCCAACTAACTGAGACTAGCATTTTGTTGGACTGTGTGTCAGTGCATGAACCTACTAGTACTATGTGTGTGTTCGTCATGCATGCATACGATGATATGTGCAACATTACATACATGTAGCACGATTTATCTGGCTCAGTGGTCATCTTTTTCATACGGACGTCTTACATTACGCTAATTGTATCATAATTATTATCAAAAATGTCTGGAAATGGAGCAGATCGGTACTTACCAGTCTTACCGGCTCGTAACATGCAAACAAAATGGCGACGAGAAAACGGCTCCTAAACATGTGCTATCTCAATATGACTCTTACGAGAGTCAATATTACACCCCATTTGGGGTGTAATATTGACTACCCAAAGGTGTCAAAATGAATATGACAGTGTCATATTTGACACCCATAATGGTGTCAATTTGACACCCATAATGGTGTCAATTTGACACCTTTAGGGTGTCAAACTCAATATGACACTTAAGAGAGTCAATATTACACCCCATTTGGGGTGTAATGGCTTTTTCGAAAATGGGTCCTCAGGTAACCACCCAAAGGTGTCAAAATGAATATGACACCCAAAGGTGTCATATTTTACACCCATAATGGTGTCAATTTGACACCTTTAGGTGGCCAACTGAGGACCCATTTTTTGACGCTTGTTTTAGTGTCAAAATGACACCAAATTATTTTTCAGTGTATAATGCAAAAACTCGGGTGTATGTTGGCGACGGCATGAACAAAATTACAATAACGGCTCAGTAACGATTTGTGAACCAAGTATATAATAATAAGCGACAGTAATAACATGTAAGGCAGCAAGGCGAATATCATTTATATAGATGATAAACAAAATTGGACCTAAGATCAAGCCTTGTGGAACTCCACATGATACATTTGAATTGGACGAATTATGGCGGTCGAAGATAGTAAATTGAGATCTGTTGGTTAGGTAACTTCTGAACCAGTCCAAGGCATTCCCACGAACACCATAATGGTTATGTTTGGATCATAGAATATCATGATGTATTGTGTCAAAAGCCTTGGAGAGGTCCAAGAAGATACCTAATGAGATTTTTTTGTTATCGAGGTCAGTAGTAATTTTATTGTATGCCTCGAGTATAGCCATATATGATGAATGATTGGAACGAAAACAAAACTGTCAGTCCTGTAAAAGATGAAATCGATTAACATAGCTAAATAGTATTTTGTGCATAATACGTTCCAAGATTTTGGAGAAGACAGGGAGAACAGAGATGGCCTAAAATTGTGGAAATCTTGACGATCACCTTTTTTAAAAATAGGAACAACTTTGGCAATGTTAAGCTTCGTTGGTACAATACCAATTAATACAATGAAAGAGTAAAAAGGAGACATTAGTCCGGTCCGACTGCAACATTGCCTGATCCGGCAGGATGTTTCCTGCGCATGAAATCTAAACCATTCCACCCATTCAGCTCAAACGCACCACAAACCCCGCCCCATTGTATCCCCAATCCAAAATGTTCAGTATTACTATTAGTGTCAACGTTACCTAAAATCCACCATTGTTCGTTTTACATTCCAAATTCATGTTAACGGCAGATTACTACCGTGCGGATGGCCGCTGTGGACCTTCATTTCTGGCGCCAAATGGTGGAGAAGCCAAGTGTTGGCAGAGTTGTTGCTCTACGGGTGCATGGTGCTCTACTAGTAGCGAACATTGCGTAATATACCTCTACCGAGACTATAGATGTTGTGTAGGGCAGGTGTGTACTACCTGTTAAGCTATGGATTCCAAAGGAACCATGAAACTTGACTGGAACGAGGAACATGGTTATTAAGAATATCATTGAAGATTATTTCAGAAAATTTACTCTTCGTAGTTTAGCTTCGTGGGGTCACAATCATCTGAACCGTGGCTCACATTAATATTGTCCATACAGACATATAGATTGTTTTCATCTGATTTGTTAAATGTCACATCTTTTACCTCGGCAACAAAAAAGGTGGTTTTAATACATTTCAATTATTGTTTGTGTCTTTAGGCTATTGTATTTGTGTAACTTGTGTTTGGGCTTATTTTTACGATAATTGAATAACCTTTAATAATCTGAAGAGAGAACAAATCTATTACTTTTCATCTAATAAATACAGCTCATCAAGCATTATAAGTCAGGGTAGTTGAGAGAGTGGAGGAGGAGGAGGTGGAGGTTGAGATGACTGTCTAATATATGGGTGCAAATGGAGCGTTGTCCTGTACACTGTTAGAACGGTTGGGTAAAACTTTACCCAAGTTGGGTAAAGTTTTACCCAACCGCTGGGTGCTATATCAACAACCCTTTTTCTGGGTAAACGTGTTACCCAACCCCGGTTGGGTAACAGTTACCCAACATAATGGTAATTTTTTTACCCTAATTCTGGGTAATTACATTTTACCCAATGATATTGGGTAATTATTTTACCATTTTGTTGGGTAATAACATTTTACCCAGTAATATTGGGTAATTATTTTAACATTTTGTTGGGTAAATTTGGGTAATATAATTTTACCCAGTAATATTGGGTAATTATTTTAGCATTTTGTTGGGTAATAGAATTTTACCCATGCCTATTGGGCAATTATTTTACTACATTATTGGGTAAGCCATAGCCATTTGTTGGGTAGTATATTTGATTTTAGCCATTTGTTGGGTAGTATATTTGATTTTACCCATGTATACATGTTTATTTTCAAAAGACTGCGTTGCCTGCACCATTATCAGGTTAAAGCGTTAAATTTGTTAGACTTAGAGAACAGTGATAGCCCTACATCCATGGTTGCAGTATATAGTATTACTGCATGGTAATACACAATAGTTGGCATAGCGTAGGCCAACACTGCGTGCTTGCAACTTACGGTCGGACGGAATTCAATGAATAAGCTTATCTAATTTTCGCTAAAAGCTACGACTGTCCTCTAGCGTATTTACTGCTCTACCTGAACATCTTGTAGACAACACAATATTAGAATATAAATATGTTATTTTACCATGAAAAACCTTCAGTAGTTCCTCCCCAGCCAGCGCCGGTTTACCAGTCACCAAACCGGCCATTTTGTTTTTGTAAATCATGCGGTTGATCGCGGTGACCAATAACAGCTCGTCCAAGATACCACGTGACCTTAGTAGACCAACGTTGGGCAAAATCCTTTTTTACCCAACCCTGTAACACCCCTGATTACACAACTAATAGGTAAAACTGATGAAAAAAATATTACTCAACCGTTGGGTAAAATGATTTTTGCCCAACCCGCATTTGTTTGACCAATACTGGGTAAAGTTTACCCAACCTGACTTTACCCCGTACTATTTTACCCAGTGTTCTAACAGTGTAATAGAGCTTTCTAGTTCTTAGTCTTATGTCAGTTTAGTTCGAAATGATGCAAAATGCTTTACATTATTTACTTAAAGTATCAATTAAGCTACTTAACTAATTTTCAAATATGATTAACAAAGTAGGATGAACCATGTGCATATAGTCACAAATTCGTTTTTGTCTAGGTTTCAACATTTACTTCAAGGAAAATTTGAAAGAAGGTATCGTGATATATTCATACTGTGTTTCATACCAATAAAAAGCTGATGTGTTATTCTTTCTAATTATACCCCCCCCCCCCCCCCCCCCCCCCATTCGTAGCAATCCTTGGTTTCAGTGCTTATAACCACCTGCTTGTAAATGTGGGGAGCTCTCATTCAAAATGTGCCAAATTCACCACTATTTCGTGCTCAAAAGAACAAGTCTGTCATCTGTTCTATAAAGTGTAACATCGAGAGCTACATGGTAAAAACGTTGTTTAAAACTTTTTAACTACTGCTGTTGTTCAAGTATCCTGCTCAAGCGAATGTTTAAATACGCACAACCTGTTTTTAAAGCAGAGTACACCCGTTGTTTAAAACTGTTAAACAAAATGTTTGCTGTGTTGTAGAGAGATGTTCTTTTGATTTTTGTGGACAAAATAGCGATGCTTTCGGCACATTCAGATTGAGACCTCCCCATATTATCAAGCTCGTGGATGAGCCTAGGGACATGTTCATATTGTCTTGCATATAAATTGAAAGGTAAGATTGTGTTCAGTTTTTATATGATTTCATACTTTTTCGATGTAAATATTTTGACATATTCTACTGAAACTGCGAAATAGACCAAGGTAACACAAATGTAGCCCAGGTTAAAAAAAACATGACCTAAAAGGGTATTATGCTTAATTTATTATTATTCTGTATTAGGCTATGAGTGTATTGGCTGATTTATAAATAGTTACAATTACTGTTTCAGCTGTCTGTCACAAAGGAACGATTTATATTATGTCGCATCCCGTTTATTCAGGTTATTATGGTCATGTGTTTTAAGCTCGCCTCCTTTCGCGTTACACACGGATTTTGGCTTTCGCGACATGATTTTAACTTTTACACATTTATATATGCTTGTATACCCCCTGAGGTAGTAAAAGTATACATTTTCTGAAGGAAAATTGCATGAGGAAACCAAATATGCCATTCAAATAATAGCGGGACCAAGAACTAAAATGGTATGATCGGAAATGTTCGGGAAAATATCAGAGTTTTTTAATTTTTAATTTGAGATCCATATATTTTTTATACCTACCCCTATCATTATTTTTTTTACATATTTGAATTCCTCATGAAATTACCCATTAGATGATATATAATTGTCAAAGTTACTACGTCGGTATGGTAATTATACCGGCTAGTGATAACTCCAATTTTTATTTTATATATTTTTAGAATTTTCAGAAATATTTGTTTAAGGATGAACCCTTCCCTGATATAAACTGCATTTCTGAATTCCTCTAGTTACAAGCTTTCCAAAAATGTATACTTTTGCTATCATAGGTTGAAAACTTTTTCTGTTATAGTCATTTTTATAAATCCGGTAAATTGAGGCTGATTATTCATGTTGACTGTGTAGCGATTAGGAAGAAAGCTGATGATCATTGTCTTATCCATAATTAATAAGTTGTTACAAATAGTTGACAAGTCTGTTGAACCACATACTTAAAGACTACTAAATATCCTTTGAAATGGGACCAAAATGGTGTTTGTAACATTAGGGGATGACTAGTTATTGTAAAAAGAACAAAGCATGGGATTATCCCCATTGAGTTTGTACAGGCGGCACCCCTTCCAGCACCACCCTTGGTCCCCAAACATCTCCCTTTCTGTATTAGCTATACCATTGCCATTTGGCAGGCAAATGGCTTGTTATTAGGGCTTTAAAATGATACAAAATTTGTTGAGATACCTTTTGTGGTTTTAAATATATTTGAAAAAAATGACAGCATGAAGCTAAAAAATGTAACAGCACCACCCTATTGGGAGGCGAGTTCATAACGCGTGACCTTATACGATACTTGCACGGTACAGATGGAACCATATGGAAAGCGAGGTTCTCCCCTAACAACACTATCATGCACTATCACGCAACACTACGTCGGTGGTTTCACGCAGGTTTGTCCTCCGCGTGACGCGGTTGGGCGCGCTTATAAGAGAGCAGAGCCTCGCTTTTATTTATTAATGGCGCTTGCGTGCAAGTAGCGTATAGTGCAGGATTGATCAAGAACGGACATTGACCTCGCACCCTCCCAAACTAAGCACAAAAGTTGGTTACCATGATCGTTCTTCATGTTTTTTTCATCAATTTTACCCCCACTTTTTTTTCGCAAAATCGAAGACAAAAAAATACCCCCTATTTTTAGGTTTTCAATTACTAGAATTTCAAACACTCATTTTCAATGACACTTTGATACATTATGTTTATATACATACAAAAGGTAAAACATGTTGCTCCCAATTATCAGGTGATTATGGTCCTGTATTATAAAGTGGTGTATCCCAATAAGTACATTTGGGTTGTGGGCCATCTTCTGATCAAATAATCAACGGGCCCGGTAACACGCTTTATTCCGTCAAGGTATCAAATGTTTGTTACGGTAAATAAATTCTCGCCCTTGATAGAGGCTCTGAATGGAGCATGCTAGGATTTGATAAGGGTTGTGTGCAAACTCCACGAGTAAAGTATACATGTACATAATACATGTTTCAGCCATATATAGAAGGGTCATGGTTACCAACTTTTGTGTTGAGTTGAGTGGGGTATTGATACAATGTTAGCACAATAGGCACTAACCGATAGAAACGTCTGTAAATGGCATTGTCATGATTATCATGGTATATATTATCTGGTTGGTATATCTGCATGACTTGTAGTGCTTGTGGTATAAATAGTGTAATCGTTGAATCAGGTTATAACATCTGGTCCGGTATACTGAGTCCCTTTAATACTGCCCTCTGTATTATTGAGTGTAGTGATGGTGATTGAAATGTTGCAAGTCACAGCGGATGCTCTCTGCATCTGTATATGACAACATCACAAGAGGGATTTATAGTAAACGATTCACTGCGGACATTGTACATCTTACAAGTTCGTATTCGGGCCAATACAATTTCTGAGCTCTCATTTTTGGTGAAGCATATATTTTTGTTCTACATCCAATTGGAATAAAATAAAAAGTAAATAAAGGGCTATTAATATAGTTTTATTATGGCATATCAAACAAACCATTCTTACTTATAAAAAACCTGTAATGTAATCCAAAATAGAATATGATGCGATCAAAAATAAACTCCCAGAATGCCCCAGTACTAAGCTACACCTTATCTCGAAATGTTTACCTTTTTCGAGTTAATCATTTCAATTATAATTCTATGAACATGTGGATCTTAGAGTGGGCCTGTTATTTGTATTCAAAATCCAGTAAAAACGGAATGTCGTATGGACTTCATATTACACACGATTAGAACTATAGAATTGCTTTAGAAAAACACAACACAATTATTTATTTATGGAGCGGTCACTATAAACAATCCCCTATGGCTATTTACATGTAGACTTTTTTTTGATGTTGTGTTCTAAAACGCATGACATGGAGCTGCATGCTGTTGAGATTACTTTGCTTTAAAACTTCTTTACAATTGTAATAGCTGGGGATCCAAGAATGATTTTTTTTTTTAACCTTGCATGGAATACACCACAAAATTTGAAAAGTGTTTCTAGACTGAAATTTTGTGCTGATTTCAAATCTGGTGAGTGTAAAATCCGAACCTGTGAGGAAAGTTGTCAAATTAAAGGGACACTACCTGAATTATGTTTTTTTAATGAAATTCACCTATAAATCATTTTCTTGTGATTCTTTTAATATTTCACATGTCTTTTTCCTTACTTGTCCCAAATATGATGCTCTGTAATGTTGAGATCTGATATAAAGCAATTTCGGCTCACATTAAAGGGGCATTACCCGATTTTATGGTCCACAATCCTGAAATTTGGTCAAAAATCTGGGAATATGCCTTTAATAATTACTCTATTCTTTGATGGAATGATATACCACAAAATTAAAAACATTTTTCTAAACTGGAATTTTGTGCTGATTCCAGATCTGATGAGTTTGTAAACCATTTGAGAGGGGAAAATGGTCAAATTAAAGGGATACTACCCGATTTTTGTTTTTTTAATGAAATTCACCTATAGCATTTTCTTGTGATTCTTTTAATATTTCACATTTCTTTCTCATTACTTGTCCCAAATATGATGCTCTGTAATGTTGAGAACTGATATAATGCAATTTCGGCTCACATTAAAGGGGTATTACCCGATTTTATGTTCCACAATCCTGAATTTTGGTCCAAAATGTAGGAATATGCCTTTAATAATTACTCTATTCTTTGATGGCATGATATACCACAAAATCAAAAACATTTTTCTGAACTGAAATTTTGTGCTGAATCTAGATCTGATCAGTTTGTAAACCATATGTGAGGGGGAATGGTCAAATTAAAGGGATACTACCCGAATTATGCTTTTTAATATAATTCATCTATAAAGCATTTTCTTGTGATTCTTTTAATATTTCACATTTCTTTCTCATTACTTGTCCCAAATATGATGCTCTGTAATGTTGAGAACTGATATAAAGCAATTTCGGCTCACATTAAAGGGGTATTACCAGATTTTATGGTCCGCAATTCTGAAATTTGGTCAATTTCTAGGAATATGCCTTTTATAATTACTCTATTCTTTGATGGAATGATATACCACAAAATCAAAAACATTTTTCTGAACTGAAATTTTGTGCTGATTCCAAATCTGATAAGTTTGTAAACCATTTGAGAGGGGAAAATGATCGAATTAAAGGGATACTACCCGAATTATGATTTTAAAAAAAATGAAATTCACCTACATGTATAAAGCATTTTCTTGTGATTCTTTTAATGTTTCACATTTCTTTCTCATCACTTGTCCTAAATATGATGTTCTGTAATGTTGAAAACTGATATAATGTAATTTTGGCTCACAATAAAGGGGCATTACCCGATTTTATGGTCCGCGATCCTGAAATTTGGTCAACAATTTAGGAATATGCCTTTAATAATTACTCTTTTCTTTGATGGAATGATATACCACAAAATCAAAAACATTTTTTTGAAACAAAATTTGGTGCTGATTCCAGATCTGATAAGTTTGTAAATCATATATGAGGGGGGAAATGGTCAAATTAAAGGGATACTACCCGAATTATGCCTTTTTAATGAAATTCACCTATAAAGCATTTTCTTGTGATTCTTTTAATATTCACATTTCTAATTTCGGCTCACATTACCCGATTTTTATGGTTCGCAATCCTGAAATGTGGTCAAAAATCTAGGAATATGCCGTTTATAATTTCTATTCCCTACTTAAGGGTGAAACGTAACTCAATATTTCCTAAGTAACTGGTCAGGTGTCTGGCTCACTCAATTTCTGATTGATTGAGAAATGCTAAATGGCAGGTGTCCGGCTTGGCTCCACATCTGCAAAGTAGTGCACTCTCTCTCTCCCTTTGTAACACAAGGGCATCCTCGTTTGGCAATAAGCGGATGTTGCAAAGTCAGGTGGTGTTGCGGGTTTAGTCATCATGATTGGCCTCAGTTCATTGTTCTCTTTGCACCATCCAAATTCTAGAGGATTTGGAATATGTGGATTGTTCTTATCAGCCATAACCCCGATACTTGTTTGCAAAATACTTGTTTGGCTACAACTGTGTATTTGTGAAATCCAAAATTGGATGACCATTAACATGTTGAAATTAAATGAGAGCAAAACAGAGTTTATTGTGTTTGGATCACCCCATTTTCTCCAGAGCTTGCCACCTGTGTCCCTGGCAATTGGTGATGCACATATTGAAGCAACGCTGTCTGTTCGGAACCTGGGTGTAAAATTTGATGCAAATATGACCATGACCAAACAAATATCTAGCCTCTGTCAATCTACACATTACCAGTTAAGAAACATCCGTAGAATAAAGCGATACCTCGATAAAGACACTCTTCATCATGTCGTTAGAGCTTTAGTTATCTCTCGTATTGACTATGGTAATCTTCTTCTCTTTGGTGCTATACGGAACATGAATTGAACAGAGTTCAAAGATTGCAGAACAATGCCGCTCGGTTGATATGTCCCATATCCATGCGTGACCATATTACTCCCACGCTTAAAGAACTCCACTGGCTGCCCATACGGGAAAGGATTCAATTCAAACTCTGTCTTTTTGTCTTCAAAAGCATGAACAATACTGCACCTGGATATTTATGCAATTTACTGTCACCATATGTTCCTCGAAGAGCTCTTCGTTCTGCAAATGACATTACTCGCCTAAATGTTCCTAGGACAAATAAGGTCTTGGGTCAGAAATCTTTCAGTGTAGCTGGTCCACGGGCATGGAACAATCTCCCTCGTACCATAAGAGAAACTGACAATATCTCTCATTTTCGTTGTAGTCTAAAGATCACTCACCTTTTTCCATGCTAAATGTATTTTGTGTACTGATGTGTTACATGCGCCATGATCTAGATGGAATAGCGCTATATAAATATTAATTGTTATCTTATGTTATGTTAAAATTGCGCGAAGAACATGTTGGTGGAATGCATCTTCAGTTGGTGGCAGAGCTCGAAGATCCACTGAGGTGACGTACAAGTTTGCCCTGAACTCATTGAGAGATTTAAACTGGTCAGGAGATCTGCCATAAGCAATTACTAGCAGCTGCTTGGCAACATACCCGGGCAACATTATATATTATGGGCATTTTCAACTAGGTTGTCTGAAACGGGTGCTCCGTGTTGTAACTCTTGGTAGCATCGTCATTAGCTTTAGATTTGGAATACAATGTTTTCTTTCCTGTACCGAAGAAGAAGCTTGTGGTATCACAGCCACTTATCGCATGGACCATTTTAACTTCATCACATTCCAGTGCACTTGTGATATCATGGATTGGGATGAAACGATCAGGAAACTGTATAATTAATTCTGTGACACCACTATCTAAAAATTGTGACTGGAAACATATAATCACTATGTCTGTATCGTTGGCTTGTCACTATGTCTATATCGTTGGCTTGGATGACATCCTGTTGGCTTTTATATTTTGCAGCATAATGTGCTTGCAAAATAACTTGTGTCACCTTCCTCGTGTGTACTACTCAGTTCCTCACAGTCTTCTTTGCTAGTGTTTGTAAAGATAGTCGTTCATCGCACTTCAAATCCACCAGCTAGATACAGTGTTACATCTGATTATTACAGTTTTCCCAGGTATTGAACAGAACATGTATCAGTTGTTGTTTGCTTTTGGCACAACATAAAACCTGATTCCAGTTGGCAATAGGCAAGTTATCTTCAATTTGATATATTACTTGGTTATCAGACTCATTTCTTCTATTTCTGCAGCCACTTGCCTCTCTCAAGCTTACACCATATCCTTGCATTCCATCATATCTATCGGCAACGATGTGGACGAACTTGCATCCTATTGGACGCTGTGCTATAATTCTTGGCAATATTCATTTTGCAATTACACAGTCTCGTCATCCTTTGGGCTGTGTCTCCGTGTCTTGCATGCACAGTATCCTCAAGCTTAGCTGTGTCATTCTTTTTCGCTATATCATCTCGTTCGGCTAAGTTATCTACATTCTACTTCCTCTATATCCCCTGCTTCTGCTATGTCCTCTGCTTTTGCTCTGTCCTCTGCCTCTACTACGACCTCTGCTTCTACTACGTCCTCTGCTTCTTCTACGTCCTCTGCTTCGGCTATGTCTTCTGATATGTTCTCTGCTTCTGCTATGTCCTCTGCTTCTGCTATGTCCTCTCGGTCGGCTATGTCCTCGCGTTCGGCTATGTTCTCTCGTTCGGCTATGTTCTTTCGTTCGGCTATGTCCTCGCGTTCGGCTAAGTTCTCTCGTTCGGCTATGTTCTCTCGTTCGGCTGTGTTCTCTACTTTGGCTATATTCTCTACTTCTGCTATGTTCTCTGCTCTCGCTATGTTCTCTGCTTTCGCTATGTTCTCTGCTTTGTTTTGACAAATACATCTTTCAATCCACTTTCCATCATGAGTTTCCCAATGGCCCCAATGAAATTCAGTTGAAGATGGAAACCTCCTAGACGAAGGATGAGGTCATTATAGCGATTTGGTTGAGCGTGGCGGAGACCGTAACTTATCTCAGAGACGGCAAGATCCTGTGACACAATTGTATACTTTTGACCTAACTTCTTGCTGGTTTTCAAAAATATCTTCAATGCTTCGGCGACTACTGTTTCTGATGTAGGCGGAAGTGGTAAGAATGGCATGTATCCAATAGCGGTAGTTGGTACCTGTCTAGTTGAAATATTTGCACATAAAGCCTTGTATCCAGGAATGACTGATGGCATATCATCATCAAACTCCACATCAATTAGTTCAGTGGGACACATTCGTGACTGGATCCAGCATAAATCCAAATAGGGAATGTCGCTATCCTCAGTCTTTGGCTTTGGCTGAAGCTTCCGAGCCACACGTTTCACTCATTGAAATTCTCTAGAAAGGAGTCTACCGATACTCTGCTTTCTACCAGTGACATTGGGAACTGCTGTCATGACTCCTGGTGTTAAAGGATACCTTGATTGAAAAATAGCCATACTTGTGATGTGTAAAGAGGTTCCCTCGAGTGTGCACAACTTCAGCGAAATCCAGGTTGTCAATGGCGTACTGAACTATCCCTCAACTGTAATATTTGGTGGAATATAATTATACATTGTCTTCATCAATGAGTAACTTCATTTCTTCTGCTATTTGGGTCAGAATCCTTTGTAACATACTGTAGCTCACACAATTTTCTTATCGGTTAAGGATTGTGATCAGGTCCTTCCCTACCTCCTTCTCTTCCTCCTTCTCCTCCTCTTCCTCCTTCTTCTCCTCTTCCTTCTATGATTTCGCGCGCCGCGGATCGTCTGGAACCGGCCTTGAGTAGGCCTACTGCCCCCCAACCGCGCCTAATGATTCCCGATTTGAGTTAAACACCGTCCTGACTGACGGTAACGATTCTTGCATTTCACTTTCTTCCTTTCTTTACCCTTCCTTTCTCTTTTCTTCCTTCCCCTTTCTTTCTCTTTTCTTCCTTCCCTTTTTTCCCTTTTCTTTTCCCCTTTCCTTCCCTTTTATTTTTTCCTCCGAAAATCATTGGGGGGCCGTGCCCCCCCCCCCCCCGGTCCCCTATGACGCTACGCCACTGTTGAGGACCATAAAATCGGGTAATGCCACTTTAATGTGAGCCGAAATTGCTTTATATCAGTTCTTAACATTAGAGAGCATCATATTTGAGACTAGTAATGAGAAAGAAATGTGAATATTAAAAGAATCACAAGAAAATGCTTGTTAGGTGAATTTCATTTAAAATGCATAATTCGGGTAGTATCACTTTAATTTGAACTTTTCCCCCTCATATATGGTTTACAAACTTATCAGATCTGGAATCAGCACAAAATTTCAGTTCAGAAAAATGTTTTTGATTTTGTGGTATATCATTCCATCAAAGAAAAGAGTAATCATTAAAGGCATATTCCTAGATTTTTGACCAAAATTCAGGATTGTGGACCACAAAATCGGGTAATATCCCTTTAATGTGAGCCGAAATTGCTTTATATCAGTTCTCAACATTACAGAGCATCATATTTGGGACAAGTAATGAGGAGGAAATGTGAAATATTAAAAGAATCACAAGAAAATACTTTATAGGTGAATTTCATTAAAAAACATAATTCAGGTAGTATCCCTTTAATTTGACAACTTTCCTCACAGGTTCGGATTTTACACTCACCAGATTTGAAATCAGCACAAAATTTCAGTCTAGAAACACTGTTCAAATTTTGTGGTGTATTTCATGCAAGGTTCAACTATTTCTAGAGCCTTTTCAAGCGAGTGGATCCCAGACTATAACATTAAAAAGAAAATCCAAACATAAACACGCCGCCAGTGGGATTCGAACCCACTTCCTCAAAAAAATAATCATTGGAAGTCTAACGCCTTATCCATTAGGCCACGTCGCAAGCTCGCAAATAAATCGACTTGTTTTGTATTTCATATATCGATACTGGGAAATGAAAAATGTAAACTGCGACAGTTTACCACAGTTTACCAACAGTTTACCATGCAGGCGTTTTGTCTAAAATATGCCTTTTTAGTATTATAACCCGCGTTTTAGGGATCCAGTTGTTCATTTACATTATCTATACTAGTAGAACTGTTTAAACACCGATATAATGACGCATAATAGTCACTTTCGCGCATTTTTGCGACAGTTTACCATCGATTTTAAATAGTTAAACAAAGGAATGGTAAACTGGGAATGGTAAACTGTTACCAAAATGTGGGATTGCGACTAATGCGTCATTATTTCGGTATTTAAACAGTTCTCCTTTTAGTATTGATGTAAATAAACAGCAAAATCACTAAAACGCGGGTTATAATGCTAAAAATATACCAAATGTCTGCATGATAAACTGATGGTAAACTGTTGTAAACTGTGAGTCTCAATTTACACTTTTCATTGTCCGGTTGTACTATGAAATACAACATACATGTAGTCAATTGATTTTCGAGCTGGCAACGTGGCCGAATGGATAAGTCGTTGAACTGTCGCTGATATTTGCTGTCGCTGATGGCATACTTATGTTTTAGTTTTAAATTATTTGTAACATATTTATTTATAAATAAAATAAAATAATTATGAAAGAAATATATATCTCAGCAACATGCATGCAGCTCCATGTCACGTGTTTTAGAACACATAACAAAATAGGTATTCAGACGTCTACATTTAAATTGCCATAGGGGATTGTTAATAGTGACTTTTCCTACATAAATCATTGGGGTTTTTTAAAACAAATCTATTACTCTAACGCCTATGGTTAAAACTAAAGTCATGTGTAATATGAAGTTCATACGACATTCCGTTTTTGAGTTATGACAGAAAAACCAAATTCAGATGATTTGTTTTGCACTTTGTCAAGACAATCCTGGAAATAAGTCTTGGAACGCTTACTCATTAACAACGGCGAACTAACACCCCCCTTTCCCCCGTGCAATGTTGAGGAACTTTAATGTGTTCAGCAGTTGTTCAAGGTGTCCCAACATTGATCGATACATTGGTCAAGCTCTTATAAATCATTGCACTAGTTTGACTTTCATAGATACCGATGGTGAAAACTTGATTTTGATGGTGGGTAATTCTTCATGATTGCATGAAGCTTGATACTCAAGCCTTTTTGAGCCATTTAAGACCAAGTCCAAGGATATCAGATTACTTTGGTTAATTTTAACATATATGACATTGTTTTCTATGCATTTTAGACTATTCTGAACACATACCGGTATATGTTCCTGTATTAGTTTCTAGAATATGATCGATCGAAGGTTAAGACAATGTAAATAACTATTAATTTGGATCGAGAACGTAGACCACGTAGACTGCTCGCAATATTTTCGAAGCAAATTCCATGAAAAAAATGTGCAGCTTTTAATTTGGGGACAAAGCGGAGTATAATGTTTGGATTGTGAAGTTTGGTGTACTTACATATTGCATTATGAAGTTCGGTGTACTTACCTTAATTGTGCCACCTACTGCCTTTTGTGACGGGATATTCGCCGGTCAAACGGTAGACGCTGGACACGATTTACCTAAATGAGTATTGGATTAACACGTAATCGCGGATACCCATCGACAAATTCAACAAAAATAATTAATCCCAAAACCAATGTATTGGATAACTTACTCCAGTCTAAGTGTCCTTTCTTTACATCTGTTCAATTTAATTTGAAATATGTGTGTGTAGATCGAAATGTCATATTATGCACCTCATTTGTTTCTAATCTGTAGGCGAAATGGTAGAAACAATATGACCATAGCTATTGGCGTAGCCTACCTAGGTTTTTAATAATAGGGGGGAGGGCGAAAAATAAAAGTGAACTGACAAGGACTTCCAGGCTGTCAAATTTTGAGAATTACCGCCGAGTTAGAAGTTTGAGAGACATATTTATTCGACGCATGAGTTCGAAACTCACAGTGGTCAATTGTTGTGTTTTGTCTCTATTTTGGTCAAAAAGTACGTTAAATATTTTAATTTTGATTGATACTATACAAATGGTGTTTTTTCTCTGACATATGACATTTAAAATATAACTGCAATAAAAGAGAATATACTTTTTGTCATGAAAATCCCGGCACGCTTTTTTATCGTTCACTTTATTCAGCGCCAATATTAATTTTGCGTGGCCGACATTGTCTGAGATTATTATGAAATTCTCTACACTAACTGAAAAATATTTTTCTACCAACCGTATTTAGATAATTAGTAATACGCCAAGTTCATTCCATCAATATACTGATGTTAAGTACATTAAAACTAGTTTACACTTAAATGTAGATATCTCAAATTATAAGAGCCTTATTTTAGCCTTTTTAATTATACCTTGGTAAAAATTATACTTTGTAATAAATCATTGCATGTACTTCAACTCTCTTTATATACAGACTATTCACTACGGGGTATTACATTTAAAATCCATACACCCCCTATGGAAGGCATTGTCTTAATCGTCCTACGGGTAGTGTGAATTTCAACTGGGGTTACCTTCATGAGTGTCTCCAAAATCTGCACTTCCTGTGTGGAAGATTTAGGTCATGTTTTCCATAGAGAGTAGCGACCACTTGTTTTAATATAAAGGAATAAAAGATAGACATCTCGTCCCTTTTCCTAACATGAAACTGTTAACTCATAATCATTTTAAATCGGTATCCTTATTGCCAAGTAGCTAGCTTTGATTATGCTTTAAAATTATTCAATAAAATAACCTTGTCAGTCCCGAACTCGTCCGTAGCTATCCGACGATTCTGCGAATCCAGTCCCTCCGTGATACACTTTAGTACACAGAGCTGCTGAATACAGCGTGCTAAGACGAATGACGTGTCGGATATACGAGCGATAGCTGCATACCTAAGAAAAATACCAGTAAATATTCCTAAAAGGAACTCGCGTCTGTTTCCTTATATTCATGATCAATGGGATTCGAACTCGAGGTTCAACTACTCGAAAATAGTATATCCTGCATTAAATTTAGGTATTGGTTCTTTATTTTGCTGAGTTAAAGCTAATTAGCACACGATTTTAATTTACCAGCAGCGATATTCTTATCGAGGAGACAATACCCCACATGTCTATGGTCACGCGTTATGAACTCGCCTCCCAATAGGGTGGTGCCGTTACATTTTTTAGGTTCATACTGTCATTTTCCTCAAATATTTTTAAAACCACAAAAGCTATCTCAACAAATTTGGTATCATTTTAAAGCCCTAATAACAATCTGCCTGCAAAATGGCATCGGTATAGCTAATATAGAATGGGAGATACAGTTGTTTGATGTTTGGGGACCAGGGGTGGTGCTGGAAGGGGTGCCGCCGGAAGGGGTGCCGCCTGTACAAACTCAATGGGGATAATCCCATGTTTTGTTCTTTTTACAATAACTAGTCATCCCCTAATGTTACAAACACCATTCTGGTCCCATTTTAAAGGATAATTAGTAGTCTTTAAGTATGTGGTTCAACAGACTTGTCAACTATTTGTAACAACTAATTAATTATGGATAAGTCCATGATCATCAGCTTTCTTCCTATGGCGCTACACAGTCAACATGAATAAGCAGCCTCAATTTACCGGATTTATAAAAATGACTATAACAGAAAAAGTTTTCAACCTATGATAGCAAAAGTATACATTTTTGGAAAGCTTGTAACCAGAGGAATTCAGAAATATATAGTTTATATCAGGGAAGGGTTCATCCTTAAACAAATATTTCTGAAAATTCTAAAAATATATAAAATAAAAATTGGAGAAATTCACTAGCCGGTATAATTACCATACCGACGTAGTAACTTTGACAATTATATATCATCTAATGGGTGGTTTCATGAGGAATTCAAATATGTAAAGTAAATAATGATAGGGGTAGGTATAAATAATATATGGATCTCAAATTAAAAATTAAAAACTCTGATATTTTTCCGAACATATCCGATCATACCATTTTAGTTCTTAATTGCAATGGCATATTTGGTTTCCTCATGCAATTTCCCTTCAGAAAATGTATACTTTTACTACCTCAGGGGGTATACAAGCAAATATAAATGTGTAAAGTTAAAATCATGTCGTGAAAGCCAAAATCCGTGTGTAACGCGAAAGGAGGCGATAGCTTAAAACACATGACCCTATACTAATTGCATGCTCCAACACGATAGGGGTCACGAAATGTCTTACGGGAAGCACTTTCCTCGGGTTTTACACTGTACCACATTGACGTTTTTTTGTACAAAGAATGTTTAACCACTTTTACGATGACTTTTATTAATTTTTTATTAAGTCAACTTGGCAAGATAATCTATCTCACCATGACAACATCTACTTTTTGTGAAGTCGACTTGACGATAAAATCTATATTGCCATGACGACATTCACTTTTTATGAAGTCAACTTGGCAAGATAATCTATCTCACCATGACAACATCTACTTTTTGTGAAGTCGACTTGACGAGATAATCTATCTCACCATGACGACATTTACTTTTTGTGAAGTCGACTCGATGAGATATTGTATCTCACCATGACGACATCTACTTTTTGTGAAGTTGACTCTTCAAGTTAACCTATCTCGCCATGAAAAGACATCTATGTTTTGTAAAGTCAACTTGACAAGATAGTCTATATCATCATGACGACTAATAAAACTGTTTAAGTCAAGAATGTGAGAAAAAATATGTGACTATCTCAACATAACGTTGATAATATGTCGACTTGTCAAGATAATTATGTAGTCATCTAATGGCACTTTAAACGCTCCGTACCATTTTGCTCTAAAATCACGAATTCAAAAAACTATGATACAATTTACATACCAACAAGAACTGTCTTTAAAAAAGACAACGCTTTAGGCATTGTGTACCTATAGTAAAGAAACAGTACCATACAACACAGAAGTAAGAAGTGAGACTAGAGAATACTATTTGGTTGCTATATAGCTTAGTTAAGGATTCCTGTATGCTTTTGGGTCGATGCTTGTCTATATATAGGATTTTGTAGGTGTGTTGTATTGCATGACACATGACACAATTCACCAAATATGCCACGCAGAACCAGTTTACCCCAAAATGAAACTTATAGGTAACCGTCCCTGTGACCCGCTTTAACACTAAATGAACTGTTGCTAACTTGGAGAATGCCTGCCAATAATATACCAAGATGCCTCGTGTAAATTGGTGTGCAGGGAAAGGGTAATTAATATGGAAGCTTAAAAGTGCCACCCAGATGTCGAGATAATGAGATCCGAGATCTAGTCATCTGATCATCTCTCCTTCAGGAAGTCGACTTGACGAGATCCTGAATCTTGTCATCTGATCATCTCGTCTCCAGGAAGTCGACTTGATGAGATCCGAGATCTAGTCATCTGATCATCTCTCCTTCAGGAAGTCGACTTGATGAGATCTGGGATCTTGTCATCTAACCATCTCGTCATTATAAAAAGTTGAATTGAAGAGATCAACATCTTATCATCTTGTCAAGTTGACTTCACCTGGTAAGTAATGAAAGTGATCATGGTATGAGATGCATGGGTGATTCTATTGAGGGATAATGTAATTAATACCAAGTATGAACCTTTGTCTTTCAAACAATATACTTTTGGATTTCTAAGTATCAACTATGGCATCATAGCATTAGCGTAAACTATATTTGAGCATGCATCATCAGACCATAAAATGCTGGATACTCTCATAATGGTTTGAATAAAGGTGACAAGATGTCTGAACATTTGTCTTAAGTTATTTTACAGTCGCCATCTACAAACTGCCATGCGCGGATATTTAGTCGTTATAAACATTGGCATGCTTATAGAATTCTAGAATACCTAATAATTCTGAGAAATCATCCGTTTTATAATGCTGTACTTTAGTGTGTGTGTATTATTACTAGAAATATTAACATTACAAAAATAACGTCATTTTAATGACTAGTCTAACCAGGTAGTGGGGTTCCGACCCCAACCCCTCAACCCCCAACCCCAATCAAATGAAATAATACAAACGTAAACAAAAAGATAAAGAAAAGGGTAAAGAAAACAAAAGAAAAGCAAAATCTCTCGTGCTAAGACGCTCAAACTAAATCGTCAGCTGACGATTGTGCTATACAGGGTGTATAAAAACACCGCAATATTTGTTGGCGAGTAATGTACCCTTACAGCAAATCGCATATCGATCTGCAAATTAGATATCCTGATAGCGCTATGTCTTAGCTATCACAAATTACAGCGATATCGACCACAAAATCGATTTTACGGATATAAGTAGACAGCTTGAAAACACTCATCGTTCAATATCTGATTATCCTGTCTGCCTTACTACGGACTGGCCTGCTCGAAGGACAGTAATTTGAGTTTCGATCAGCACCGTTACATCACCTTCAAAACATTATTAACAATCATTATGACTAATTAATGCAGGACAATGCCCACCTTCATTGAACTGCTTCATTTGTTTATTTCAAAAGAAATTCTGAAACGTTTTACCTTTTTACATTTAAGAGAGTAAATCTGCATACAGACTTTTTAATTTTGGATTTTCAAGCTGCGTCATTAATTATCAGCCATTGCATTGCCAGATTTCCTCATTTTTGATAAGGAGATAACCAGGCCATCTTTAACATGACATTTTGACATGATGAGTTCGATTCCAGTTATTTAAGTAAAATTAGTTATTAAAGTTGTGTTTGTTAATATTGAATTGACAATTAGGTATGCATGATAAACGATGTAAACTGTGTTTTCAGGTCGTCTGCTTATATCCGGAACATCTCAGAGTATTTATTGCCGATTTCGCTGTAATTTGACGATGTGATAGCCTAGACATAGCGCTAACATGATATTTACTTTTCAGAGCAATCTGTGATTTGCCGTAAGGTTACGGCAATTATCGACAACAATTGTTTCGTTGTTTGTACAACCAGTTGAGTTCATTTTAGCCAACACCTGTTTCTACCGACCCCATTACCCGAATGTATATGGCGGCCCGTCACATGTAGGGTATGAGGGTTGTTGCAG
Organism: Ophiura sarsii; assembly: GCA_035610835.1. Classification (NCBI taxonomy): domain Eukaryota; kingdom Metazoa; phylum Echinodermata; class Ophiuroidea; order Amphilepidida; family Ophiuridae; genus Ophiura; species Ophiura sarsii. Next base: position 57,241,982 of record CM069447.1, on the reverse strand, counting down.
CCCCTGAAGCTTGTATTGTTTTATAAAAAGCTTGGTATTGTTTCATTCTAAATATAGTTCAATTTTAATCATATACGTATCGCGCAAGTATTCATTGAAACTACCTTTAACGAGGTGAATTGAGTGGTATATAATACAATATATAATCGTTAAAATTGCATCAGCGAGAATAATAACGAAGCCAACTACCGTGAAGTATATATACAGTGGAAAAATAATAAAACACATCATGCTGTCATGAGGGCAGCGTTCGAATTAATTGGTTGTCCGTTGTCCGGTTGACCGAGACAACCAAAATGAGCAACGGACAACCAAAATGAACTTTTGCAGTTGTCCGGCGGACAACCGCAAATACTACTAGAGGTTATCACATGAATAAAGTATTTCACAGAACTGTGAATGAAACCATACATGTTGACCAACGGGAGGTTACCAGGTGAACCACACAATTGGTTGGTTAAAACCGTAACCAACAGCGTTATTTAAACTTTAACCTGTGGTTGGATACAATAATCTTTAATCATTTGTTGGTTAATATGTTTTAACCAACAGTGGTTGGTTAAAAAAATTTGGTTAAACTTTTATTTTGTTTGCTAAACTTTAACCAAGACAACATTACAATATTGGCCCAATTGGCTTTCAATATTGGCGCCAACCTGTGGCCAGGATCAACTTCAGGACAAGGGACAGGACAAGGCACAAGTTCCTAGCCAAAAGGCCGGGAAGCGATAACTTGTAACAGCGGCCGCAATAGTGGGCACAATATACCAGGGGCGGAAAATTACACCATTTATTTCATTTACAAATTCTAACGTGGTCTAACAATTGCGGATTGCACAAAATATTTTCCCGCCATTGAAATTCTTTGGCGGGAATCTTGTTATGACCTATTGTTGGTTAACATTATGATGCCTTAAGGGGCTGTGCACCTTCAGGTACAGCTTCCGTAAAACTGCCGTAACTTCTTCATTATTCATTTAATCCATATGAAAGTATAAAAATGTTTGCAGGAAAGGGTTCAATGAATCCAACCATGATCATGAAATTGACCATTTTGGAAAAAATTATAAAAAACACGTTTTTTTCCCCATTTTAGGTTCTGCAAAGATAACTCAAAATATATTTTGTCAAATTTTGTCATACTAGTTTTATTATATTCCTCATACAATTCCCTAGGAATCGGTTGGGTTTTTTTGAAAATATTTATTATTTTTTGAATTAGAGACCAAAAAGTGCCAAAAAATAATAAATATTTTCAAAACAAAAAAAATTATCATTTCCAAACCTAAAATGGGTCAAAAAACGTGTTTTTTATAATTTTCTCCAAAATGGTCAATTTAATGATCATAGTTGGATTCATTGAACCCTTTCCTGCAAAAAAATGTATACTTTTATCTAGATTAAATGAATAATGAAGAAGTTACGGCAGTTTTACGGAGGCTGTACGAAGGTGCACAGCCCCCTTAACCAACGTTGAATAAACTAAAAATGAATTATATTTTTACTCTTTAACCAACGCAGTATCAAAAGTAGTTGTTAACCAACGCTTCATTTTTGACCAAGTTAGTATACTTTTATATACAAGTTAGTATAACCAACATTCTTTTAACCCATGTTTTTTAATACCTGTTCTGAGAGTGTATCAACCAGCTAAATACTAATAAAAGTAAAGTTTCAGACGGCAAATAATCATCTACATTCATCGTACTTCCATGTTCTAATTTGGGCCTTTATTCATGTTATTTGTATCATTATTCATAACGTACACACGGTAGTACATGTAGTAATTCACATAAATATATGTGTCTTACGGTCTAGGCATTGCAATTTGCAAACATAGCGAGGCAACTTTCGTTAAGTTAAGTTAAAAGTTAATCCATTAAACCAAATAAACACATAAAATACGGACAACCAAAATCGTTGCGGACAACCAGAATGTCCTGCGTGGTTGTCCGCTGGACAACCAGGTTTTTTCCCTTATTTCGGACACTGCATGAGGGCCGCTTTTGCTTTGATATATTTTACATTTCTCAGCAAATTTACATTTCATTATCATTTCTAAATTGCGTAGCAATGTTTTAGATGCAACGATTAGAGAATAAAAGAGTGGCGTAGCCAGATAGGTGGGGGCAAGTGGCCCTTCCAATACTTCAGTCTATCGGTCTTTGTCGGTTGATATTTACACTGTCGGTTCATTTGACAAGGGGAATCATGGAATTATGACGGTCACAATCATGTTCCTTAATGATGGGAACATTAGCGTAGATAGCAATTTTCACGTTGGCGCACGCATTTGATTAGTCGGTATAGAATTTGTAGTTTTGTCTGTTCATATTTATTTATTTATTTCCCCAACCAGATGAAAAACTAGGTACGCCACTGGAATAAAATATGGACAATGTTTGGATTGGTAAAACAGGAATATGATTTGGTAATAGATGTGTAGATCCATTAAAAGAATTGCATTCCACACTGTTTTTCTTGTAAAAGATATCTAGACCTAATTTCCTTGATACTAGTAGTGCCATCAACTTCATTCTTTGTTAATAATGTTTCACATTGTTAGCAGTAAGCCTACTTATTAGTAAAATCGTACAAGTATCTAGCAACATATGTATTGAACAAGACTGGTATAATACCAGTAACTGGGATCTAAAGTCCATTAAAGCAAAAATTGAATTCAATTTGATTTAATTGACAGCGCCATGCAAATTTCAATACTGATGGGGTTTGTACCCACAATTCCACACCATTTAGTCTAAAACCACTCTGCGTCTTAATATCTATAAATATATCGACATTTTTTTCTAAATAGCATACGGCAGGAAAAACAACGCACGAGTTCAGACCAAGCGACCACAATACAAGTTATTTATGTCGTGATATTTATCAGAGAATTCAAAAATTCCAACAATTTGTTTATAGATTTTCGTGATCGGATGATATTTATCGTTTGAACCTGAGACTGATATAACTAACGAGATAAGAAGCGCCCATTCATACCTGCCATGTGCAGCGATCCAGGCCGCCGCGACATTGTATATCATCATTCAGTTTAATCTGTATCACGACCTCATCCTTTGAGTAGTAGCGCGCCATTTTTAATCCAGTGTTATCCACACGTGTATTATACTTTTCTAAATATCCTGAACGCACTTTAGTATGGGATGGTGACCGACTGACGGACTTTGATATACTTCTAAAATAATTATCCATTTATACCGCTAAAATTATGACATTCAGAAGAAGTATGAAAGTTAAAACCTAATCGTGGCATTCATGAACATATAAACAATGTATTATGATAACCAAAATTCATAGTTTGTGTTTAGATTCATTATGAATTGAAATACAAAATGTGATGTTTTGAAGAATTTGTTCATGAATTAAAGTATAATATTTGTTTTTCAATTCATGTTAAATCTAAGTTCATGAATTAAAGTATAACATTTGTGTTTCAAATCATGTTAAATCTAAACACATTACAATGAACTTTGTTATCATAATGCATTGTTTATATGTCCAAGAATGTCCACATTAGGTTTTAATTGGCATACTTCTTCTGAAATGCTAAAAATATAGCGATATAAATGCATAATCATTTTAAAAATCTATCACGGTCTGTATGTCGGTAGCCATCCCATGCTAAATCGTGTCCAGGTTATTTAAAAAGTGTAATAAACGTGTGGATAATACTGGATTGAAATAGCGCGCTCAGTCAAATAATGAGGTCGTGCTACAAATTAAACTGAATGATGATAATCGATTGGCGATTGACTAAACAATCTCCGCACCGGACCTTGTGCACAGTGATGAATGGCTGTACATGTAGTGTCGTGTTTCTTATCTCTTTAGTTAAATATTAGTCCCAGCTTGAACAATGCTGACTATGCCTTATGACATCATGCTTGCAATGTTTGCACTTAAGTTAAACAGATTACTATGGAAGCTTAAAAGTGCCACCCAGATGTCGAGATAATTATCTTGGTAAGTCGACATCCATAGGTAAGATGATCAGATGATAAGATGTTGATCTCTTCAAATCAACTTATTATAATGACGAGATGGTTAGATGACAAGATCCCAGATCTCATCAAGTCGACTTCCTGAAGGAAAGATGATCAGATGACAAAATTCAGGATCTCGTCAAGTCGACTTCCTGAAGGAAAGATGATCAGATGACAAGATTCAGGATCTCGTCACGTCGACTTCCTGAATCTGGTTAGGGTTAGGGTTAGGGTTAGGGTTAGGGTTAGTGTTAGGGTTAGGCAGGCCCGTCAGATGGGGGGGGGGGGGGCGACGGTTGCGATCGCCCCCCCCCCCCCCCTTTTGAATGCTTTTTACTTTTTTTAAGGTAAAAATTGCGTTTTTCTTAGTTTCAAATATCAATGATAGTAAAACT